>CM040911.1:6763318-7228391 GCA_023029165.1 Gobiocypris rarus | reverse complement strand
ATATTAGTGTTCATCGCATACATTTCAATCTAGAAACAAATAAGATGTTGATAATGTCATCACAAGTTACAATATCAAATCTAAAAAAATCCAAATGAATGAGCATGATTGATTTTTCTTAAGCCATGTTTTAAGTGCAGTATTAAAAATATATATATATTTTTATAATTTCTTTCTTAAACAATTGCTTTATTATTGACTTGTTCTTTTATTCTTCAGTTACCTGGGTGAGCTGGCTGCAACTGGGCCACTTAAAGGAGTGAAGAGTTCTCTGAATCTGTCCAGTCTATGATTAACAAAGGACTGATGCAAAAATGGAAAACTTTTTGTCTTTACCTTAAGCAAGTTTCTTTTGAACTGCATTAAAATGAATGTGTGTTTGCCACTCAAACCTGCAATAAATAAAATAGCAAACTACCATTTGAATTCAGTCTGTACTTTGCTGTTTGATAATCCTGCAAAATGAAAAATAAATTATTGATTGTAAATAATAAGTTCACTAATTATATTTCTATTGTACAGCCTTTTGGTCCAAATATTACAATAAAACATAGTTATGACATTTCATTTTATTCAATAAAATACAAAACAAATCCAGTGAAACAAAAATATAAAATACATCAACATATCACAAAAAAGGTAGAGCAAAGATGTATCATTAAACTGCTTTTAACTAGTTCATTTCTTCATTCTTAGAGGATGTCAAGTGTTTTGAATTTTAGTTTCAGGTAACATGAATCATGGACATCCTCATTTTCACATATTTCCTGGATCACTTTCTTTGATGGAGTCAACTTGGCTGTCAGGAACATTACATCACTGATCAGCTCACCGTACTGCATCTGAAATGTAAACAAATATAATTACTAATACAACAAAATAGCACTAAGGTCACAGTTATGTTGCTACATTGTTATCTTCACACAGTTTAGTGCACAGTATGCTGAAGACAGAAGATTGGAGCACTTGGATATTGCAATATTGTGGTTGCTTATTTACAAAAAGGCACAGAAAACAAAAATACAGGAAAAGCTGGCTGACACGGTGTGCCGCCCACCTGTATCAGCCAGCTTGTCTTGTATTTTTCTTTACGAAAAATAGGCAAACCACAAAATTGCTGTATCATCTGAGCATCTCCACTGCAATGCAGAAAGTATTCAGACCCCTTAAATGTTTCACTCTTTGTTATATTGCACCCATTTGCTAAAGTAATTTAAGTTCATTTTTTCTCAATGTACACACAGCACCCCATATCGACAGAAAAACACAGAATTGTTGACATATTTGCAGATTTATTAAAAAAGAAAAACTGAAATATCACATGGTCCTCAGTATTCAGACCCTGTGCTGTGAGGTGAACCTGATTTCACCAAGTATAACGTGTTCCTGGATCAACATTCCAACCAACCAATCAGATTTGATGGACAAGTTTACAGTTTGTCAAGTTTCTTCTTACCAGGGTTAGGTGCTTCTACATCAGTGTTTTTCACCTATTATTTTCCTCAGATTTTTAGGATAAGTTATGGGTAGGATTAGGTTCAGGGTAGGGATGTAGTTAGGACTACATTTTCAAACAGGAATGTTGCTCCAGAATCAACAAAATATGTTGACCCAGGACCATGTCTTGCTTGGCAAAATCATGCCAAGCTTGCTGTAACACTCATATTTGCTTTGTGACAGAATTGTGGCAAGGCACAGATCTGGCCATGGTTACAAAAAAAAATCTGCTGCACTTAAGGTTCTTAAGGACCTCCTTATGGAGTGGCCTCCATAATCCTTAAATGGAAGATGTTTGGGACGACCAGAATCCTTCCTAGAGCTGGCCGTCCGGCAAAACTGAGCTATCCAGAGATGCAGTCGGGAGATGGGAGAAAGCTGTAGAAAGTCAACCATCACTGCAGCCCCTCCACCAGTCGGGGCTTTATGGCAGAGTGGCCCGACGGAAGCCCTGACTTAAACCCAATTGAGCATCTCTGGAGAGACCTGAAAATGGCTGTCCACCAACGTTTACCATCCAACCTGACAGAACTGGAGAGGATCTGCAAGGAGGAATGGCAGAGGATCCCCAAATCCAGGTGTGAAAAACTTGTTGCATCTTTCCCAAAAAGACTCATGCTGTATTAGATCAAAAGGTGCTTCTACTAAATACTGAGCAAAGGGTCTGAATACTTAGGACCATGTGATATTTCAGTTTTTCTTTTTAATACATCTGCAAAAATGGCAACAATTCTGTTTTTTCTGTCAATATGGGGTGCTCTGTGTGTACATTTGAGAGAAAAATGAACTTCTTAATCATATTTTAGATCTAATGTCATGGACTAAATGTTGATACATAAAAATATATGCAGAAAACATCTCAGATCATTACCTAATATCATGTATATTTAATTTAGCTAAAGCTGCAAAGCCACGTCAAATATGGCAGGACTATAACCATGAAAAGATTGCTTTATACATAATCTTCTCATCTTCCATCTCTCAGCATTACAGATAGCCAAGAGGAACTTGATGTTGCAACAGAAACTACTGACTCTCTTTACTAGCACTTTAGACATAGTTCTCTAAAAGATTAAAGCAAATAATCAACGCCATGGTACAACGAGCACACTGGCCCTAAAACAGCAGCCAGAAAATGGACAGCTGAAGAAAACAAACTGGAGGTTTTTGCAATGTAAAGAGAGCATGATTGCATACAGAAAGGCCATAAAACTGCTAGATCTTATTTCTCAACTCTTTGAAGAAAACAAACACAACCCTAGATTTATTCGATACAGTATTAAATTAACAAAGGATAAAGCTTTGACTTCTGACGCTGTAAACAACACAGCAGTAATGACTTTGAACTTCTTTACTAGTAAGATTGATAACATTAGGAATAAAATTATAACCATGCAGCCGCCTACTACAGTATCACTTCAGACAGAACATTGTAGTCTCACTGAGGAAAATTACACTCATTCTGCTATAGGAGGAGAAGAATTCAACTTGTTAAATCATCAAAATCCAACATGTATGCTTGACCCTATACCTGACTAGGCTATTAAAAGATGCTTCCAGAGGTCATAGATCCTCTGCTAATATTATTAATTCATCCTTGACATTAGGATATGTACCAAAACTTTTAAGTTGGCTGTAATTAAACCACTTATTAAAAACGCAATTTGATCCTAAAGAATTAGTCAATTACAGATAATCTAATCTACCGCTTCTATCAAAAATATTAGAAAGGCAGTGTCTTCACAATTATTTTTTAGAAAGAAATGGTATATGTGAGGATTTAGTCAGGATTTAGACCGATCATAGTACTGAGACTGCTCTAATTAGAGTTACAAATGATTTACTCTTATCATCTGATCGTGGTTGTATCTCTATTAGTGTTACTCGATCTTAGCTGCATTCGATACTATCGATCAATATTCTTTCGAATAGACTGAAAATGATGTTGGCATTAGTGGAACTGTATTGGCATGGTTTAAATCTTACTTATCTGATTATCAGTTTGTAGCAGTAAATGAAGAGATGTCACACCGATCACAAGTTCAGTATGGATACAAGGCTCAGTGTTAGGACCGTTGCTTTTCACCCTGTATATGCTACCACTGATATCATTAGAAGCATGGCGTTAGTTTTCATTGTTATGCTGATGATACTCAGCTCTATATTTCTTCACACCCTGACGAAACTTACCAATTCACAAGATTAACGGAATGCATAGATGATATAAAATTGGATGAATAGTAATTTAACAATTCAGATAAAACTGAATTTAATTATTGACAGAAAAGCTCCACCAGTGCCCTAGAATACTGTCTAACCTCGATACTGCCTGTCAAGTCCTCTGCATGAGAACCTGGGTGTGCTCTTTGATACCAATCTTTCGTTTGAAAGCCACGTTCTAGCATCTGTAAACTGCATTCTACCATCTTAAAATATATCTAAACGTACATGCTTTCAATGCAAAATGCTGAACAATTAGTACATGCTCATGACTCAAGGCTAGATTATTGTAATGCTCACTGGGTGGTTGCCCTGCTCGCCTAATAAATAAACTCCAGCTGGTCCAAACGAGCAGCTCGAGTTCTTACTAGAACCAGGAAGTACGATCATATTAGTCCAGTTCTGTCAACACTGCACTGGCTCCTATTAAACATTGCATACATTTTAAAATCTTGCTTATTACTTATAAAGCAATAAATGGTTTAGCTCCCCAGTACTTAAGCGTGCCTAACGATTATACTCCATCACGCCAATTGCAATCTCTAAACTCTGCCAGTTGAAAATACCTAGAATATCTAAATCAACTGCAGGCAGCCGATCCTTTCCTATTTAGCACCTAAACTCTGGAACAGTCTTCCTAGCATTGTTCGGGAAGCAGACACACTCTGTCAGTTTAAATCTAGACTAAAACACATCTCTTTTACTATGGCATACACATGAACATTTTTAACTTTCTTTATTCAAAACAAATGACAGATTGTTAGGCTGCATTAACTAGGTCAGGAACCGGAACACTTCATAACACCTGATGAATTACATCATAAAAAGAGTGGCATCCACACTAATGTTACTCTCTGTTTATCCCGAGGTTTACTGCAGTGCGATCCAGGCTGCCGGATCGGATGGTGGACCTGCATACATGACCAGCTCATCCTGAGTGTCTGCTGAGACTGTCCATTAGTGTCTCCTCTGAATTTGCCTCACCGAACGATCCTCATTAACCTGCCCCGGCGCAATAACTCCGATCTTTCAACATTCATATTCTTGTGTAATACGCGCCATCCTAAATGGTACTGCCTTGCAGGCCATACCCAAAATTTCAATATTCCTATCTAATATGATTTATGACTCCTGCAAGGTTGCCAGAGTAATAATTATACACTGTTAATAACAGGCCAGAGGAGAACTGGCACCTACTGAGTCTGGTTTCTCCGATTTTTCTCCATCATGCCCTGATGGAGTTTTGTGCCACTGTCGCTTGGCTTGGCTTGCTCAGTTGGGGACACTCAAATTATGATCCAAGAATAACTAATATATAAATAGATTTATTAATTTGTTCATATATAATTCTATAAACTATCCAAATTAAACAGCCAAATCAAATTTGTTGCAATGTTGTCCTGCCTGTGAAGCTGCTTGAAACAATAATAACACAGCGATATAACAAAGTTGATTGATTGATTGATACATTAATGAGAAAAATGAACTTAAATGATTTTAGCAAATGGCTGCAACATAAAAAGAGCGAAAATATTGTAATACTTTCCGCTCCAGTGAATTAAATTAGAAACAAAGCTACAACTACAGTGATGTCCGAGGATTTGCCAGAGCATTATATTCTGATTACAGTCAGTTTAAAATTCTAATCTGAATGAAAACTCTATGTAAACACCTGCCTGAAAAAATGCCCAAACTAATAAATTTCAGGCATGAGAAGTGTTTTTACTGCTTGATAAATATAAGCAGCATTCATCGTCATGTGTGCCTCTCCTAATCACGACCTGAGATCAATAGATTTTTAAAACAAAAGAAAAAGTAATATTATGATATAATATATTCGGCAGAATGCACATATCAAAAGATTACGCGATTTGAAGTTTGTGACATAAACATGTAATCCGATCACCTGTTTCATGTTGACACTATGTTCTGATTCATCAATAGTAATAACATTCCGATTAAAACAAAGTGTCCATGTAGTGGTTATTATGCAAACATATACATAACAGGAAGTAAGTCTAGAATTGCTGACGACTCATGGCAGCATAATTGATTCTTCCTTTTAAAGACAATACTTTATGTCACATTTGATCATTAAACTTAACAGACATTTTACATTCTCAAACATGATATAGGCACATTGTATATCAACTAGAACTAGAGAAACTTACAAAGAAAGTCTAGCCATAACCCTCTCTAAGTGTGACAATGACAGCTTCTGCTTTTTCAAGAATGTTATTCTGCAAAGATAAGGAAAACTACATGAAACAGTCATTATTATAACACATGTGAAAATAAGAAATGTTTCTTAGAGAATCTACAATAATAAGCAGCATTAACATCAGTCCTTTAAGCCCTGTCCACACAAGCCAGAGATTTCAATCTGATCTTTTTTTCCCTCGTTTCAAGAAATATCTGTGTACACACAAGATCATGAAACCAATAAAACGATGTAGACCAGTGTGTGGTGCTGTAATTCTGCCCAGAGATACACTAAACGGAGAAGCTTTGTAGCTAGAACGTGATTGTTTCTGCAAACCAGTTGAGTGAAATCCACACTGTAACACATTGGCTGAGGTTATGTTGGTGTTAGGGCAGGGCTGGTGTGGTAGTCATTATTGTGATAACACAATGAAATGTTTAGAATCACCTCCTTGAGCACCAACTGGTTTGGGAAAAATCACCAGCTAGAAAGGGTAAAGCAATGGTAGGAGGGCAAATCACTAATTAATAATAATAAATACAGCTACTTACCAGATGTTTATTAACGCAGCACCCCAACACTAAACATAATAGGATGCACCAAATAGATGAAATGGACACCCAAAGAGCATTGGTTTTATGAAAGACTATCACGAAAGAATATCAAATGTTGTGATACGCAAACAGAAATACTGAGGGCTTGCAAACGGTAAACAAGCAATACTCTGCTGTAGATGTGTTCATCTCACATCTGATGAACACTATATAACTTGAAAATAACTTTGTTTCTGTTCGCTGATGGATACGCCTGGCTTCTGAGCACACCATGAACACTATAATAAGAAACACAAAACGGTCTCTTTGTAAACTTTGCTCAATGCATGGCCACATGTTGAACATGATCAGTCGCTCCATCACTTGTAGAGCCAGAAGACGCGATTGAGAACTCTGCACCTGAGAAGATTGTCTGTCCACTCACAGCGATGCCTCACAGCAAAACAATGAGTTCTAAGTCTTGCCTTAAGGGAACACTCACACAAGTATGTCAACATGCCATCTGATGAGCAGACATAGTCTGTATCGCTAATAAAGAAAGTATAAACCATTTGTGCATCAGGTCTTGGGGCAGCACTGATGAACACTAACAAAGGACACACTACTGCCTATTGAATAGCTGTGGGATTACAATGAACAAATAATATGCAACATGTTTGATTATTTATTAAATTTCTGTACTCTGCAGCACATTATTATTTAATGTACATGAACAAGTAAATACAGTTTGAATTTTATTTTATACTGTGCATTGTTGCAATGTGCTAAATAAATATTTGCATAATTTGTAATTGATTAATTATTTGAAACTAATATTAATTTATGCAATTGCAATGCCTTGATTAGTAAAGTTACACAGTCATGCCATAAATGCGATGGTACTAATAATTGGCATAATTTATTGTGCTGCCTTGGTTTCCTCTGTTTCGCCAAGAATTTTGATTTGCATCCCTAAACATACCCACACAATGCACAGTAATTAAATGAAATATCAATGAGCGATGCCCAGTGCCCGTAGCTGTATCCCTTCTAGTTTTTCCATGAGTTTTTGGGCACATGGTGAGATGAACACTCAAAATAACATTAGTGAACAAGAAAATGCAAGCGTTTTAGATTTATCCACTCTGGGACCTGGTTTAAAAATATCGTTTTCATGCTACTCGCCGGATCCTGAGGAACGCACGATATGGTACAAAATGCAGCGACACCTGCGCTCCATGTGACAGGGCCTTAGTCATTTGTCCATGACATGCTGAGCGATATCTCACTACGCTATTTTTACCAAACTATACTACACTAATAAAATCAATATAGAAGAATCATGAGCCTATTGACAAAATTACTTTTGCCTGACCTCGACATTTATAAAAAGTGTCACACAAACCTATTGAGTACTCCTGCCTTGAGGGCAGCACGATGAACACTAATAATAACACAGCGATACGAACCTATTGAGTACTCCTGCCTTGAGGGCAGCGATGAACACTAATAATAACACAGCGATACGAACCTATTGAGTACTCCTGCCTTGAGGGCAGCACGATGAACACTAATAATAACACAGCGATACGAACCTATTGAGTACTCCTGCCTTGAGGGCAGCACGATGAACACTAATCACAGCGATACGAACACAGCGATACGAACCTATTAAGTTCTCCTGCCTTGAGGGCAGCGCGATGAACACTAATAATAACACAGCAGAACCTGTGAGTACTCCTGCCTTGAGGGCAGCATGAACACTAATAACACAGCGATACGAACCTATTGAGTACTCCTGCCTTGAGGGCACGATGAACACTAATATAACACAGCTAGGAACCTATTGAGTACTCCTGCCTTGAGGGCAGCGATGAACACTAATAATAACACAGCGACAAACCTATTGAGTACTCCTGCCTTGAGGGCAGCACGATGAACACTAATAATAACACAGCGATACAACCTATTGAGTACTCCTGCCTTGAGGGCAGCGATGAACACCACAATAGATACAACCTGAGTACTCCTGCCTTGAGGCAACGATGAACACTAATGATGAACACTAATAATAACACAGCGATGAACCTATTGTACTCCTGCCTTGAGGGCAGCACGAACACTAATAATAACACAGCGATACGAACCTATTGAGTACTCCTGCCTTGAGGGCAGCACGATGAACACTAATAATAACACATAACCTATTGAGTACTCCTGCCTTGAGGGCAGCACGAACACTAATAATAACACAGATACGAACCTATTGTACTCCTGCCTTGAGGGCAGCACGATGAACACTAATAATAACACAGCATACGAACCTATTGAGTACTCCTGCCTTGAGGGCAGCGATGAACACTAACAACACAGATACGAACCTATTGAGTACTCCTGCCTTGAGGGCAGCACGATGAACACTAATAATAACACAGCGATAACCTATTGAGTACTCCTGCCTTGAGGGCAGCACGATGAACACTAATAACACAGCGATACGAACCTATTGAGTACCTGCCTTGAGGGCAGCGATGAACACTAATACACAGATACCTATTGTGTACTCCTGCCTTGAGGGCAGCACGATGAACACTAATAACACAGCGATAACCTATTGTGAGTACTCCTGCCTTGAGGGCAGATGAACACTAATAATAACACAGCGACATTGGAACCTATTGAGTACTCCTGCCTTGAGGGCAGCGATGAACACTAATAACACAGCGATACGAACCTATTGAGTACTCCTGCCTTGAGGGCAGCACGATGAACACTAATAACACAGCGATACAACCTATTGTGTACTCCTGCCTTGAGGGCAGCACGATGAATAAATAACACAGCGATACGAACCTATTGTGTACTCCTGCCTTGAGGGCAGCACGATGAACACTAATAACACAGCTACGAACCTATTGTGAGTACTCCTGCCTTGAGGGCAGCACGATGAATAATAATAACAGCGATACACTAACCTATTGAGTACTCCTGCCTTGAGGGCAGCACGATGAACACTAATAATAACACAGATACGAACCTATTGAGTACTCCTGCCTTGAGGGCACGATGAACACTAATAACACAGCGATAACCTGTTGTGACTCCTGCCTTGAGGGCAGCACGATGAACACTAATAATAACACAGCGATACGAACCTATTGAGTACTCCTGCCTTGAGGGCAGCACGATGAACACTACAACACAGCGATACATTGAGTACTCCTGCCTTGAGGGCAGCACGATGAACAAATAACACAGCATGTTGAACCTATTGAGTACTCCTGCCTTGAGGGCAGCACGATGAACACTAATAATAACACAGCGAACCTATTGTACTCCTGCCTTGAGGGCAGCAGATGAACACTAATAATAACACAGCGATGAACCTATTGTGTACTCCTGCCTTGAGGGCAGCATGAACACTAATAATACAGCATACGAACCTATTGAGTACTCCTGCCTTGAGGGCAGCACGATGAACACTAATAACACAGCGATACGAACCTATTGTAGTACTCCTGCCTTGAGGGCAGCATGAACACTAACACATACAAATTTGTGAGTACTCCTGCCTTGAAGCACGATGAACACTAATAATAACACAGATACGAACCTGTTGAGTACTCCTGCCTTGAGGGCACGATGAACACTAATAATAACACAGCATACGAACTATTGAGTACTCCTGCCTTGAGGGCAGCACGATGAACACTAATAACAACACAGCGATAACCTATTGAGTACTCCTGCCTTGAGGGCAGCACGATGAACACTAATAATAACACAGCGATACGAACCTCATTGAGTACTCCCTTGAGGGCAGCACGATGAACACTAATAATAACACAGCAATATGAACCTATTGAGTACTCCTGCCTTGAGGGCACGATGAACACTAATAACACAGCGATACGAACCTATTGTGTACTCCTGCCTTGAGGGCAGCACGATGAACACTAATAATAACACAGCGATACGAACCTATTGTGTACTCCTGCCTTGAGGGCAGCACGATGAACACTAATAATAACACAGATTTAACCTATTGAGTACTCCTGCCTTGAGGGCAGCACGATGAACACCAATAATAACACAGCGATACGAACCTATTGTGTACTCCTGCCTTGAGGGCAGCACGATGAACACTAATAATAACACAGCGATAACCTATTGTGTGCTACTCCTGCCTTGAGGGCAGCACGATGAACACTAATAATAACACAGCGATGAACCTATTGAGTACTCCTGCCTTGAGGGCACGATGAACACTAATAATAACACAGCCACGAACCTATTGAGTACTCCTGCCTTGAGGGCAGCATGAACACCAATAATAAAACAGCAATATAACCTATTGTGTACCCTGCCTTGAGGGCAGCAGATGAACACTAATAATAAACAGCGATACGAACCTATTGTGTACTCCTGCCTGAGGGCAGCAGATGAACACTAATAATAACACAGCGATACGAACCTATTGAGTACTCCTGCCTTGAGGGCAGCACGATGAACACTAATAATAACACAGCGATACGAACCTATTGAGTACTCCTGCCTTGAGGGCAGCGCGATGAACACTAATAACACAGCGATACGAACCTACTAGTAGGGCAGGTGATGTATTATTTTGAAGGATGAAATGTCGCGAAGTAATATGATACCATCTGATTTTCGCATATATCAGCTGCACAGACAGCGGGCAGTTTTGTAAAAGCATATTTTACCGCAGTCACACCATACGCAGCTTTGATATGGTCGAGCGATGAAGCAGTCAAATTAAAATGCACGTGATAGGACATTTAGACGATGATTATTAGTTCTATGCATTTCTAATGTTTGCTAATTATCTTAGTAAACGTAAGTGGATGTTGAATTTTAACAAAATAGAAAGTAAATACTCTTACCGCAACAAATGCATTCTCTCAAGAAGATAACGGCTCAGACTGTGGATTCCCTCCACACGTTCAAACCGCTTGGCCTCTGCTTCAATTTCATTGGTTGAATCTGTAAACCAATCATTTTCCTTTCTGCCCTCAGAACATGTTTGAGTAAGTAAAACTCCCATCTGCAAGATGCAGCTGCGGTTTGTATGCAGGAGGGAATCCTACAGTCTGAGCCGTTATCTTCTTGAGAGAATGCATTTGTTGAGGTAAGAGTATTTACTTTTGTTCAAATTCAACATCCACTTACTTTTACTAAGATAATTAGCAAACATTAGAAATGCACAGAACTAATAATCATCCTAAAAGTCCTATCACGTGCATTTTAATTCGACTGCTTCATCGTCGACCATATTAAAGCTTCGTATGGTGTGACTGTAAAACATGCTTTTACAAAACTGACCGCTGTCTGTGCAGATGATATATGAGAAAATCAGATGGTATCATATTACTGTGACGTTTCATCCTTCAAAATAATACATCACCTGCCCTACTAGAATAGGTTCAGATCGCTGTGTTATTATTAGTGTTCATCGCTGCCCTCAAGGCAGGAGTACTCACAGGTTCGTGATCGCTGTGTTATTATTAGTGTTCATCGTGCTGCCCTCAAGGCAGGAGTACAATAGGTTTGTATCGCTGTGTTATTATTAGTGTTCATCGTTGCCCTCAAGGCAGGAGTACTCAACACAGGTTCAGATCGCTGTGTTATTATTAGTGTTCATCGTGCCCTCAAGGCAGGAGTACAATAGGTTTGTATCGCTGTGTTATTATTAGTGTTCATCGTGCCTCAAGGCAGGAGTACTCACAGGTTGATCGCTGTTATTATTAGTTCACAGCTGCCTCAAGGCAGGAGTACTCTGCCAAGCACGATGTTTAACACAGTGTATTATTGAGTACTTAGATGAACACTGCACAGCTGAGTACTCCGCCTAGGCAGCACGATGAACATAACACAGCGATAACTCGGCAAGGAGTACTCAGGTTCAGATCGCTGTGTTATTATTAGTGTTCATCGTGCTGCCCTCAAGGCAGGAGTACTCACAGGTTTGTATCGCTGTGTTATTAGTGTTCATCGTGCTGCCTCAAGGCAGGAGTACTCATTAGGTTTGTATCGCTGTGTTATTATTAGTGTTCATCGTGCTGCCCTCAGGCAGGAGTACACAACAGGTTGTATCGCTGTGTTATTATTAGTGTTCATCGTGCCCTCAAGGCAGGAGTACACAGGTTCGTATCGCTGTGTTATTATTAGTGTTCATCGTGCTGCCTCAGGCAGGAGTACTCAATAGGTTTGTATCGCTGTGTTATTATTAGTGTTCATCGCGCTGCCTCTCAGGCAGGAGTACTCAGGTTCGACGCTGTGTTATTATTAGTGTTCATCGTTGCCCTCAGGCAGGAGTACACAATAGGTTCTATCGCTGTGTTATTATTAGTGTTCATCGTGCTGCCCTCAAGGCAGGAGTACTCAGGTTCGTATCGCTGTGTTATTATTAGTGTTCATCGTGCTGCCTCAAGGCAGGAGTACTCACAGGTTCAGACGCTGTGTTATTATTAGTGTTCATCGTGCTTCTCAAGGCAGGAGTACTCACAGGTTCAGATCGCTGTGTTATTATTAGTGTTCATCGCTGCCCTCAGGCAGGAGTACTCAATAGGTTTGTTTCGCTGTGTTATTATTAGTGTTCATCGCAGCCCTCAAGGCAGGAGTACTCACAGGTTTGTGTCGCTGTGTTATTATTAGTGTTCATCGCTGCCCTCAAGGCAGGAGTACTCAATAGGTTCAGATCGCTGTGTTATTATTAGTGTTCATTGTGCTGCCTCAAGGCAGGAGTAATCACTAGGTTCAGATCGCTGGGCTTATTATTAGTGTTCATCGTGCTGCCCTCAAGGCAGGAGTACTCAATAGGTTCAGACGCTGTTTATTATTAGTGTTCATCGTGCCTTTAAGGCAGGAGTACAATAGGTTCAGACGCTGTGTTATTATTAGTGTTCATCGTTGCCCTCAAGGCAGGAGTACTCACAGGTTTCGCTGTGTTATTATTAGTGTTCATCGTGCTGCTCAGGCAGGAGTACCCAATAGGTTCGTATCGCTGTGTTATTATTAGTGTTCATCGTGCCCTCAGGCAGGAGTACTCAACAGGTTCGTGATCGCTGTGTTATTATTAGTGTTCATCGCTGCCCTCAGGCAGGAGTACCTACAGGTTCAGATCTGTGTTATTATTAGTGTTCATCATGCTGCCCTCAAGGCAGGAGTACTCAACAGGTTCCGCGCTATTATTAGTGTTCATCGTGCCCTCAAGGCAGGAGTACTCAATAGGTTCAGACGCTATGTTATTATTAGTGTTCATCGTGCTGCCTCAAGGCAGGAGTACCAGGTTCAGATCGCTGTGTTATTATTAGTGTTCATCTTGCTGCCCTCAAGGCAGGAGTACTAACAGGTTCAGATCGCTGTGTTATTATTAGTGTTCATCATGCTGCCCTCAAGGCAGGAGTACTAATAGGTTCAGATCGCTGTGTTATTATTAGTGTTCATCGTGGCCCTCAAGGCAGGAGTACTCACAGGTTCAGATCGCTGTGTTATTATTAGTGTTCATCGCTGCCCTCAAGGCAGGAGTACTCACAGGTTCATTTCGCTGTGTTGTTATTAGTGTTCATCATGCCCTCAGGCAGGAGTACTAACAGGTTTCTATCGCTGTGTTATTATTAGTGTTCATCGTGCTGCCCTCAAGGCAGGAGTACTCAATAGGTTCAGATCGCTGTGTTATTATTAGTGTTCATCGTGCTGCCCTCAGGAGTACTCACAGGTTCGATCGCTGTGTTGTTATTATTAGTGTTCATCGCGGCTGCCCTCAGGCAGGAGTACTCACAGGTTCCTATCGCTGTGTTATTATTAGTGTTCATCGTACACCCTCAAGGCAGGAGTACTCAATAGGTTAGTATCGCTGTGTTATTAGTGTTCATTGTGCTGCCCTCAAGGCAGGAGTACTCAATAGGTTTGTATCGCTGTGTTATTATTAGTGTTCATCGCTGCCCTCAAGGCAGGAGTACTCAATAGGTTTGTATCGCTGTGTTATTATTAGTGTTCATCGTGCCACCTCAAGGCAGGAGTACTCAATAGGTTCGTATCGCTGTTATTAGTGTTCATCGTGTTACCCCCTCAAGGCAGGAGTACTCACAGGTTCAGATCGCTGTGTTATTATTAGTGTTCATCGTGCTGCCCTCAGGCAGGAGTACTCACAGGTTCAGATCGCTGTGTTATTATTAGTGTTCATCGTTGCCCTCAAGGCAGGAGTACAATAGGTTCAGACGCTGTGTTATTATTAGTGTTCATCGCTGCCCTCAAGGCAGGAGTACTCACAGGTTCGTGATCGCTGTGTTATTATTAGTGTTCATCGTGCTGCTCAGGCAGGAGTACACAGGTTCAGATCGGTGTGTTATTATTAGTGTTCATCGTGCCCTCAAGGCAGGAGTACTCACAGGTTCTATCGCTGTGTTATTATTAGTGTTCATCGTGCTGCCCTCAAGGCAGGAGTACACAATAGGTTCTGTATCGCTGTGTTATTATTAGTGTTCATCGTGCTGCCCTCAAGGCAGGAGTACTCAATAGGTTCGTATCGCTGTGTTATTATTAGTGTTCATCGTGCTGCCCTCAAGGCAGGAGTACTCAATAGGTTCGTATCGCTGTGTTATTATTAGTGTTCATCGCTGCCTCAAGGCAGGAGTACACAGGTTCAGATCGCTGTTATTATTAGTGTTCATCGTGCTGCCCTCAAGGCAGGAGTACTCAATAGGTTCAGTATCGCTGTGTTATTATTAGTGTTCATCGTGCTACCCTCAAGGCAGGAGTACTCAATAGGTTCGTATCGCTGTGTTATTATTAGTGTTCATCTTGCTGCCCTCAGGGCAGGACTACTCAATAGGTTCCTATACGCTGTGTTATTATTAGTGTTCATCATGCTGCCCTCAAGGCAGGAGTACTCAACAGGTTTGTATTGCTGTGTTATTATTAGTGTTCATCGTGCTGCCCTCAGGGCAGGAGTACTCAATAGGTTCGTATCGCTGTGTTGTTATTAGTGTTCATCGTGCCCTCCAAGGCAGGAGTATTCAATAGGTTCGTATCGCTGTGTTATTATTAGTGTTCATCGTGCTGCCCTCAAGGCAGGAGTATTCAATAGGTTCGTATCGCTGTGTTATTATTAGTGTTCATCGTGCTGCCCTCAGGCAGGAGTACTCACAGGTTCCTATCGCTGTGTTATTATTAGTGTTCATCGTGCTGCCTCAAGGCAGGAGTACTCACAGGTTCAGTATCGCTGTGTTATTATTGTAGCCACAATGACGCCTGGCCCCTCTAACAAACGGCCAGATGGCTCGCACTCTCGTAAAGCACGCTATCAGATCACGATAAGGCAATTGATGGGCGAATGACGCCAAAATGTCTGCGACTATCCTTTGATCACCTTTGAAAGACAACGACCAGCTCCGCAGGTGGCGTTAACGGCCCTAGCAAACGGCCAGCCATGAAATTCACACTTTACGACACACATAGAGAGGCACAAATGAAATGATTCCCCAGCTCACGTTAGAGAGATGGTTAAAAGCCCCTTAAAACGTACTAAATGTATACTTTTCTGCCTGAATGTTTGTATGTATGTCTGTAATAATTAGGAGGATTATATGAATGTTAACTCAAACTATTTAGGCCACCAGACAGTGGAAAGCTTATATTTGTGGATTCCCCCATCTCAGACCTGTGTTGTTTGATATTTTTAGAAACAGAAAATGCAATCGTACTGAATCTTGTAAAGAATTTGAAGGAAATGCATTATTACAAAAGTGCCAACTTTTAAGGATAAATGCATTTGTGTGCCTCCATGGGCGTAACAGCCAGGAGGTGTAACTCAGCCTAACAAAGAACTTGGTTTCGCGCGAAAATGCTCAAATCGATTGGACCAGCCAGGAAATGGGCGCCACCTTACATGAACTACAAATGCCCATGCAACCCGCAATTCATTGCCTTTTGCTCGTGCTGTGCATCACCAACGCCGCCAGCAATCCGCCACCCACGTCTTCAGAGAGAAGGAAACAGCAACTTCCAGGAACCTCCAACAAGAGCCGGCCGCATCCCGCTAAACTTCTTCGCAAACCGAGCCAATACCAGCCGACTTTAAAGGAACCACGGAAGGCGCGGGACATTTGAACTCAGAATACACACACCGGCGAGAAACCAAAGCAAGTATTCTTATTTCTACAATCCAAGCTGCTATTGAGAAGTCGTGTTACCTCCGTTTTGGAATGAGATTAACTTGTTGGGGACTCTGTGTAACGAACTGAAGTGAACGCTGTTATCCTCTCTCTCTCTCTCTCTCTCTCTCTCTCTCTCTCTCTTCTCTTCTCTCTCTCTATTTTGTTTTCTTTTATTCTTTTCGTTTAGATACAATTTTAGTTTCATGTCCTATCTATATTCTACTCTCTTGATGCATACTTAGTATGTACTTTCTGTGTTTATTGTAGTGTTATCTTTAGTCTGTGTTATTAAACTTCCAAAAGATATTTCTGAATTGAAGCTGTTATTGTTCCACATACATGAAGTCAATGAGACTTACGAATCTTGAACGTTACCTAATGCTGCTTAGCGCTACGATTTTAGTAACATAACTGTACGAACATACTAAATATTAATTTGTCCTGATCAGTAAAGTTAATGCTTCTTATGCTCTCGTAAAGCAGTAATCCCTTACCAGAATTGATTTGAAAGTCTATAACTAGTTTGCAGGACAAACGTAGTAAGATAACTTCAAGCAATTCCTTAAAGGTTACTTGTATTTAATTAAACATTTTCCTTATCGGAAATTAATTTTTAAAACGTAATGAACGACTAGCAAATTATATTCATAAACTCATGAATATTAAATCCCTTTGAGTTAATTATTCCCCGAGATATCAGACTCATAGTCGATATTGTTACAGTTTTATGGTGGAGAAATATAAGGCAAGTTTCAAACGTTTGTGTATGTGGACAATATTGCATATTCTGTTCATTGTGTATTTTCGGGAGTATTAATAACACGCATGCGCGTTTTTGAATTGAGAAGGTACCGCTAAAAGCGACCTAAGCATAAACAGATACTGAACACATGATTGGAATAGTCGGATTGTATTAACGACAGTAATGGACGACACGCAAATCCAATATTGAAACAGAAAACCACGAAATCTCTGCAGCCGTAGGCGCAACATTTTAAATTCGCGTGATTTCCAAACAAAGGTATTGTAGAATCAACGCGAGGTATTGACCCGAGCGAGACTCCTTGAGTCAATAATAGGCCTTAATAATATTATATCGTTAAGATAAACGACAACTCCTGGTTTAAGTTTGGTTTAGCTACCCAAAATCTTCAAACCTAAAACATTTAAATCAAAGACGCTGAAACCCGTCAGCCATAGTGATAAATGTCTATTGGAGTTCCTTTAAATGTGTGATAGACAGACGGTAAATTCCTGTATCCGCCATTTTTGTTTCTCGTGCTGCACAGCACCGAGAGAAACCTCCCGTGTTTTGTTTTTAAGAAATAATTGTGAGTTTCGCAACGCCGCCATAACGCCAGAGGGCAACTCTAAAACAAACTGTTGTCTGTCCTGTTTGCAACGCCGCTTGCAGAACGCCAGAGGGCGACTCTAAAACAAACTGTTTTCTGTCCTGTTTGCAACGCCGCTTGCAGAACGCCAGAGGGCGACTCTAAAACAAACTGATTTCTGTCCTGTTTGCAAAGCCGCATGTGAACGCCAGAGGGCGACTCTAAAAACAGATAGCGCCATCTGGTGGATAATTTCTGCCTAACTAACCCTAGTCTAGGGCAGGCGCAACAGCGCCATCGCGTGGATAAATTCGGATAGTGTCACTCTCCGCTATTTCATTCCGCCTTAAAGTAAGTTTGAGCCTATAAATTGTTTATTGATTACTGTTGTGCACAGTTTCATTTATACAATTTTTGTTGTTATTGTTGTTGTTTCTAGCAACAACCAGTCTCCTTTCTCGCTGATTAAACACCCTTATTCGAATTTGAAGTTTAAAAGAAAAATACTTTTCTCTAACTCAAAGTGAAATTAGGTTTAAATCACAGACAGTCCACTTAGAAGGAAGGACGCCACCTTGTGGCTGTACCCTGCTAAGTCAGCGCACCACTAAACTCCCTATTTCCTCTCTGATTAATTCTTTTATTTTGATACTCTCACTTAGCGAGTAATCGTTATAGGATAGTATTTTTATTGCTTTCTTTTATTCGATTTTTCCTTACAGGCTTATTTAAATTTCATTTAAATTGGCTTCGAAGGTAATAATTTTTTTAATTTTTTATTTTATTTTTATTTTTCCTGCAAAAGTTTTCTTTTCCTCCCATTGGGGTTAAGCTAATTCTGGTAATTACAAACAGTATCAAAAGTGCTTTTGTTTTATCATTATTTGACAGAAACCTTTGCCTTGTTCTAAATTGCTTTCGATATTGTAATTTTCCACTTCCTTTTCGCCTACAATCATAAATCCTTTGATCCAGTGAACAGGAAAGGTTTTAATTCATTTTGATTCCCCTGTTTACCCTCTTTGTGTATTTAGTGTAGGGCTCACAAGCATCTATGGTGAGTTGAGAATCGTCTCAAACTGGTCTCCATCAGCGGGGTTGCCCGACCAACGTGACCAACACCGGCTGTGTGTGAATCTCGGTTTCTTTTATCTCTGTCCGCCGTTGGCACGCAGTGGCGACATCAGCAATTTGACACTCCAAAGAAGTCAACCAGTCCAGCTCACGACGCAAGGCAATTTCTGGGACCAGTACCTAAACCGGGCCTAATAGGGGCCACTCTTGAAAGAGAGGGTTCTAGGAAAGTACCAATTTGCTTGCTGTGCGGACTGGCGGTTGATGGAATGGCGTTGTCAGGTTGTGTTTAAAGTCATAAACTGTTTGAGTGGGCGTAACGCGACAGAGTAACGAAGGACCGAGGACACGGCAGTTGGGTGTTTGGAAACGCGTCTGGAAGGCCGACCACACCGCTGGGTTTTCCACCTGAGCGACCTCAATTCACCCCGGATGAGCTAAATGGGATAAAACCCATAGTATAAGTCGAATTTTAATATATCCTTAGCATTTGGCCCATTAAATTTTTTTTCTCTTGTTCTCTAAGCCGCACCTTTTCCTAAGTCTCCTACCCTGGTATCCACCGTGCGTAGGCCCTATCAGAAACTCTTACGAAAAGTAACAGGCTTAGCCCTTTAGGTTTCTCTAACACCTCTAGCGCTCACGCTTACTTTCCGTGCATCACAGACCAATTCATTTTGTGTTTGTCCCCACTGTGCTCTTTTCTATCCTCACTGTTGGACTGTCATAATTGTGTTCCTTTCAGTTCACCAAGAGACCCCAAGGAGAACTTAGTAATTAAGTGACGATCGAGCAGCGGGTCACCAAGTGACTCAGGCTACCGCCCGTGATTGTCCAAATTATCTAATTGTTAAACTGCCTAACTGTCTACATCAGTTAGCCCAAAAATTCCTATCTACGGCATAGCCCGTGACGATAGATCATTAGCTTTAAAACAAGCTTGCATTGGCCTCTCTGTGTGTGTGTGTGCTGTGTTTCTCTGTCCACAGTGAGCCAGCATGTCCCGTTCATCCAGTCCTGCCGTCCCGTGGGACCGCCTAGCGACATGGCTGGGAGCGCTAACGGCCACCAGTCAAGGAAATCTGGGGCAGCTGAGCCAGGAGCAACTGGACACCGAACTAGACCAGCTGATGACACACGACCCAACGCAGAGCTACTCCAACAAAGAGGTGGCCAAAATCCTCGGAAGCCTCGCCCACGCCCTCATCGCGCAGGCCCGTTTAAGGAGCTACGCCAATCTGGAACAGGATGCAGCAACGCTAAAGCTTCAAGCCGAGGAGGCCCGGAGAGACCGAGCCCTCACCCAACCGTCTAGATCAGCTTCTACAAACAGAGAAAGCTGATGAAACGGACAAAGAACAGAGAAAGGAAGTAGAAAGACTTCGAAAGGCCCTGGAGGAGCTCCGTCTCGACGCCGACCGACGAGTACAGTCAGAGAAAGACGCCAGGAAAGAACTCGACGAACAGCTTCGCGTGGCGAATCCTCCTGGAGAGAGCCAATAATGAACTTAAAGACAGAGACGTTAGAGCCAAAGCCTATGCAAAACATTTGCAGTCGGCACAAGTTGAGATTGATGAGCTGCCCAGCAAGAACACGAGCTCAAAGATGAACTTGACATGGTGCAAAGAGAACTAAGACAATCATACACAGTGCAACGTGACCGGAAGGGGGAAACACACACACAGAGTTTCCCTGACCAGTTACTCCGCACCTTTCTGCCAAGAAGCAAGAGCTACGAAGGGGGTGACAGCCTGCTCAAAATGTCACCCGCCAGTCCCACGACCCCGCCTGCAGCAGAGGAAAGGAAGCCCTTCCAGGAAGTCAAGGTCAACAGCCACGGAGCTTCAAAGAACCTTGACAAGCTGGCCAGAAATATTCCTACCTTCAGCCCAGACCCTGCAGGAGGACACGACGCCCACGCATACTTAAAAGACATAGACTTTTATCTGCAAACCATCGCCACGCGAACAACTGGGACAGACTGTACCTACTCAGGGCCACGTCTAATCGTGACGTACGGAGCTTTCTGGATCGACAACCAGAGGCCGTCAAAGCGGACTACTGGCATCTACGACGAGCTCTAATTCGTGAGTACTCCGACCCTGAGTCAGACCAGGGGCTCATCACTGCCATGGACCTCAAGCAAGCCCGACTTGAGACCCCACAGAACTATTACATAACCGACTGCGACGTGCTTACTTCGGGGCACGTAACGACCCAGGCATGGAGGAAGACATCAACTTCAAAACTCTGTTCCTCCGAAACCTGCACCCAACCATCAGTCACCACCTGGGGTGCTGGCGTGCTGCGCAGTATGGATACGCAGCAGTTGAGAGACTTAGCTCACAAAGCTCACGCCAAACAGAAAACCATTTCTGAAAAGACTGTAAGACAGCCCACCATTTGCCCCGTCTCTGAGCACCGCCCAGAGCTAACCCTAGAGGGCGCTGAACAGAACTACTTACAGACCCGTCAACAGAGAGTCTAAACCACTCCAAGCCAGCAGAGGGCAGCGTGGTCATGGTGGCGGCCGCCCACGGCACCAGAGCGATCGCCTGAAGGATCCTGGGACCCGCCGCCCCTTCCACAACCAAAAGGGGGTGAGCACCTGGGAAGCCGGCCGGCAACCAAGACGGAACGAACCTCCGAGACCACCCAGCCCAGAAAGCCAGCAAAGGGGCCACTCGACGTGATAATGGTAAGCTCAGACCTGAGCCCACATCTAACAAAGACAGTGCAGCCGCTTCTGAAGTTGCAGAGCTCATAAGAACACTGAAGAGTTTCTCCAAAAGAAACCTCACAAGGAAGACAAGAAGGATGGGCCAGATAAAGCATGACTAGGCCGGATACCTGAAATCCACCTTCGACCTTCCTGCAACTGAACCAAGCACCCTGAACACTGTCTCTCAACCACAGACTATTGAACTGACTGTTGCACCCCACACGTCAGCAGCACACACTCACTACAGCTGACAGCAACAGCCCCTGACCAAAACAGCATCATGTGTCACCCCAAGATACCAGAAAGCGCTGTTTTGACTATTTGCACTCACAATGAGACACCAGAGACATATCCCGACGGCTTAACAAGCAACACACAGGTCCCCACACCAAGACTCCTGGGAAACCTGATCGAGAAGGGAATGAAAACTCTATCTAACCATCACCATGGAAAGGGAAGTTAAGCTCAAGCCCTCGCTGACACTGGCTCCGATCTCACGCTGATTTCCTCCCAACTATTTGAAAACTCAGATTTGAAGCACAGAGACAAAACCGCACTCTTAACCTTCAAACTTGCAAGCTAAATGTGCAGTCGATAGCCAAAACGACATCCAGCTCAAGCACATAGCTCCCATTCACCTGACAATTGGACCTATGAGCCTTGTACACCCCGTCTATGTCTCCCCGATGAACACGTATCCGTTTCTCATCGGAAAAGACCTGCTGGACCGCTTGAACCCTTACTGGACTTCAAACAGCTGAAATTTGGGCTCAAGTGCGCGACCCTCTGCCCCTTCAGACACACACATCGTCTGAGCAAGACTGTCAAGTCACAGAGGTCACGGAAACTCCCACAGAGCCAGACTGCCAGGTCACAAAGGTCACGGGACCTCCTGCAGCACACTGTGAGAACACAGCCTCAGCCACGGCCAAGTTCAAGTTCGCTACTCTGCACATTTCAGCTCACCAAAGACTCCGATACCTTCTGCCCCCAGGTCATGAATGACCTACAGCTGAATGATATCACCACAACGAACAGTGTTCTCGCACTATGGGCCGATAACTCAGCCATTAGTCTCTCACTGTTCAAGTCAATCAGTGAAAAGCACCACACACGCCTTACGCCAGCAAGCGCACCCGCTTTCCTTTGAACTCACCCCTCCTCTATGGTGTCTGCCAGAGGAATCTGTGCGCTGCGCTTGACATGGAACCACCGGTGCCTTACCCATTATTTCCTGGTCCTGCCGGACCGCCCACGATGTTTACATCGGAGCAGACATTCTGATTCGCCTCCGGGCTCATGTGGACGTGTGTAACGGCGGTATGGGCTCCATTAACTTCACAGCCACACGCTTTCCATCAGCCATGACAATCTCATGTCAGGACAGACCATCCCAGAAGTCTGCACGCTTGTCAGTGAACAAGGAACTGTAATACCAGCATACACCAAAGGGGTCGCTGCGGCTCAACATGCGATGTGGTCAAACCTTAAACCACACGCTGGGTTTCTTCCAACCTCACCCGAAGGTGTGGAACTCGGACTCACATTTGAAGCCACACCCTCACTGAAGTGTCATCTCGTATTGTTTACATCCTGTTCAACAACTGCACAGCAATTGACATCAACATTCCCAAAGCCTTTCGGCTGGGATGGCTAATCAGCAATGACTTTCATGACTTTGAACTTGTGTTACCCATCATGGGACCCATTCCACACGCACTGATACCCAAAGGGAGTACAGACAACACACTGTTCACTGTACCCTTCAAGTTCATCGCCATAACATCTGTCATGCCGCGACCAAAGACCAGGTCTGCCGAATGGAGCTGACAGAAAACAGTCATCTTGTAGTATACACAGTCTCCCAACAGCCTGTCATGGAAACGGATGAACCGACTTCACCTCTCCATACCAACCTGACTGATGACACCCAGACGGAGGAACCGTACGCAGGTTTCGAGTCTCAAGCGCAACAAATGCTACAAGATGCTAACGCACTACACGGCGACTTGTGGGTACCCCAAATCCCACATCCAGCCCCAGCGTTGCAGTGCTAACCCGCAGCGACCAGCACCAGCCACGATGCCCGCCTTGCAGTCACTAGCGCTACACCGCAGATTTCCCACAACGACATCGCGGAAATGCAAGCCTCTGACACTGCAATAAAGACAATTTTCGACCTCCTCTCTGACCCTCCAACCACCCTAACACTGACTCTGAGCTCTCTGATGACTCAAACCTCAAGCATCTACATAACTCCAAACACATGATGCGTATACAGGACGACATTCTGTGGTTGCAACCGATGACAGCACAACGCCACGGCTTGTGATGCCACGATCGCAAAGGGGGGTTATGCTAATGTACGCCCACGATACACCATGTGCGGCACACCACGGCACCAGAGCCACGTATGACACACTGAAACAGGTGGCATATTGGCCCGGCATGCAACAAGATGTGGCGGAGTACATCAGAGATGTCTGGTTTGCTGTCAGTTCCAGCGATCACGTTCCCGTGGGTCAGACCTGTTAGAAAAGACTGCAGGACTCTACCAGATCAACAAGAGGCCAAGACCTGGTATCACAACTTCAATCTCCGCCACCTTTGACAGGCCAAAAGAGCGCCTGAAGGTCAGGAAGCCTATTACGACTGCAAAGCCTCACACCAAGAACTGAGGTGGGCGCATGTATCTGGTATTACTAAACTGGGACCGAGAACACTTGCTGCCCCCGACGGTTGTCAAAGAAATTCTGACCCACCATGTGGCCACCTGCAGATGAGACAGTTAGCGACAAGATGCAAAGTATTTCAACTTCAACCGCCGCCCTGAC
The DNA here is from genome assembly GCA_023029165.1 of Gobiocypris rarus. Lineage (NCBI taxonomy): Eukaryota > Metazoa > Chordata > Actinopteri > Cypriniformes > Gobionidae > Gobiocypris > Gobiocypris rarus. Next base: position 7,203,798 of record CM040911.1, on the reverse strand, counting down.
ACTAGACTGGCTGTCAGAAATTTCTGTACTAGGGCTAAACCTCATGGTCTGGAGATGATTCTCTCTATCAGTCTTTCTCCAAGTTCATGCTGACTAGAGAACCGGTCTCTTCAAATGGGTTCAATGGAACCAGATCCAGAGACATGTGGCCACTAACAGAGAAAACTTGTCATTGACATCACCCCTCATCGCAACCTTGATACCTCCTCCTCTTCCCCTCCCTCATCCCTTACCTCTCTCTCTTGCCTGTAACAGGATGCGACTGTGGATCTTGCTCCTGTGCCTCCAGACAATCAGAGGCCAGCCACCACCAGACATCATCACACCAGGTCAGCCTCGGGCATCGTACTGAGAGAGCAACCGGACTCCTGATCACCAACTGCCGAACATTCAGCAGAAAGTGTAGAACCTCCACAGCCAAGCTCACAAAGCACTACCCCGTGCATCTGAGCTCGATGGAAACCAGGAGGGAGGTTCTCGCTGGACAGAGGATCTCATCTGGCTCCCAGCCGTATATCAAGCATATGCTGCCAACCAGCTAGAGACCTACCATCCGCCCAGTGAGCAGAGTTAGGAGGACACAACCGCCGCAAACGGTTCCTGGGAGCACTGCTGGCACGGCCAGATGGCTCGCACCTCTCGTAAAGCACGCTATCAGATCACGATAAGGCAATTGATGGGCAATGACGCCAAAATGTCTGCGACTATCCTTTGATCACCTTTGAAAGACAACGACCAGCTCCGCAGGTGGCGTTAACGCCCTAGCAAACGGCCAGCCACGAAATTCACACTTTACGCACACACATAGAGAGGCACAAATGAAATGATTCCCAGCTCACGTTAGAGAGATGGTTAAAAGCCCTAAAAACGTACTAAATGTATACTTTTCTGCCTGAATGTTTGTATGTATGTCTGTAATAATTAGGAGGATTATATGAATGTTAACTCAAACTATTTAGGCCACCAGACAGTGGAAAGCTTATATTTGTGGATTCCCCATCTCAGACATGTGTTGTTTGATATTTTTAGAAACAGAAAATGCAATCGTACTGAATCTTGTAAAGAATTTGAAGGAAATGCATTATTACAAAAGTGCCAACTTTTAAGGATAAATGCATTTGTGTGCTCTCCATGGGCGTAACAGCCAGGAGGTGTAACTCAGCCTAACAAAGAACTTGGTTTCGCGCCAAAATGCTCAAATCGATTGGACCAGCCAGGAAATGGGCGCCACCTTACATGAACTACAAATGCCCATGCAACCCGCAATTCATTGCCTTTGCTCGTGCTGTGCATCACCAACGCCGCCGCAATCCGCCACCCACGCCTTCAGAGAGAAGGAAACAGCAACTTCCAGGAACCTCCAACAAGAGCCGGCCGCATCCAGCTAAACTTCTTCGCAAACCGAGAGCCAATACCAGCCGACTTTAAAGGAACCACGGAAGGCGCGGGACATTTGAACTCAGAATACACACACCGCAGAAACCAAAGCAAGTATTCTTATTTCTACAATCCAAGCTGCTATTGAAGTCGTGTTACCTCCGTTTTGGAGATAGAGATTAACTTATTTGGGGACTCTGTGTGTGAACTGAAGTGAGGCAGCTGTTATCCTCTCTCTCTCTCTCTCTCTCTCTCTCTCTCTCTCTCTCTCTCTCTCTCTCTCTCTCTCTCTCTCTCTCTCTCTCTCTCTCTCTCTCTCTCTCTCTCTCTCTCTCTCTCTCTCTCTCTCTCTCTCTCGCTGTTATCCTCTCTCTCTCTCTCTCTCTCTCTCTCTCTCTCTCTCTCTCTCTCTCTATTTTGCTTTCTTTTATTCTTTTCGTTTAGATACAATTTTAGTTTCATGTCCTATCTATATTCTACTCTCTTGATGCATATTTAGTATGTACTTTCTGTGTTTATTGTAGTGTTATCTTTAGTCTGTGTTATTAAACTTCCAAAAGATATTTCTGAATTGAAGCTGTTATTGTTCCACATACATGAAGTCAATGAGACTTACTTAATCTTGAACGTTACCTAATGCTGCTTAGCGCTACGATTTTAGTAACATAACTGTACGAACATACGAAATATTAATTTGTCCTGATCAGTAAAGTTAATGCTTCTTATGCTCTCGTGAAAGCAGTAATCCCTTACCAGAATTGATTTGAAAGTCTATAACTAGTTTGCAGGACAAACGTAGTAAGATAACTTCAAGCAATTCCTTAAAGGTTACTTGTATTTAATTAAACATTTTCCTTATCGGAAATTAATTTTTAAAACGTAATGAACGACTAGCAAATTATATTCATAAACTCATGAATATTAAATCCCTTTTGAGTTAATTATTCCCCGAGATATCAGACTCATAGTCGATATTGTTACATTATTAGTGTTCATCGTGCTGCCCTCAAAGCAGGAGTACTCAATAGGTTTGTATGGCTGTGTTATTATTAGTGTTCATCGTGCTGCCCTCAAGGCAGGAGTACTCAATAGGTTTGTACGCTGTGTTATTATTAGTGTTCATCGTGGCCCTCAAGGCAGGAGTACTCAACAGGTTTGTATCGCTGTGTTATTATTAGTGTTCATCGCGCTGCCCTCAAGGCAGGAGTACTCACAGGTTCAGACGCTGTGTTATTATTAGTGTTCATCGCTGCCCTCAAGGCAGGAGTACTCAATAGGTTCGTACGCTGTGTTATTATTAGTGTTCATCGCTGCCCTCAGGGCAGGAGTACTCAATAGGTTCCTATCGCTGTGTTATTATTAGTGTTCATCGTGCTGCCCTCAAGGCAGGAGTACCTAATAGGTTCGTATCTGTGTGTTATTATTAGTGTTCATCATGCTGCCCTCAAGGCAGGAGTACTCAATAGGTTCAGTATCGCTGTGCTTATTATTAGTGTTCATCGTGCTGCCCTCAAGGGAGGAGTACTCAATAATTTTGTATCGCTGTGTTATTATTAGTGTTCATCGTGCCCTCAAGGCAGGAGTACTCACAGGTTCGTATCGCTGTGTTATTATTAGTGTTCATCGTGCCCTCAAGGCAGGAGTACTCAATAGGTTCATATCGCTGTGTTATTATTAGTGTTCATCGTGGTGCCCTCAAGGCAGGAGTACTCAATAGGTTCCTATCGCTGTGTTATTATTAGTGTTCATCGCTGCCCTCAAGGCAGGAGTACTCAATAGGTTCGTATCGCTGTGTTATTATTAGTGTTCATCGCTTGCCCTCAAGGCAGGAGTACTCAATAGGTTCGTATGGCTGTGTTATTATTAGTGTTCATCGTGCTGCCCTCAAGGCAGGAGTACTCAATAGGTTCAGATCGCTGTGTTATTATTAGTGTTCATCGCGCTGCCCTCAAGGCAGGAGTACTCAATAGGTTCGTATCGTGTTATTATTTTCATCGTGCTTCCCTCAAGGCAGGAGTACTCAATAGGTTCAGTATCGCTGTGTTATTATTAGTGTTCATCGTGCTGCCCTCAAGGCAGGAGTACTCAACAGGTTCTGGGCTGTGTTATTATTAGTGTTCATCATGCTGCCCTCAAGGCAGGAGTACACAATAGGTTCAGATGGCTGTGTTATTATTAGTGTTCATCGCTGCCCTCAAGGCAGGAGTACTCACAGGTTCAGATGGCTGTGTTATTATTAGTGTTCATCATGCTGCCCTCAAGGCAGGAGTACACAATAGGTTCAGACGCTGTGTTATTATTAGTGTTCATCGTGCCCTCAAGGCAGGAGTACTCAATAGGTTCGTATCGGCTGTGTTATTATTAGTGTTCATCGTGCTGCCCTCAAGGCAGGAGTACTCAATAGGTTCGTATGGCTGTGTTATTATTAGTGTTCATCGTGCTGCCCTCAAGGCAGGAGTACTCAATAGGTTCGTATGGCTGTGTTATTATTAGTGTTCATCATGCTGCCCTCAAGGCAGGAGTACTCAATAGGTTCAGAAGTCGCTGTGTTATTATTAGTGTTCATCGCTGCCCTCAAGGCAGGAGTACTCAATAGGTTCAGACGCTGTGTTATTATTAGTGTTCATCTTGCTGCCCTCAAGGCAGGAGTACTCAATAGGTTCAGATCGCTGTGTTATTATTAGTGTTCATCGCGCTGCCCTCAAGGCAGGAGTACTCAATAGGTTCGTATGGCTGTGTTATTATTAGTGTTCATCTTGCTGCCTCAAGGCAGGACTACTCAACAGGTTCCTATAGGCTGTGTTATTATTAGTGTTCATCATGCTGCCCTCAAGGCAGGAGTACTCAATAGGTTTGTATCGCTGTGTTATTATTAGTGTTCATCGTGCTGCCCTCAAGGCAGGAGTATTCAATAGGTTCGTGACGGCTGTGTTGTTATTAGTGTTCATCGTGCTGCCCTCAGGGCAGGAGTACTCAATAGGTTCGTTTCGCTGTGTTAAATATTAGTGTTCATCTTGCTGCCCTCAGGCAGGAGTACTCAATAGGTTTGTATGGCTGTGTTATTATTAGTGTTCATCATGCTGCCCTCAGGGCAGGAGTACTCACAGGTTCCTATCGCTGTGTTATTATTAGTGTTCATCGTGCTGCCCTCAAGGCAGGAGTACTCAATAGGTTCAGACGCTGTGTTATTATTAGTGTTCATTTTGCTGCCCTCAGGGCAGGACTACTCAATAGGTTCCTATAGCTGTGTTATTATTAGTGTTCATCATGCTGCCCTCAAGGCAGGAGTACTCAATAGGTTTGTATTGCTGTGTTATTATTAGTGTTCATCGTGCTGCCCTCAAGGCAGGAGTATTCCAATAGGTTAGTATCGCTGTGTTGTTATTAGTGTTCATCGTGCTGCCCTCAGGGCAGGAGTACTCAATAGGTTCGTTTCGCTGTGTTGTTATTAGTGTTCATCATGCTGCCCTCAGGGCAGGAGTACTCAATAGGTTCCTATCGCTGTGTTATTATTAGTGTTCATCGTGCTGCCCTCAAGGCAGGAGTACTCAATAGGTTCGTATCGCTGTGTTATTATTAGTGTTCATCGTGCTGCCCTCAAAGCAGGAGTACTCAATAGGTTCGTTTCGCTGTGTTGTTATTAGTGTTCATCGTGCTGCCCTCAAGGCAGGAGTACTCAATAGGTTCGTATCGCTGTGTTATTATTAGTGTTCATCGTGCTGCCCTCAAGGCAGGAGTACTCAAAAGGTTTGTATCGCTGTGTTAATATTAGTGTTCATCGTGGTGCCCTCAAGGCAGGAGTACTCAATAGATTCGTATCACTGTGCTATTATTAGTGTTCATCGTGCTGCCCTCAGGCAGGAGTACTCAATAGATTTGTATCGCTGTGTTATTATTAGTGTTCATCGTGCTGCCCTCAATGCAGGAGTACTCAATAGGTTCGTATCGCTGTGTTATTATTAGTGTTCATCATGCTGCCCTCAAGGCAGGAGTACTCAATAGGTTCGTATCGCTGTGTTATTATTAGTGTTCATCGTGCTGCCCTCAGGGCAGGAGTACCTAATAGGTTCGTATCTGTGTGTTATTATTAGTGTTCATCGTGCTGCCCTCAAGGCAGGAGTACTCAATAGGTTCGTATCGCTGTGCTATTATTAGTGTTCATCGTGCTACCCTCAAGGCAGGAGTACTCAATAGGTTCGTATCGCTGTGTTATTATTAGTGTTCATCGTGGTGCCCTCAGGGCAGGAGTACTCAATAGGTTTGTATCGCTGTGTTATTATTAGTGTTCATCGTGGTGCCCTCAGGGCAGGAGTACTCAATAGGTTCCTATCGCTGTGTTATTATTAGTGTTCATCATGCTGCCCTCAAGGCAGGAGTACTCAATAGGTTCGTATCGCTGTGTTATTATTAGTGCTCATCGTGCTGCCCTCAAGGCAGGAGTACTCAATAGGTTCGTATCGCTGTGTTATTATTAGTGTTCATCGTGCTGTCCTCAAGGCAGGAGTACTCAATAGGTTCGTATCGCTGTGTTATTATTAGTGTTCATCGTGCTGCCCTCAAGGCAGGAGTACTCACTAGGTTCCTATTGCTGTGTTATTATTAGTGTTCATCATGCTGCCCTCAAGGCAGGAGTACTCAATAGGTTCGTATCGCTGTGTTATTATTAGTGTTCATCGTGCTGCCCTCAGGGCAGGAGTACTCAATAGGTTCGTATCGCTGTGTTATTATTAGTGTTCATCGTGCTGCCCTCAGGGGAGGAGTACCTAATAGGTTCGAATCTGTGTGTTATTTTTAGTGTTCATTGTGCTGCCCTCAAGGCAGGAGTACTCAATAGGTTCGTATCGCTGTGCTATTATTAGTGTTCATCGTGCTGCCCTTAAGGGAGGAGTACTCAATAGGTTTGTATCGCTGTGTTATTATTAGTGTTCATCGTGCTACCCTCAAGGCAGGAGTACTCAATAGGTTGGTATCGCTGTGTTATTATTAGTGTTCATCGTGCTACCCTCAAGGCAGGAGGACTCAATAGGTTCGTACGCTGTGTTATTATTAGTGTTCATCGTGCTGCCCTCGAGGCAGGAGTACTCAATAGGTTCGTATCGCTGTGTTATTATTAGTGTTCATCGTGCTGGCCTCAGGGCAGGAGTACTCAATAGGTTCGTATCGCTGTGTTATTATTAGTGTTCATGGTGCTACCCTCAAGGCAGGAATACTCAATAGGTTCGTATCGCTGTGTTATTATTAGTGTTCATCGTGCTGCCCTCAGGTCAGGAGTACTCAATAGGTTCGTATCGTGTTATTATTAGTGTTCATCGTGCTTCCCTCAAGGCAGGAGTACTCAATAGGTTCGTATCGCTGTGTTATTATTAGTGGTCATAGCGCTGCCCTCAGGGCAGGATTACTCAATTGGTTCGTATCGCTGTGTTATTATTAGTGTTCATCGTGCTGCCCTCAAGGCAGGAGTACTCAATAGGTTCGTATCACTGTGTTGTTATTAGTGTTAATCGTGCTGCCCTCAAGGCAGGAGTACTCAATAGGTTTGTATCGCTGTGTTATTATTAGTGTTCATCCTGCTGCTCTCAAGGCAGGAGTACTCAATAGGTTTGTGTCGCTGTGTTATTATTAGTGTTCATCGTGCTGCCCTCTAGGCAGGAGTACTCAATAGGTTCGTTTCGCTGTGTTGTTATTAGTGTTAATCGTGCTGCCCTCAAGGCAGGAGTACTCAAGGTTCGTGTCGCTGTGTTATTATTAGTGTTCATCCTGCTGCTCTCAAGGCAGGAGTACTCAATAGGTTTGTGTCGCTGTGTTATTATTAGTGTTCATCGTGCTGCCCTCAAGGCAGGAGTACTCAATAGGTTTGTTTCGCTGTGTTGTTATTAGTGTTAATCGTGCTGCCCTCAAGGCAGGAGTACTCAATAGGTTCGTATCGCTGTGTTATTATTAGTGTTCATCGTGCCCTCAAGGCAGGAGTACTCAATAGGTTCAGACGCGTGTTGTTATTAGTGTTAATCGTGCTGCCCTCAAGGCAGGAGTACTCAATAGGTTCGATCGCTGTGTTATTATTAGTGTTCATCGTGCTGCCCTCAAGGCAGGAGTACTCAATAGGTTCGTATCGCTGTGTTATTATTAGTGTTCATCCTGCTGCCCTCAAGGCAGGAGTACACAAAAGGTTCGTATCGCTGTGTTATTATTAGTGTTCATCGTGCTGCCCTCAAGGCAGGAGTACTCAATAGGTTCGTATCGCTGTGTTATTATTAGTGTTCATCCTGCTGCCTCAAGGCAGGAGTACACTATAGGTTCGTATCGCTGTGTTATTATTAGTGTTCATTGTGCTGCCCTCAAGGCAGGAGTACTCAATAGGTTCCTATCGCTGTGTTATTATTAGTGTTCATCGTGCTGCCCTCAAGGCAGGAGTACTCAATAGGTTTGTATCGCTGTGTTATTATTAGTGTTCATAGTGCTGCCCTCAAGGCAGGAGTACTCAATAGGTTTGTATCGCTGTGTTATTATTAGTGTTCATCATGCTGCCCTCAAGGCAGGAGTACTCAATAGGTTTGTATCGCTGTGTTATTATTAGTGTTCATCGTGCTGCCCTCAAGGCAGGAGTACTCAATAGGTTCGTATCGCTGTTTTATTATTAGTGTTCATCTTGCTGCCCTCAAGGCAGGAGTACTCAATAGGTTTGTATCGCTGTGTTATGTGAACGAAACCATCGTCAGTGGTTTCATTCACATGTGTTTGTAGCTCCGTCGAATTGACACTTCTTAACACTCGCTTACAAATGAATACTTTCTATTATTTACAGCGTGTGAACATATCACCGATATGATTCTCTATAAAAAACAATCGGATTGCTTTGATATCGCTACTTATATCCGAATTTCCGCTACTAGCCGTGGGACCGTAGAAGAAAAATGTAATCATAGAAGAAGATTTATGTTGATTGAGTTGATTCAGGAGTCAATGTCTGTTTGTGAAGCACCTTTTTCAGCTGTTCAGACACAGCTTCTGCTGAAGCCCAGGGGGGTAACGGTGAGACATCTAAAATGTGAGCTTTCCCGACAAAGGGTGTCGGATCATTTAAATTATATTAGCTACAGGGAAGGGACCATTTACATATAGTGTTTCTGCTCTTTACTCTGTGGAAAAATACTGGGGGGGTTGCTTAAACATTGGGGGTATAAGAGCTGACTTTTCTTTGTTCTAGTCAGTTCACACTTGTGGTCACCATGAGCATGGTTGCTTCAACTGTGTATTCATTTCTTGCAAGGAATTAAATCTTTAAAAACAAAATTGGCTAAGGTTTGTCTCTTATTCAGAAATGCAACGAAGTTAAGGTATTTTGCCGCAACAATTTTGGTGTTAGAAGTGGGATTCCTTGGATGTGCCTTTTTGTAACCCTGAGAGCGGACGGTGACTGATCATCCTGGACGGTAGAGTCACAGCCTTATCCCGACTGATTAAGGGAGAAGGGCCAGCTGCTCTAGGGGTTCTGGAGGGTCCAACCACTGGAATAAGAGAATACGAACCCGAGGTGGCAACGGGACACTCTGGTAAGAGACAAATCCAAAATTATGGGAATTTTAATGTGAATTTGGTTAAATTAAGATTTGGGAAACTAAGGGATAAACCATAGGGAGGTCTGATTCTGTGGCGATTGCAACGTGGTTTGATTTGTTTATGTTGAGAAACTAAAATCACGGAGAGTGAGAAGGGCTGAGTGGTCCTTAAGGCGTTTGAGTAAGCGTCCTTCCCGTCTGTCCTGGGTGAAGGATCAGATCTGTGCGGAGACGCCCAACAGATTAATAGCGTGCACGTGAACAGCCACAGAAACAGACTGCCACTATGGAAAATCCCAAAGAAGCTAGCAGAATATGATACACCGGTATTTTGTCAAATGAAAAAAATATATGGCCAGAGATGTATGGGGGATATAGAGAAATTAATTAAATATCATGATTTCCAAAAGAAAAGAAACTCTGTGAGTCAACAGGATGAGAGGGGTGAAATAATCTGTTGAGGAGAGGAGACAAATCTAAGGGCTTTTGTGGGGGATGTGTGTGTGAGAAATGCAAACTAACAGTGTTGAATGAAATTGATAGCAGGGAAGGAACATTTTGTGTCTGATCACAAAGAAGCCACAGCTGTTTAAAGATCATTGGTGAGTATGAACTTTGATTATGGATAACAGTTTGTGATAACAAAATTAGAGCTAACAAGGGCTGTTGTGGGAAATGTGTGTGAGAAATGCAAATGAAGATTGTTATAAGAAGCAGATAACAGGGAAAGGAAGATGTTGTCTGATCACACAGAAGCTACAACTGTTTAAAGATCATTGGTGAGTATGAACTTTGATTATGGATAACAGTTTGTGATAACAAAATTAGAGCTAACAATTTGAGAGACATGATCAGTAACTTGATCAGGCCGGATAAAGTTTTTGAGACGAGAGAGCTGTAAGCAGCTCTGCTCTGAAGCCAGCAATTTAAAGAAACAAGCAGAACTTATTAAGAAAATGGGCAGCAATGTTTTAATTATGTTTAGAAAATTATACGGCAATTTAACTGGCTACAAATTAATTGAGAACAAGAGAAATTCAAATTTGCATAATGAATAATGAATAATCATGGGTTGAAAAATGCGTGGAATGCCATTTAACCCTGAAGGAAAGATCCCAGTAACTAAGGGAATCTGATAACATTAAACCCTGAAGGAAATATCCCAGTAACCGAGGGATTGTATAATCTGATAACATTAAACCCTGAAGGAAATATCCCAATAACCGAGGATTGTATAATCTGATAACATTAAACCCGGAAAGAAGGAAAGATCCCTAGTAACTGTGGGAATATGATAACATTAAACCCTGAAGGAAAGATCCAGTAACTGTGGGAATCTGATAGCTAAATGTGATTTTTGTTTTAAAAGCAGATGAAAGATACCATGAATTGCTGAATGACACAGAGTGTTTTAATTGTGGTCAGCAGGGCTTTGTCCACTCACCCATAAGGTGTCGAAGGTGTGACAAATGAGGCAACCACACTAAACCCAGTAAAAAGAAAGAAACAGAGACGAGATTTAAACTGTCTAAGAAAATAATGAAATAATAAAGGGTTATAATAAATATGTTCTTGCTCTTCTCACTTTTGCAAAACTCTGATAATGCTTATTGGACTGAATATTGAGTTGTTGAAATAACTTTAGGTAAGTTAATATGTTGGAAACCCTAGAAGTTGATGCTTTGGTTTCAAAAGATAAGCTTGTGCTGAGCTGTAATAAATGCTGATTTGCTTATCTGAATCTGGCACCACCACGTCATTTCTGGTGCTGTGGCCTAGCTTGAGTAACACACACTCAATCTGAGGGTGATTTGAAAGTGTGATTTCAGTCTAAGGATAGAGTTTAAAGGAAAATGTCTGAAGTTTATTTGAAAACAATATTAATTTTTAACCAGATCTCACTAGCTTGTGTAAAGAGTGAAAAGTTGCAGTGCAGATGAAGATGCGGTGTGCCAGCCCTGAAGGCCTCAGAGTCTCTCTCTCATTCAAACCCACAAAGCTGTTATCTGAGCATGTGTCATAAGTGATGAGATACTTATGGTTAAGCACAGGGCATCAGTTGAAAATCATAGAGACAATGATTTGATAAAAATGAAATTTTTGACTAATAGTTAAAGGATTGCCATGGAGGGCAATGATAGATATTTTGATTAAACAAAATGAGATTTTTACAAAATGAGATGTTTTTAAAATATAGAACTGAAAATGTTGTGTCTGATCTAAGCCTTCACCATGTACAGGACCAATGGATCGAGACACAAAGGTAGCAGAACATTAAACTGAAAGGACAGTTGTTCTGGCTAAATTCACTGAGTGGTGGATTTTAGTGATTTAGTTGTATCGTGATAATTAACCTGTCTCCATGTTCTACCTATAGTAAGCAGACCAGATGGCTCTGATGACTCTTGAATGCACTCTATGCAAAGCTCCAGAAAACATCATCCTGTTGAGGGTCCAAAAAAATAAAAAAATGTGCGATGACCAATGTGCGTGAGATGATTCACCAAAGACGGGTAAGATCCTCTCTTGGCCAGCAGGAGGACAACCTAAGCCAGGGTTTCATCGACATTTGGGCACCTCCAAGAAGGGGAGTGTTTTTATGTGAGGTGTGTATGAGAGTTGAGCAGATGTCTGTGAGGCCAGCAGCATCATAAAGGGAGGAGTTGTGTTTTGTAGGGGCCGAGTCCAGACAGATATACAGCAGTCCGACCCAGAGATGTTCCTCTATACCGCTCACCCAAGAACCGCTTATATTGTTTGTGAATTCCAGGGAAGACCCTGAGGGAAAGTTATGATGGTAAGGGGCATTCAAGAGCCAGCTGAGACCATGCTGTGAATTGTCATACATTTTACGGAGAACAGAACAAAATGTATTAATTGGTATAAGTAAAACTGTGTGATATTGAACTAATATGTCTCTATCATAGTCTTAAATCCTGCAGGTCATTAGATATAGGTCTTTAAGATGAGGACAGCTTTTGAAGTTCAAAAGAGAAGGTCTGGATAACAAAGGTATTTAAACTAAACATTATAGTTTGTTCTGAGTTAAAGTCTCAGAGGCTGTTGAAAAGATTATCTGTGTGTGTGTGTGTGTGTGTGTGTGTGTGTGTGTGTGTGTGTGGAGTGAGTGAGTGGTGAGTGAGTGAGTGAGTGGTGGTGAGTGAGTGAGTGAGTGAGTGGTGAGTGAGTGAGTGAGTGAGGAGTGGTGGTGAGGAGTGAGTGGTGAGTGGTGAGTGAGTGAGTGAGTGGTGGTGAGTGGTGAGTGAGTGGTGGTGAGTGAGGAGTGGTGAGGAGTGGTGTGAGTGGTGGTGGTGGTGAGTGAGTGAGTGAGGAGTGAGTGGTGGTGGTGGAGTGAGGAGAGTGAGTGGTGAGTGAGTGAGTGAGTGAGTGGTGGAGGAGTGGTGGTGGTGGTGGTGGTGAGTGAGTGAGTGAGGAGGAGTGAGTGAGTGAGTGGTGAGTGAGTGGAGTGAGGAGTGGTGAGTGAGGAGTGGAGGAGTGAGTGAGTGAGTGAGTGAGAGAGAGAGAGAGAGAGAGAGAGAGAGAGAGAGAGAGAGAGAGAGAGAGAGAGAGAGAGAGAGAGAGAGAGAGAGAGACTGCTTGTGGAGGCAGGGATGGCACAGTGTCTGTAATCGGGCATGTTAAAGCTGAGACAAAACCAAAACAACCCAGCTGACTTTTCTAAAGACAACTTAATAGTGAACAGACATGATTTGAAAATGATTAAGAAACCAAATAGAAGCAAATTTTGAGAATGAGCAGTTCATATTTATGCCCTGATTGAGCGCAGTGTTTTATCACTACAGATGGGTTAAGCCAAATGACAAACTTTAAAAGAAGCGTATTATTCTGAGTGATTCTGATAAAAGATGATCCAGAACATGGGACGAGCTTTAAGTGGATTGATATCCAGCTTGGTCTGTTACTGGTAATGACTACTTTTGTCATTTATGATGAGGATTTGAATTACTCTCTGAATTAGTTAAAATAGTAAGCATAAAAATTATAGACTTGAGGACAGAGACAAAATTACAAATTGGTAATTGGTAAAAAGTCATTATCTAAATTATCCAGAGAATCCGTCCACAATTATGAAAGGCCAGAGGGCGAACGAAGGAATATAAACTTTAAAATGAAAAGTTTTATTTTTGTGTTTCCTCCATTAAATGGAGGCAGGACATTAATTTATCTAGAGAACTACAATTAATGTAAGAGAAAAAACAAAAAAAACAAAACAAGAGGCTGTGAGGCTTTCTGTGTGACTAGGATTGAGATGGAGGACAGTAATATTTTGGATTTCTGCAGAGCAGTGGACAGTGGAAAGGTGTGCCGTAGGTGAGACAGAGGACTTCACGGTGAAGGTGGGACTGCATCAAGGATCGGCTCTGAGCCCCTTCTTGTTTGCAGTGGTGATGGACAGGCTGACAGAGGAGGTCAGACAGGAATCTACATGGACTATGATGTTTGAGGATAAAATTGTGATCTTTAGTGAGAGCAGGTGGACGAAAGTCTAGAGAGGTGAATGTTTGCTCTGGAGAGAAGAGGAATGAAGGTTAGTCGCAGGGAGAACAGAATACATGTGGGTGAATGAGAGGGAACCAAGTGGAACAGTGAGGTTCAGGGAAAAGAGTTAAAGAAGTGTGTGTGCAGGCAGGTTGGAATGGGTGGAGAAAAGTGTCAGGTCTGTTGTGTGAGGGTTACAGTAAGAATGAAAGGAGAGGTGTGCAGGACAGTAGTGAGAACAGTGATGATGTGCGGTTTGGAGACAGTCACACTGAGGAAAAGACAGGAGGTTTAAGGAAGACCAAAGAGGAGGTTTATGGATGTAGTGAAGGAGGAACATGAAGGTAGGGAAAGAAGGAAAAGAAGATTCAAGACATTGAAAGGAAAATGTACTTTAAAATCCTAATTAATTGGAAAGATTTTGATAAAGAATTGGGTATTGAATATGATTAAGCATAATGTCACACAGAGATAGATGAGTGAACGAGCTGATTGAATGTAATACGAATAGATAATGATGTTGTTTTGATGAAAAGTTTTCAACATTAACAAATTTAGGTTTATGTTATAAATGGTTAGATATGATGAGTGAAATTGCAGTTGATGGAAACAGTAATTTTTACCAAAAACAGGGTGGTTTGTAAAATAATTGTGTTGAAACAACGAACTGGAGGAAGTTTGACAAGAATATGATGTTCAGTGAGAAACTGGGAGCATTTAGATCTGAATATAAACATGAAGTTGAGTTAGAGAGGATAATGACAACCATGACAGATGCACAAAGAGAATCAGTGCATGTCAAACATACGGCCTGCATGGGCAGAGGAGTCCTCTGAACTGTGGCCAAAGCACAAACTGAAGGATGTTTATATGGAGATTTAAAGCGCTTAGATGGATTATTATCTTTCTTACTTATTTTTTGTCGTTTAGTTTGAGTTGGATATATGGCTGGGCGATATCCCCAAAAATATATATCTCGATATTTTCAAAATTTTGAGAAATTCGATATATATCTCGATATGTTTGCAATTGCTTTTAAATTTAAAAATATTTTCTTTTGCCCCATTAAAACAACAAAAACTATTTAGATAAAACCAAATTAAATACAAAATGTTTACGTTTACTGGTAATGGGTTGGGACGACCAAAATCTTAAATCATGATACGAGTAATTTAATAATTTTTTTAATGTACTTTTATAGTTACAATATAGATTTTTAATTTGATCTTTAAAAAAACAAAAGTAAAACATGCAAATTACAAACAATATGACAAAACAGTGCTTTATTTTCAGCTACAGTGGGTCTATTTAACAGCTGCAAGACAAGAAATAAATCAAATCAAATATATATTATATATATATATATATATATATATATATATATATATATATATATATATATATATATATATATATATATATATATATATATATATATATATATATATATATATATATAAACATAAACTGCTCAGTCTTAATTCTATAAATTAACCATAGGCTACACTGATTCTTAATAAATATATTAAAGTTGTTTAGCCAAGCATGGCGTGGTTTTCTAATTTTCGTTGTTGTTTGATTAACATTAAATCACACAGAATATGAGCTCCGGCCCTTTAAGACCTCGACGGACCAAATTCATTGTAACACACGATTTCTCACTCAACTCTGTACGCTCCACTGATCTATATAAATTATATAGATCAGTGGTACGTTCACTAAAGACATACATTACTGTGTTTACCTGAATACTTGCCAGCACGTGCATTTTTACATCTGTTTGACCATTGAAACCCAATAATCCATGAAGGAACTGAATCCCGATCGCATGTTGTCTGAAAGGCGTGTCCGCGCGCTTCTGGTCAGAGTCCGGCAGCGCGAGCACGTCCCGCGCTGCGCTATTATTTCTCTCATGCGCGCATGTTTCTGTTGCTTTCTTTTTCCTACGCTGTGCGTATATATTTAACTCTTCTGCTTCTGATGTTTAGTGAATGGTGGAAGCAGACATCTGCGTTATCTGGTAATTTTATTTGGGAAAGTTTGCATGTTGAATTTGAAATATTCGATATTCACGATATTTTCAAATTTTACACCGTCATCAAAATTATTGCGATAGTATCGCTAATATTCGATATATCGCCCAGCCCTAGTTGGACAACATTGGGGTCTGTGATGATTTGGATTTATCAAGAGAATCAATGATTGTTTTTCTTCCTTTACACTAATCATGTATTTGGTCTCTGAGGAGTGACTGAGGGTCTGGCCTAGGGATGTGTGATGTGTCGTTAAAACACTTGAAAGCAACAAGGTGTCATGTGTTTGGATTTTGAAGGTATCACACACCCCTAAATTGACAGGAGTGCAGAGCTTACTCATTTAGCCCGGCTTCCAGATTTGAAATACGGATTTTATATTAACTTTCACTGAAACACGAAAGAATCAGGATAAAGATTGCCTGGTTAAGACTGTAGCTCGTAGCCCTTACTGAAACATGCAAGCTGATGAAAGGTAAAAGTGTAACAATTTGAACAGATTTGCATATTGAATTCAGAGTTGGGCATATTTTATAATTGTAATATCGGATGGGAGCCCAATTCTGAATGGTTCAACTGTGTCTGCTCCTCAAGACACATTTTTCTTGACTGGCCAGGTTGATATCTGTGAATGCGCAGCGCACATTAATAACAAAGATTTTATTTAAACAGGCAGATGAGGTTGCGAAGGCCGAGGCAGAAGCAGTCAAAGGAACCATAATGTCTTTTGATATTTGAAATAAACACAAATGCTTTCACTTCTTTACAGAGTACGGAGACCTTCGCCACAACAGCGGAGAAACAGCTGTGGAAACTGTGTCTGCACTTTTCAAAATGGTGTGGTGATGGCAAGCTATTGTTTACCCCGAAAATTATTTGACCATTATGTTTAGATGGCTGCATGGATGATCAGGCAGCCAAAGGGAATTAGTTAAATGAAAACTGATGAAAACTGTCTGTACAGTATTTTTATGAAAAATTTTGTAGACAAAAAGGCCTAGAGCAAATCTGAGTCTGTTCGAGACTTTAATTCTTCAGTTTTCCAATGGTTTGCAGTTTCAGGTCACAATCTACCAACTATAAATACACAGAAGGAAGGAATCCAAGTATGTGGTAATTTCTAAAGCAAGGAGGAAACGAACGAACCTACCATTACGGAAGTTGCGATAATAATTCAGGCCTCTGTACACCGGACACTGAGGTACACTGATAGGCAAATTTGTTGCAACCTTCATCCCCATGCTCTGTCACAAAAAAAATAAATAAATGTAAATGGAGCTTTTAGTATCAGGATAATTAATGTTTTCTACTGTGAAAGTTTCATAGGCTTGGTCTGCAAGAACAGCTCGACGGGGTCGAACATTCAGACACTCCTGTTCATCCTCAACTTCATATGGATAATCTGATAGAGCTCGCGTCGGGAGCAAGTTGAACACCTGCGTACGAGAGGTTAATAAAAAAAATAAATAATCTAAACGGGTACACAAGATACCAAAAAAAAGTACACAAGATACCATTTCAGCACTCAGGCGTCTTCCTGGCTCCATGATCCGGACACTCTGATCTACAGCACTGATGCCACACAGAGATCCTGCTTGAGCAGAGACAGTCAGAACATTTCCCTCAGCAGGAACGGCTGTAGCATGAGAGAACCGTAGAGACACCTGGAACAAGAATGAACATGCTGTAGGGCACATCATTTCCCACTTGAAGCCAAAAGATGCCAGTGCACATCATACCTGGTTTTGGAAACACATTTCAGTCTCAAAAGACACACTAGCAGCAACTACATTCCCACTGGGCAGAACACAGTAGACCAGAATCTGCACTGCTGGAGCCATAGTGACACTGACAGACAGTTGGAAGGACACCGAGCCGCTCGTGGCGGTATTAGAAGCCCTCGCTCTGACCGTCTGAGATCCATGGAGGACAATCACGCCTCTGGACAAGACCTGACAGAAGACAAACAGGTGGATACAAGGTGCTGAACAAAGACCAGCATATAATTTAGATGGCCACTCACCATATACAGGTCCTTTGTGGCATATTGTGATAAAAGTAAATTTTCCATAATGTAATTGTCATGATTGATCACAGGAAGCAAATGCAAGTTAACACTCTTTAGTGTATCACAAGCAGAGAATAATGAACAGTCCCAGGATAGCAGGTCTTAGCTGGCGCAGGGACTGAGGTGATCGGTGCTGGTGCGAGGTGGTGAAGAGAGGTGAAGTGGTGTGTTTAGAATTCAGGTCTCTGAACACGAGCGAGAACACAAAGACACCCAAACAGGAACTGCAGACGAACACACTGGATCTCCGGTCAGGAACAAACGACACAACCACAATACAGGACAGCAAACAACAATCTGACAAGGGAGATGAAAATGAGGTGAGTATATAAAGGGTGAGTGAATGAGCAGCAGGTGGTGAAGTGATGAGTGGCAGCTGGATCCACTGATGAGTCACATGACCTGGACACACACACACACACCATCATACCCACACCGCTGTCACAACACAGAGCACACGACAAGCAGGAAACAATGCATCTGCAAACCGTGACAGTACCCCTCCTCCTAGGAATGCCTCCTGGCGTTCCCCGACTCCCTTACCTGTCGATTGAAATCTGGCCGGAACCCAACTCCTCTCCTCCGGACAGTAACCTTCCCAGTCCACCAAGTAATGGAATCCGCGTCCCCTCCGCCTTGAGTCCAGAATACGGTTGACCGAATAAGATGGTTCCCCGTCTACGAGTCGCGGCGGTGGGGGAACCGGAACTGGCGGATTAATATCGGAGTGAAAAACGGGCTTGATTTTGGATACATGGAAGGCGGGATGAATTCTCCTGTACGCTGGAGGAAGTTTGAGGCGGACTGCCACCGGACTAATGATCTTGGTGACAGTAAATGGACCAATAAATTTGGGTGCAAGCTTATTAGAGACGGATCGGAGAGGAATATTCTTGGTTGAAAGCCACACTTTTTGACCAACGACGTATACGGGAGGCCTTGACCGGTGGCGATCGGCCTTGGTGCGCTCCCTCATTTGGAGAAGAGTCTCTCGGGCTCTCGTCCAAGTTCGGTGACACCTCTGGACAAAGGCGTGAGCAGAGGGAACCGGGACTTCGGATTCCAGGCTAGGAAAAATAGGTGGCTGGTAACCTACGCTACACTCAAACGGAGATAGGCCCGTGGGCGACACTGGTAATGTATTGTGTGCGCGTACTCCACCATCGAAAGTTGCTGGCTCCAGGAGGAAGGATTCCTTAGAGACTAAACATCACAACGTTCACTCCAAATCCTGATTGGCTCTCTCAGTCTGACCATTGCTCTGGGGGTGGAAGCCTGAGGATAAACTAACAGTCGCCCCCAGCAATCTACAAAACTCCTGCCAAAATCTGGACACGAACTGAGGACCTCTGTCAGAAACCACGTCAATCGGGAGGCCATGAAGTCGAAAGACGTGGTCAATGACCGTAACCGCTGTCTCCTTGGCTGAAGGTAATTTGGGCAAGGGGATGAAGTGAGCCGCGCCGAGAACCGGTCCACTACGGTCAAACGACCGTGTACCCTTGGGAGGGTGGGAGGCGGTGATAAATCTAGCGAAATGTGGGACCAGGGTCTCGAAGGGACTGACAGCGGTTGAAGTAACCCATCCGGGGAACGATTGGAAGTTTTCCCAATGGCACATACTGAGCAAGCCAACACAAAATCGCGGACGTGCCGAGCCATGAGAGGCCACCAGAATCGTTGCTTGACTAAAAACTTAGTTCGACTGACCCCTGGATGACACGCTACGTTGGAACTATGACCCCACTGGATGACCAAGTTGAACACCTGCGTACGAGAGGTTAATAAAAAAAAATAATAATCTAAACGGGTACACAAGATACCAAAAAAAGTACACAAGATACCATTTCAGCACTCAGGCGTCTTCCTGGCTCCATGATCCGGACACTCTGATCTACAGCACTGATGCCACACAGAGATCCTGCTTGAGCAGAGACAGTCAGAACATTTCCCTCAGCAGGAACGGCTGTAGCATGAGAGAACCGTAGAGACACCTGGAACAAGAATCAACATGCTGTAGGGCACATCATTTCCCACTTGAAGCCAAAAGATGCCAGTGCACATCATACCTGGTTTTGGAAACACATTTCAGTCTCAAAAGACACACTAGCAGCAACTACATTCCCACTGGGCAGAACACAGTAGACCAGAATCTGCACTGCTGGAGCCATAGTGACACTGACAGACAGTTGGAAGGACACCGAGCCGCTCGTGGCGGTATTAGAAGCCTCGCTCTGACCGTCCTGAGATCCATGGAGGAAAATCACGCCTCTGGACAAGACCTGACAGAAGACAAACAGGTGGATACAAGGTGCTGAACAAAGACCAGCATATAATTTAGATGGCCACTCACCATATACAGGTCCTTTGTGGCATATTGTGATAAAAGTAAATTTTCCATAATGTAATTGTCATGATTGATCACAGGAAGCAAATGCAAGTTAACACTCTTTAGTGTATCACAAGCAGAGAATAATGAACAGTCCCAGGATAGCAGGTCTTAGCTGCGCGGGACTGAGGTGATCGTGCTGGTGCGAGGTGGTGAAGAGAGGTGAAGTGGTGTGTGTAGAATCCAGGTCTCTGAACACGAACGAGAACACAAAGACACCCAAACAGGAACTGCAGACGAACACACTGGATCTCCGGTCAGGAATAAACGACACAACCACAATACAGGTCGATGACCGTAACCGCTGTCTCCTTGGCTGAAGGTAATTTGGGCAAGGGGATGAAATGAGCCGCCTCGAGAACCGGTCCACAACGGTCAAACGACCGTGTACCCTTGGGAGGGTGGGAGGGCGGTGATAAAATCTAGCGAAATGTGGGACCAGGGTCTCGAAGGAACTGACAGCGGTTGAAGTAACCCATCCGATTGGAAGTTTTCCCAACGGCACATACTGAGCAAGCCAACACAAAATCGCGGACGTCCCGAGCCATGAGAGGCCACCAGAATCGTTGCTTGACTAAAAACTTAGTTCGACTGACCCCTGGATGACACGCTACGTTGGAACTATGACCCCACTGGATGACCATGGACCG
The DNA here is from genome assembly GCA_023029165.1 of Gobiocypris rarus. Classification (NCBI taxonomy): domain Eukaryota; kingdom Metazoa; phylum Chordata; class Actinopteri; order Cypriniformes; family Gobionidae; genus Gobiocypris; species Gobiocypris rarus. Next base: position 7,183,225 of record CM040911.1, on the reverse strand, counting down.
TAATCCCTCCGGCACAAATAAGCGGTTCGGTGGACACTCGGGCAGAGCTGTTACCCCTTCTAGAGCCGACCTGACTCTCGATTCGACCTCCCATGTGAGTGTGGAGACCACTAATGTCTCCGGTAAAATGCACTCGGGAGTAGACGGGCGTTCGGAACGATCAAAAATACGTGACAAAGAATCGGGTTTGATGTTCTTAGAACCGGGCGTGCGAGAGTAAAATCAAAACGTCCGAAAAAAAGGGCCCACCGAGCCTGCCTGGAATTCAATCTTTTGGCAGTCCTGATATATTCTAAATTTTTATGGTCGGTCCATACAATAAAAGGCACCCCTGAGCCCTCCAACCAGTGGCGCCACTCCTCCAAGGCCATCTTGACTGCCAGCAACTCCCTATTACCAATGTCGTAGTTACGTTCAGCGGGAGATAATCGATGGGACAAAAACGCGCAGGGGTGCATCTTATCGTCTGCGGAAGAACGCTGGGATAACACTGCGCCTACCCCCACCTCTGATGCGTCGACCTCCACAACTGCCGTGATGGATCAGGAGCAACGAGAATAGGGGCTGAAACGAAGCAGGCCTTCAGTTTGGCAAACGCAGCCTCGGCTGCGTCTGACCAGCTGAGCGTAGTTTTGGGGAGGTCAAGGCAATCAGAGGCGAGGCTAGTTGGCTGAAATTGCGGATGAACCGCTAGTAAAAATTGGCGAAGCCCAGAAACCTCTGTAGGGCCTTACGAGAGTCTGGGTTTGGCCAATCCACCACAGCCTTAACCTTCTCAGGATCCATGCGTACTCCCTCAGTCGACACGATGTACCCTAGAAAAGGAACAGACTGTGCATGAAAAACGCATTTCTCCGCCTTGACAAAAAGCCCATTCGCTAGCAGCCTCTGAAGTACTCGCCGGACGTGCTGTACATGTTCCTGGAGAGACGAGGAAAAAAATAAATATGTCGTCCAGGTAGACATATATGAACTGATCGACCATGTCTCTCAGCACATCGTTGACGAGTGCCTGGAAGACCGCTGGGGAGTTGGAAAGGCCGAACGGCATGACCAAGTATTCAAAGTGACCCCTGGGGGTGTTAAAAGCGGTCTTCCATTCATCCCCCTTCCTGATGCGAACCAAATGATAGGCATTTCTTAAGTCCAATTTAGTGAAACACATGCTCCCTGCAACCTCTCGAAGGCTGAAGACATTAACGGCAAAGGATAGGTATTCTTTACCGTTATGTTGTTCAACCCCCGGTAGTCAATACAAGGACGCAGAGAACCATCCTTCTTGCCCACAAAAAAGAACCCCGCCCCCGATGGAGAAGAGGAAGGGCGAATGAAGCCGGCTGCTAATGAATCAGAAATATATTTCTCCATAGCCTCCCTTTCTGGAACCGAAAGTGAATACAACTTGCCTTTAGGCGGAGACTTCCCTGGCAATAGATCTATGGCACAGTCATAGGGACGATGCGGAGGAAGAGAAGCAGCCCTAGACTTACTGAACACCTCCTTCAGGTCATGGTACTCGACGGCCACGTTAGACAGATCCACTGCTTCCTCCTGTAAAACAGAAACAGAGACTGACGAACATGCAGAGACAAGACAAGTATTGTGACGCTCCTCGTTCCAGGCCACGATGGAGTTCCGGATCCAGTCTACCCGGAGGTTGTGTCTGGTGAGCCAGGGGTGACCAAGGACGATGGGTGTGTGTGGGGAATCAAAAATAAAAAATGAAGTCTGTTCAATGTGGTTTCCGGCGGTGATAAGGGTGACGTAGTCGGTCCTGTCAGATATATGGAAGGGAGGCTCTGTCCATTGAGTGCATGCACGGCGATTCTGTTGGAGAGTGGTTGAAAGGGAATGTGAAGTTTTATGGCTAGCGATTTGTCCAGAAAGTTACCCTCGGCCCCGGAATCCAGAAGTGCACTGCAGTCGTGAAGGTGATTCGACCACCTCAGTCTTACCGGGAGGAGGGTGGATGTGGTTGAGGACTTCCCAGCGGAGATCCCACCTGACAGTAACCTCAAACCTACTGCCGGGCTTGCCCCTTTTACCGGACAGTTGTGAGCGAAATGACCGACTCCTCCACAGTACATACACAGTCCTTGGGATCTCCGCCTCTCTCGCTCCTCCCGGGAAGGTCGAGCTCGACCCACCTGCATGGGCTCATGATCTTGACTGGGACTGACCGTGTCTCCTCTGCTGGACCGTGCTTCCTCCCCGCTCCTTTGGGTTGGACTCCTTCGCTCCACCCTGGTTAGTCGAGCATCCACCCTGAGAAAGAGGTCGATGAGTCCGTTAAGGGTTTCCGGAAGGTCCAGCGCGTAGATCTCCCTCTGAACACGGTCAGCCAGCCCATGCAGGAACATGTCCCACTGCGCCTCCTCGTTCCAGTGACACTCTGCCGCTAACGTGCGAAATTCGATGGAATAATCAGACACCGACCTCTCTCCCTGGCATAGTTCCGCCAGCTGCTGGGCAGCCTCTCTCCCCGCGACCGACCGGTCGAACACTCTTCTCATCTCTGCGGCAAGTGACTGTAACGAGGTGCAGCATGGGTCTTGGTTCTCCCACACCGCCGTCCCCCAGAGAGAAGCCCTCCCCGTGAGGAGAGTAAGCACGAATGCCACCTTACTCCTTGCATAGAACTAGAACTAGAATGCATATCACTCCGTCCCACGGGCAGCTTTGGGGCTGTCTGATCACTGTGTGGTTCATCTTATACCGACCTACAGGCAGAAACTGAAATCAGCTAAACCTGTAATAAGGACAGTAAAAAGATGGACTAATGAAGCAGAGCGGGTCTTACAAGCCTGCTTCGATTGCACTGATTGGACTGTTTTTGAAGCTGCTACCACCGATCTGGATGAGCTCACAGATACTGTAACATCATACATCAGTTTCTGTGAGGATACATGCATTCCTACCAGGTCATTCTTATCATTCACTAATGATAAACCATGGTTTACTGGGAAACTCAAACAGCTTCGTCATGCCAAAGAGGAAGCTTACAGAAGTGGGGATAAAATCTTGTATAACCAGGCCAGAAACAGACTGACAAAGGAGATCAGAGTTGCTAAAAGAAGCTACTCTGAAAAGCTGAAAAAACAGTTTTCAGCCAACGACCCGGCATCAGTCTGGAAAGGCCTGAGGAACATCACCAACTACAAGTCACCCTCCCCCCGATCTGTAGAGAATCCCCAACTGGCTGACGATCTGAATGCATTCTACTGCAGGTTTGAAAAGCCCAGTCTCACACCACTCACCCGCTCTAATCTGCACTTCACACCCTCACCATCACCTCCTGCACCCCTCTCCTCCCCCTCCTGCCATCCAACCCGAGCTTAAGGTCTGTGTGGAGGATGTAAGCCGAGTCTTCAAAAAACAGAAGACTAAGAAAGCTTCAGGCCCAGACGGCATCTCATCTGCTTGTTTGAAAGCCTGCGCTGACCAACTGGCCCCAGTCTTCACGCAGATCTTCAACAGATCATTGGAGCAGTGTGAAGTTCCCTGCTGCTTCAAACGCTCCACTATCATTCCCGTCCCCAAAAACCCCAAAATCACTGACTAAATGACTACAGACCTGTGAGTGACAGGTCTGTAGTCATGAAGTCATTTGAAAGACTGGTGTTAGCCCACCTGAAGGACATCACTGGACCCTTGCTGGATCCTCTCCAATTTGCCTATAGAGCAAACAGGTCTGTGGATGATGCAGTCAACATTGGACAGCATTATATCCTGCAACATCTCGACAGACCTGGGTCTTATGCAAGGATCTTATTTGTGGACTTCAGTTTGGCCTTCAATACCATCATGCCTGAGCTCCTCACAGCCAAACTGACCCAGCTCTCCATGCCATCCTCAATCTGTCAGTGGATCTCCAGCTTCCTGACAGACAGGCAGCAGCGGGTGAGTAAACTTACATCCAGATCTCTCACAATCAGCACTGGCGCCCCCCAGGGGTGCGTTCTCTCCCCACTGCTCTTCTCCCTGTACACCAATGACTGCACTTCTAAAAACCCCTCTGTCAAGCTCCTGAAATTTGCAGACGACACCACTGTCATCGGCCTTATCCAGAATGGTGACGAGTCTGCTTACAGACTGGAGGTTGAACAGCTGGCTGTCTGGTGCAGTTATAACAACCTTGAGCTGAGCAGCGCTCAAAACAGTGGAGATGATAGTGGACTTCAGGAGGAACAGCCCATCACTCCCCCCACTCACCCTCATGAACAGCACTGTGGACGCAGTGGAGTCTTTCAGGTTCCTGGGCACTACCATCTCTCAGGACCTGAAGTGGGACAATCACATCGACTCCATTGTGAAAAAGGCCCAGCAGAGACTGTACTTCCTTCGTCAGCTGCGGAAGTTCAACCTGCCACAGGAGCTGCTGATTCAGTTCTACTCGGCTGTCATTGAGTCTGTCTTATGCACCTCCATCACTGTCTGGTTTGGTTCAGCTACCAGATCAGACATCAGGAGACTGCAACGTACCATCCGGACTGCAGAGAGGATTATTGGTGCCCACCTGCCAACCCTCCAGGACCTGTACTCTTCCAGAGTGAGGTAGAGAGCAGGTAAAATCATCACAGATTCCACTCACCCCGGACACCACCTGTTTGAACTGTTACCGTCAGGACGGCGACTCCGATCACTGGCCACTAGGACATCTAGACACAGGAACAGTTTCTTCCCACAGGCCATTTCCCTCTTGAACAGTTAACCCCCCAACCACCCACCCCCAAGGCAAATGCCTGTAAGTGTAATTTTTCCCACTGCTTAGTGCAATATCTCCTAAACTCAGGTGATTATTCATATTATTTATATTTATTCTTACTCTCCAAATACGGTAAATATTCATAATCTATGTCTTTTCTGACTAAACGTAACTGTGACCTTATTCTGTTTATATTTTTTATTCTTAGAATTTTTTATTTATTACTGTTGTATTTGTATTGTATATGTGCACTGGAAGCTTCAGCACCAAAAAAAATTCCTTGTGTGTGAAAGCACACTTGGCAATAAAGCTCTTTCTGATTTCTGATTTCTGATTACTCTGTTCCGCACTGAATGTGCGGGGCTGTAGGGCGAAATGCATAGAACACCGAGTCAGAAACACTCTACAAAAATTCGGTTCACCTGAATAGGCCTCGGGCACCGGAAGACGAGGTTCGGGGCTGGTGACGTTCTCTGGTGTGGGTGGGAGGACGGCCGGTGTGGGTGGCGCAGCGGGACCACGAAGAAGCTGGAACTGCTGGGTGAGCTCGGACACCTGCGCCACTAAGACCTGCACGGCTCGTCCCGTTTCGCTCAAGTCTCTCTCCTGAGTCTCCATACGATGAATGCTGGTGTTGATGAATCCTTCTAATGCAGTTTGCTGAGAGCTTGCTGCTTCCGTTCCATGGTCAGATCGTTCTGTCATGATTGATCACAGGAAGCAAATGCAAGTTAACACTCTTTAATGTATCACAAGCAGAGAATAATGAACAGTCCCAGGATAGCAGGTCTTAGCTGGTGCAGGGACTGAGGTGATCGTGCTGGTGCGAGGTGGTGAAGAGAGGTGAAGTGGTGTGTGTAGAATCCAGGTCTCTGAACACGAACGAGAACACGAAGACACCCAAACAGGAACTGCAGACGAACACACTGGATCTCCGGTCAGGAACGAACGACACAACCACAATACAGGACAGCAAACAACGATCTGACAAGGGAGATGAAAATGAGGTGAGTATATAAAGGGTGAGTGAATGAGCAGCAGGTGGTGAAGTGATGAGTGGCAGCTGGATCCACTGATGAGTCACATGACCTGACACACACACACACACACACACACACACACACACACACACACACCAACATACCCACACTGTCACAACACAGAGCACATGACAAGCAGGAAACAATGCATCTGCAAACCGTGACAGTAATGATAAAAATTAAACTTTCATATATTTTAGATTCATTGCACACCAACTGAAATATTTCAGGTCATTTATTTTTTTAATACTGATGCTTTAATACCCAAAATCTCAAAAAATTAGCATATCATGAAAAGGTTCTCTAAACGAGCTATTAACCTAATCATCTGAATCAACTAATTAACTCTAAACACCTGCAAAAGATTCCTGAGGCTTTTAAAACTCCCAGCCTGGTTCATTACTCAAAACCGCAATCATGGGTAAGACTGCTGACCTGACTGCTGTCCAGAAGGCCATCATTGACACCCTCAAGCGAGATAGTAAGACACAGAAAGACATTTCTGAACCAATAGGCTGTTCCCAGAGTGCTGTATCAAGGCACCTCAGTGGGAAGTCTGTGGGAAGGAAAAAGTGTGGCAAAAACGCTGCACGAGAAGAGGTGACCGGACCCTGAGGAAGATTGTGGAGAAGGACCGATTCCAGACCTTGGGGGACCTGCGGAAGCAGTGGACTGAGTTGGAGTAGAAACATCCAGAGCCACCGTGCACAGGCGTGTGCAGGAAATGGGCTATAGGTGCCGCATTCCCAGGTCAAGCCACTTATGAACCAGAAACAGCGGCAGAAGCGCCTGACCTGGGCTACAGAGAAGCAGCACTGGACTGTCGCTCAAATTTTTCATGTCATTCGGAAATCAAGTTGCCAGAGTCTGGAGGAAGACTGGGGAGAAGGAAATGCCAAAATGCCTGAAGTCCAGTGTCAAGTACCCACAGTCAGTGATGGTCTGGGGTGCCATGTCAGCTGCTGGTGTTGGTCCACTGTGTGTGTTTTATCAAGGGCAGGATCAATGCAGCTAGCTATCAGGAGATTTTGGAGCACTTCATGCTTCCATCTGCTGAAAAGCTTTATGGAGATGAAGATTTCGTTTTTCAGCACGACCTGGCACCTGCTCACAGTGCCAAAACCACTGGTAAATGGTTTACTGACCATGGTATTACTGTGCTCAATTGGCCTGCCAACTCTCCTGACCTGAACCCCATAGAGAATCTGTGGTATATTGTGAAGAGAAAGTTGAGAGACGCAAGACCCAACACTCTGGATGAGCTTAAGGCCGCTATCAAGCATCCTGGGCCTCCATAACACCTCAGCAGTGCCACAGGCTGATTGCCTCCATGCCACGCCGCATTGAAGCAGTCATTTCTGCAAAAGGATTCCCCACCAAGTATTGAGTGCATAACTGAACATAATTATTTGAAGGTTGACTTTTTTTGTATTATAAACACTTTTCTTTTATTGGTCGGATGAAATATGCTAATTTTTTTAGATAGGAATTTTGGGTTTTCATGAGCTGTATGCCAAAATCATCAGTATTAAAACAATAAAAGACCTGAAATATTTCATTTGGTGTGCAATGAATCTAAAATATATGAAATTTTAATTTTATCATTACATTATGGAAAATAATGAACTTTTATCACAATATGCTATTTTTTTAGAGGGACCTGTACGACCATCTTAAGAAATAAAGATTAATACAAATTTGACAGGGTTAGGTGGAAAACAAACTGAAATTCAAAGTATTACAATAAAGAATATCCTGGCCGTTGGTTGAGTACAGCGTTCACGTGACTCTATTAACGTCGCAGTTCACTCTGACTCGCCAAGCACACACGTTGTAAGAAATGAAGATACATAAAAACACAAAATAAAAATTGAGATGAATTTTACTTACCTACATTTTACATTTACATTTAGGCATTTAGCAGACGCTTATCCAAAGCGACTTACAACATAGGAGTACAGGAAGCGATCGGTCATGAATAGGCGCAAAACGCAAAAAGTGCCTTAAATACCAAGCTTTGGATATCACATAGAATAAGCTTAAGCTAGAATAAGGAAGGAATAAAAGAGAAGAGGTTTTTTTTTTTTTTTTTATGATAAGTGTTCACGGAAGAGATGAGTTTTTAGCTGTCTTTTGAATGATGACAGTGATTCTGCCATCCGGATGGAGGTAGGAAGATTGTTCCACCAGCCAGGAGCGGTGAATGAAAAGTTCTGGAGAGGGATTTCATGCCTCTCTGTGATGGTACCATAAGCCTACGCTCCTTACCTGAGCGAAGGCTTCTGGTAGGGTGTAGACTCGTAGGAGCGAGTCGAAATATGCTGGTGCCGAGCCTGTGGTGGATCCATGGCGAGTGTCAAGGCCTTGAACTTGATGCGGGCATCAAGTGGCAGCCAGTGCAGAGAGATGAAGAGAGGTGTGACATGGGCCCTTTTGGGCTCATTGAATACAAGGCGTGCTGCAGCATTCTGAATCAATTGAAGAGTTTTGATTGCACACGATGGAAGACCAGCCAGAAGCGCATTGCAGTAGTCAAGCCTAGAAATGACAAGGGCCTGGGCGAGAAGTTGTGTTGCATGCTCTGTAAGGAACGGTCTGATCTTCCTGATGTTGTGCAGAGCAAACCTGCATGATCGAGCTGTCTTTGAAATGTGGTCTTTGAAGGACAGCTGGTCGTCAAAGATTACTCCAAGATTTCTGACCGACCCTGAGGGGTAATCAGAGATGAACCTTGCTGGATGGTGAAGTTGTGTTGTAGAGTCGGATTGGCAGGGAAGGCGAAACTCAGTCTTAGCCAGGTTGAGCTGAAGGTGGTGTTCTTTCATCCATGCCGAGATGTCTGCCAGACAGCTTGAGATGCGTCCATTTACTGTGGGGTCATCTGGTTTAAATGAAAGATAGAGTTGAGTGTCATCAGCATAGCAATGGTATGAGAAGCCATGTGCCTGTATGATGGGTCCCAGTGATAGTGTAAATGGAGAAGAGTAGAGGTCCCAGCACTGAGCCCTGAGGAACCCCGTGGTCAATTGATGTGCTTTGGATACCTCACTCTCCAGGCAACCTTGAAAGACCTACCTGTGAGGTAAGACTCAAACCAGTGGAGTGGAGTCCCTGTGATGCCCAGTGATGAGAGGGTGGACAGAAGAATCTGGTGATTCACTGTGTCAAATGCAGCAGATAGATCGAGGAGGATTAGGACTGATGATCTGGAAGCAGCTTTTGCCATCCGAGGCTTCAGTGACTGACAGTAATGCAGTCTCTGTTGAGTGGGCCTTTGAAACCTGACTGGTTAACGTCCAGCTGATTTGACCTCTATAAGATTTGACCTCGTCCAGCTGATTTACCTCTATAAAAACACCGTTGCTGTCCTGTCTCTGTCTGTTTCACGTTTGAAGCCTGTTATGCCATACTTTGATCTAGTGGTTGTTCCATCTGAAGGAGCATTAACGCCACCTACTGGATTGGATTGTGGTGCATTCGATAGCTATGGGAATTTTTATTATTAACCCTGAATTCTTTAGATAAATAATTAAATGTTTGTCAATTCTACATGATTTTAATAATAATAATAGCCTCCTTTTTTTTTTTTTTTTTTTTTGAACAGATATACTATTTATATAATTGGATGACCACAAGAATTAAGGACTCTGTGGCAGTCAGTATATACCTGCAAACACTAGAGGATTTATGTTTTCCATGATGGATGAGATTTTAAAACATAAATTAAAACATTAATAATATTAATACAACTGGTTCATCCCATTGAGTTCAGATTATGGTAGGAGTTCTTTGTTAATCCACACACTCGGATGGTTTTTCTGGGATTCATCCTTTGAGGACAATGAATGTGCTCACATTTCACAGAAATGTATAAAATGATTTGGATTTGGTTTAACATGTTTAATGATGGGACAGATAGAGAAGCCTCACTAGCGGAGAATTAAGCTGACCAATCATCAACATTGATTCAATGTTTGTCTTTTCAACACTGAAAAGCATGGAATTATCAACATTGATCCAATATTATTTAGCATTGGATTTTCAACATTGATCCAATATTACTTAGCATTGAAATTTCAACCTCAACCAATATGATGATTCTGATGGAATTTCAACATTGACTCAATGTCACAATGCTATCTGGGTATGGTTCGGAAACCTGTTAGGTCAACAAATGACCCACAAGGAAAGGACTGTTCCAACCACAAAAGATTATTACCCGTGAGAACTACACGGACCCTAGTGGCATGTTTGTATCTGTGTCAGCATGTCATTTGTCACTACAGGCAATCAACACAAAGCAAGTGATATTAACTTTTTTCAAATTACATGACTAGAAGATGGGGCTTATGAAGGTTTAAATTTGTATTATGTGAGAGTTATTAGAACTCTCAAAGGGGGGATTGAGGGATTACAAATGTAATAATACATTGTATTTAGCATTTAAGGTAAAGATGATGACATCAGATGAATTATTCTTTTATGCAAAGTTTCCAGGCCAGTTCCTGTTCTCTTTATTGTAAATCAAAAGAGCCTGATTACTAATATTCTCACCTTTTGCCTTGAATGGCTCTTGGAGCTCCTATAATCGTTAGGCTGATTGGATTAGAATGGGGGGAGTCTGGAGCAAGTCTCTTTGCATATACTACATTTGCATTCTTTTGTTTAGATTGTCTCCTCCTCTACTGTGTAAATCCCTCACCCTGAAATGTGGATAAATTACAGAGTTTTATACTATTTGTTAGACTTGATGACTGCAACTACCGACAGCACGTGCTCTCAATAAAGAGTCACGCGTTATATCCAAGTTTTCCTGGTCTTCACTTCTGAGTTTCCAACAATAACATGCAGAACTAGCTCCCTCTACTGGCTGTAGTCTTTAGCCTCTGGCCAAAAAATCTTGCGATGACGCAAAATTGCAAAAATTGGAAGCACGATCGTTCGAATATACTCCCAGGTTTTTACTGATACAAAGTCATATGCTAAATCACTGAAGTAACCCTTTAATGTTTCTGTGTTTGTTTTGAGCTTGAGCACATGGCAATAGGTGTGTTCGACAACCAATCAGAGGGTGCATCTCAATCAGCTCCCTAGTTCAGTACTCAGGGCACTGATCAGGGTGACTCCCCATAAGCCCATTGACTTATGTCCTGATTAGTGCCCTGACTACTGAACTAGTGAGCTGATTAAGACGCACCCAGAGTCTCATATCCCATTCCTTTTAAATGCAAATTTCACTCACACCATGACTGATGCGCTATTTACATAGAGGAATTTGCGAGTGGAAAGACTGAACACATCTCCAGAGAGGAATCATTTTATTTTAATATTTAAAAATGTGTGTGTCTGCTGCTTGTAACGGTGACTGCCCGATAATAAATTCTAAACAAATCTAGTAATCATTTAACTTAGATTTTGGTTAATTAATTCGGGCGCCAGACAGGCAATCCTGTCATATTTCAAATAAATAACCCAGATAGCATGAAATGCCACTCGTTACGTAATTATACAAAGAACATAAGATTTGGTTTAGAAAAGAATAGTGTATTTCATAGAAGGAAAAAATCAACTACAATCCACTCTTGGTAAACGCATCAAACATAATCAAAATGAATTCAAATACATTTTCATTTCCAAAGCACAATTTCGTGACATTTCCATAAACATCAACCAATTAAATTTTGGGGCAAAGAAAATAAATGCCAAAACTAACTGAAATCAAATGGGGGAAAAAAACGGCCCAGCATTCGATCAGCGCTCTGAGTCACGTCACCGCCGTCCAAGTAAGTGTACGCTCACCTTCACAATTCTCCTTTTCCAAGTGAAGTCAACGCTAAAGCAATAGTTCTCCCATTTTCCGCGGAGCTGTTGGCTTTTCAGCGCACATAGATTGAGGCTTTTCGGTTCTCACTTATCCCGCACTCTGTCACAACCTCTAGCATCACTCCAAACAAAACGACTCTCCCGTTTTAATTCAAAATTCTCCTTTTATCCACTACCTCACTTCCTTTTCCCCAATTGAAAACGGAAATTGGAGATTACTTTTGTTTTTGTTTATTTTTATTTCAACTGTGTTACATGCTGCTGTGCGTCCCTGTGTAATAAGTGTATGCACGTTGTGCACCTTCTAAAGGCTCATATTACTAACACACACTTTAAATAACACATAAATACTGCACTATTGACTTAAGAGCAGGAGTGTGTTGGTCAATGGCGCAGTCGTTTTCAGTTCCTCAAAATAGCACCGCTCCAACAATGCTCCTGAACACACCTGGGCCCAGAAGACAAATGACACTAGATTTTAATAATGAATTGCCATTTTAAATGCATTTATTGTGATAGTATTTTCTTTTGTACTCGAAAAATGTACTTCTTGAAATGAGAAAAAGTCAAGTGTAGCTTAAAGTCAAGGAAGAAAACACTATGAGAAACATTTATATAAAAAGTCTACTTTCATGCACGTTTTTACAAATGTTTACAGAGGAAGGGTTGTAGAGGGTTTATGGAGATTACTGCAGAATAAACACAGTGACAAAATCAATAATTGTGTTACAGCACCGGCTCTTAAGTCCGACATTACACAGCATCATTTCCGGGTCCAAATGCTCCTTCAAATCCCAAAAGCAAACAACAAACGGTGCTCATATACTGTGCTCATGGTGTTCTGTTGTACTATTGAATAAAAATCATGATCCTAGCCTTCATTTCCATACTAAAGTCTCAGATGTCCAGACTGATTCATCTTTTATAAGTTGTTAACATTTTGGTGTCTGGGAGGCCGTGAGCCCAGAGGGGACAGTTCATGGTCAGATTTTGTTGCTGATTTGAATTTCCCATTCAAATGGATATGAGCTGGTCTTGATGCCCGAAATAGCTGTCCGGAGAGGTTGCAAATCTGACCACAAAGTGAACAGACTTTCCTTGAAAAGGACTTTGGTGGAGGCTTGGACCAGCAAACAGTAATCGACAAGTCAAAACTTAACAAGCGGATTATATACTTTTAAAAAAAGACCAGGTCTAATGATAATAACCATTTTAAAACATATGGTCATTATTACATTTTTTTAAAAACAGAGCGCAGCGGGCATTTCACGCCCTGCCCAAGTTTGTGATGTGAAACAGGCATTGATTGCAGATATGAGGAAACTGCAGTAAGAAGCAGCAGCGAGTTGGTGCCTGTCAAGAGTGTTTTATTCTGAATGAGCTTTAGTGCTTCTTCATGCTGGAGCCTTTAATGTTGAGCTCATTGTAATGGGTCTGATTTCCTGCAGCTGCCTTGGCATTTCTGTGAACACAAAATAGTAAATAAACATTTTTATATTAAACAGGACAAAATGCATTTCAGTGCAACCCTAGATTCTCTTTCACGTGTGACCTTTAACATTATGGTGTCATGTAATATGGCTGTGCATGTATCAGCTGGTTAGTTGAGTTATTTAAGGAACATTAACTATTGCCAGACGTTCTGCCAGCCTCCAGTTCAACACATTGATATCACCTCCCATCCTGAATCTTCCTACACCAACATTACTACATTTTTTTAAATCCTAAAACTTTAAATGAGATTTTAAATTCAATGTGGACTCTTGGACAAATATTTTGGATAACTGTGCCAGGTTTGTAATTTGCAACTGGCTTTTAAAGGGAATGTGAGATGAGATTGGTTTATTGCACATTATGCCCACAACACACCCATGACTCATTAAAAGACGAGGGACAGATCTTTTGGACCATGCGCCTGGCCCACCGACCGCTTTTCACGTTGAAACCAGCAAAAGTGGATTCGACTGAAAGTGCACCTGCGCCATAAGCTCAGATCATGTGCTCAGATCGTTAAAATAGTAGTAGTTTTGTCACTCTGATTATTACTGTTATTAACTTTCCTAGGATTAAAGGAACAGTACACCCCTAAAAATAAAAAAAAATCACACAAAAATATCTAGGAATCTTGCCAGAACTAGACTCACTTGTGAACGCGTGTAAGGCCATTGCCAGAAGCTAGTGCTTATAGTTTATAAAGTTTTAAATATGGAAATGTTTCTTACAAAAGCCTGAAGCCGTATGCCGCATGGATCACTTTTATGATGGACGGATGCGCTTTTTTGGACTTCAAAATCTCAGTTACTATTTACTAGCATTATAAATCTTGGAAGAACAAGGATATTATTTGAAGGGCTTCTATAATGCCTCTTTTTACAAGATGTAAAAAAAGTCTCTGATGTCTCAGAGTGTTTATGAGAAGTTTTAGCTTGAAATACCCCACAGATAATTTTTATAGCATGGTAAAATTACCACTTTTTGAGGATGAGCAAAAACGTGCCACTTTTAAATGCAAATGAGCTGCTGCTCCCACCCCCTTTCAGGAACAGGGCGGAGCTTCAAGAGCTCGTGTTAGCAGCTCCGATTACCACATGCAGACACACACTGAAAATGACCGAAATTTGTCAGCCTTTTATGATCAAATCGGAGTCGAACAATGATGAAGAAAAGTGTTTTTAATACAAAAAAAGGCAACCTTCAAATAATTATGTTCAGTTATGCATTCAGTACTTGGTCAATCCTTTTGCAGAAATGACTGCTTCAATGCGGCGTGGCATGGAGGCATTCAGCCTGTGGCACTGCTGAGGTGTTATGGAGGCCCAGGATGCTTCGATAGCGGCCTTAAGCTCATCCAGAGTGTTGGGTCTTGTGTCTCTCAACTTTCTCTTCACAATATCCCACAGATTCTCTATGGGCTTCAGGTCAGGAGATTTGGCAGGCCAATTGAGCACAGTAATACCATTTACCAGTGGTTTTGGCACTGTGAGCAGGTGCCAGGTCGTGCTGTAAACGAAATCTTCATCTCCATAAAGCTTTTCAGCCGATGGAAGGATGAAATACTCCAAAATCTCCTGATAGCTAGCTGCATTGACCCTGCCCTTGATAAAACACAGTGGACCAACACCAGCAGCTGACATGGCACCCCAGACCATCACTGACTGTGGGTACTTGACACTGGACTTCAGGCATTTTGGCATTTCCTTCTCCCCAGTCTTCCTCCAGACTCTGGCGCCTTGATTTCCGAATGATATGCAAAATTTGAGCAAAAGTCCAGTGCTGCTTCTCTGTAGCCCAGGTCAGGCGCTTCTGCCGCTGTTTCTGGTTCAAAAGTGACTTGACCTGGGGAACGGCACCTGTAGCCCATTTCATGCACACGCCTGTGCACGTGGCTCTGGATGTTTCTACTCCAGACTCAGTCCATTGCTTCCGCAGGTCCCCCAAGGTCTGGAATCGGTCCTTGTCCACAATCTTCCTCAGGGTCCGGTCACCTCTTCTCGTTGTGCAGCGTTTTTTGCCACACTTTTTCCTTCACACAGACTTCCCACTGTGGTGCCTTGATACAGCACTCTGGGAACAGCCTATTCGTTCGGAAATTTCTTTCTGTGTCTTACCCTCTCGCTTGAGGGTGTCAATGATGGCCTTCTGGACAGCAGTCAGGTCAACAGTCTTACCCATGATTGCGGTTTGAGTAATGAACCAGGCTGGGAGTTTTTAAAAGCCTCAGGAATCTTTTGCAGGTGTTCAGAGTTAATTAGTTGATTCAGATGATTAGGTTAATAGCTTGTTTAGAGAACCTTTTGATATGCTAATTTTTTGAGATAGGAATTTTGGGTTTTCATGAGCTGTATGCCAAAATTATTAGTATTAAAACAATAAAAGACCTGAAATATTTCAGTTGGTGTGCAATGAATCTAAAATATATGACATTTTAATTTTATCATTACATTATGGAAAATAATGAACTTTTATCACAATATGCTAATTTTTTTAGAAGGACCTGTAGAATGAGACAGGGCGCTTCTGAAGGATAGAGGAGAAGTTTATGAGTTAACTATCTTCAGTCATTGATTAGCATATCCTGTCATGATCATCTATAAACCGCTGTGAGATGAGCCAGAGAATATCTGCTGATGAAGAGCCCTAAATGAAGCCTGTCCCGGCTACAGTTACTTGGAGGCAGCTCGCAGCACTGGCCGCGGTGGTGGCCTAGCTGTCATTTACCGACAGGACCTGCAGTTGTCTCCCATCTTGCTGCCTACAACATCTTCCTGTGAATGTCTAACATTTAAATGTAAGCCGCCCTTTCCCATGACTGTTCTCCTTATCTATCGACCCCCAAAACCAAACTCTGCCTTCATCCCAGAAATGTCTGATCTCCTCACAACACTCTGTACTACCTCTGCCAATACCATAATCCTGGGTGATGTAAACATTCATGTTGACAACCCCTTATGTCAATCCCGCCTATAATTTTCTTCAGCTGCTAGATTCCATCAACCTACGACAACACGTTGATGTCCCCACACATTGCAGGGGACACACACTTGATCTGGTCATCTCTAACTCCGCCCCCATCAGCAACCTACAGGTTTACGATCTTGGTGTTTCAGATCACAAAGTCGTGTCAATGGAGCTGCCCTTCCCCCACCCACACCAAACCAAAGCGACAGATCCATTTCAGGAAAATAAAAAAACATTAATAATGATGCCCTGGACCTTCAACTTCTCTCCTCTGCCTCTACTGACTTCCCTTCTGTTGATGACTCCGTGAACTTCTACAACCAGTCCCTGAGCAATCTCCTGGACCTCCACGCCCTTTAACATCCAGGTCAGTCTCATTCTTGTCAGCACCCTGGTACACCTGCGAACTGCGAAAGATGAAGGCGACTGGGCGTGTCATGACCGTCGGCTCAAGGCCTCTGGATTGACTGTCCACAAACAGGCATACAGGGAACATAGGAGCGTATGCAGAAGCACTGAGGATGCACGTTCCACGTTTTATTCCAACATCATCAGCAACAGCCCTGGTGACTCCAAGCAACTTTTTTCAACAATAAATCACCTTCTCAAACCGCCCTCACCCTCCCACTCTGAGATCACCGAAAGAGAGGTGCAACATGCACATCACTTTCTTTAAGCAAAAAGTTAACACCATCTGCTCTCACCTCTTCACCACTGCGGTCCTGCACCTCCCAACTGCTGACCCACCGCTTGAGATTGTACAGTCGCTCTGCACCTTCTCCGAAGCCACACAGGAGGAAGTAGAGGACATCAAGAATAAAATGAAGCCTTCAACATGTGCCCTGGACCCTTTTCCTTCAGCCCTGCTGAAGGCAAACATCTCGGCCATCTCTCCATTTATCACCAAGATCATAAACCACTCCCCCCTGGCCGGCCATATCCCATCTGCACTAAAAACTGACCTCTACTGAAAAAACCCACCCTGGATCCAGAAGTTCTCTCCAATTACAGGCCCATCTCCAATCTACCATTCCGTTTAAAGGTTCTGCAAAAAATTGTTGCAGCACAACTCCATGATCACCTCAAAAACAATAAACTGTATGAAAAATTTCAGTCTGGTTTCCGCCCTGGTCATAGCACAGAAACAGCCTTGGTCAGAGTCACCAACAACTTCCTGATGGCAGCAGATACTGGTTCCCCATCACTACTCATCCTCCTGGACCTCACAGCTGCTTTTGATACGGTAGACCACAACATCCTTCTCCACCATCTGCAATACACCATTGGACTCTCAGAAAACGCTCACAACTGGTTCACCTCCTACCTGACCGACAGAACTGAGCATGTCGCCCTGGGCAAAGCCAAGTCACACACCCACAACATCACCTGTGGTGTTCCTCAGGGCTCTGTGCTGGGCCCCACCCTCTTTTCCCTCTACATGCTCCCCCTTGTCAATATCATTAGCAGACATGGCAAAGCATTTCACTGCTATGCGGATGACACACAGCTCTACCTCAAGACAAACCATGGCCAAACCATCTCCCTCTCCACATCTGTCACCAACTTGGGTGTTAAAATGGACCAACAACTCACCTTTGACACCCACATCAAACACCTCTGTAAGACATCATTTACCACCTCAAGAACATCGCCAAACTCCGTCCAACACTCACCCTACCAGATGCAGAGAAGCTCGTCCATGCCTTTGTCTCCTCCAGGCTGGACTACTGTAATGCACTCGTCATCGGGATCTCTGGCAGGAGCATCCAGAGACTACAGTACATACAGAACAGCGCTGCCAGGATCCTGATGAGGGTGCGCAAACATGACCACATCACCCCCATTCTGAAATCCCTACACTTGCTCCCTGTCCCAGTCAGAATTGAGTATAAGGTCTCCCTCCTCACTCACCAGTGCATTCATGGACATGCCCCCCTTTACCTACAGGAACTCCTCACCCCCCAGACCTCCTCACGCACCCGGTCTGCAACCTCACACACCCTCCAAACTCCCAGAACCAAGCTCTGCAGTATGGGTGATAGGGCTTTTGCCCTGACCACCTGAGGGCCCCCACAGACTACAGATGTTTTAAAAAAAGACTTAAAAACATATCTCTTTAAAAAAGCTTAAACTTAATTTTAACTCTTGTCCCTGTAGCACTTTGAGATTGTTTTAAATGTAAAGTGCAATATAAATAAAATAAATTAAGGTTATAA
Organism: Gobiocypris rarus; assembly: GCA_023029165.1. NCBI lineage: Eukaryota > Metazoa > Chordata > Actinopteri > Cypriniformes > Gobionidae > Gobiocypris > Gobiocypris rarus. The sequence continues at coordinate 7,164,983 of CM040911.1, read as the reverse complement.
CTGATGATGTCATCTTGCTTTTTTTGTCATCTCCCTTTGCTCTGAACTGTGAGAGTCGTAACTTTGCAGATTTAGTTTATGCTCAAACAGCAACACTACACACTCACTAAAGTTAAAGAAGTCTAATCATAATCAACCACCACTTTAATATAACTCCAATTGTGTATTCTTGAGCTCAGAAGTGTGTGTCATATGTATGTCTTTGACCGACCTGTTACCGCGTGTCTCTTGTGGTCCTGTGATGGCTGCCCGGTGTACCGCTCGATGTCTCGGTGCCTCCAGGCGGGACATGGGCGCAGAAACATGGAATCTGGACACTTCACGCTGCCATTCGTCATCAAAAGACTGGGCTTCCGCTGAAAAGACAAAACACAAGGCCAACGTCAGAAACTGTGTCTGCAGGAGCCAATTGCCTTGATATACTTCAAAGCTAAATGAATGAACTGGTGTGACACCATTTTGAACAAAATCAGGCCAAAGGGAGGTTTGTTTAGAGTGTAAAACAGCTTATGGCAGACTTATGACCACAATCCAGGATCTGAACTCATGCCATCAAGCTGAACTGCATCATATGCTGCAGGGCTGCCGACAAGACTAAGGCTCAGACTGAAAATACTTTTGTGTTTTATATTGTTGCTGCATTACACTTAGGGCCAGAGTTACTAAAAAGGGCAAATTAGTGTGAGAGTGCAATTCAGTTAAAGCGCCAATGGGAGTGGACCATTCAGCGCGTGATCTACTGACGATGAACACAGACCCAGCCGGATCCTTTACATAATGACCAACACAATCTCCCCGTTAGCATCTGGTTTAAGACATGCTTTTATGGGCTGTAACTAATGGCTCAAACTCCAGTAAACTGACGAGTGCAAACCTTAGTAAATCACCGCCCGTGATGAGAGGGAAACTCCTCTAAATGCATATGCAATGAGCTCAGCTGTAAAACTAACCCTGTCCACGGCTCTTCAGCGCTCATTTATCACTGCGTGTCTAGTGAATCCTGACAGTACTGTTATAACCCCAAAAAAAAAGAATCGTAAAAGAACATGCATTGACACTGCTTGCTTATCCTTCTTCACATGTTTCCTTCACCAGAGAAACTTAAATCGGTCCTCACTTTCATCCATGTTCTGGAAGTCCTGGTTGAGTTCTTTCTCTCCGGTTTTCCTGTTCTCTTTCCTCTCGATGACGTGTCCTCTGTCCTGGATGTGATGGCCGATGGACATCTTCTCTAGTCCACTCTCAGAGTCCTTCAGACTCTTCCTGGTCTCCTTTAACTGAACACACCATAAATCACTTCCTAATATTGATCAAAAGGGAAGCGGTGAGAGTTATTCAGAGCAGTACTCACTCCTCCAGGAGCACAGCGGGTCTGAGATGAGGCCTGGAACACTTTTTTGGCGCTCATTTCCCATTTTAGAGTATGTCATAACAGAGGAAGAGGAAAATGAGTGGTTGTTGAGTCGGACGCCATGTTTTCCTAAAGGAAACAGTTAGAAAAACATCTGAGAAACTGCTTTTATATTTGCCAATAACTGCAGGACACTCTAGTATTCATGCGTCACTGATTCATCAGTGTAATTAAAGACTACTGTATGTGTAGTGAAAGATACACTTTTTACTGAAACTTTATGAAAATAATATGCTATTAAAAAAGAGTACTTTCAGTCCCTTTTTTTGTCACATCACCACCAGCACATGTGCCGTGGAGAATTAAAGTCTTGAGCGAACAGAATACAATTAGACATACTTTACAGATGACACATTATATACACAATAAATATGTATCTAGAAAATATAACACAATTGCATTTCTTATACAGGTTGAAATGGGATGTTTATAATTTTTTGAGTATGTTACCATACAGACATTGGAGTTAAAAAACCTAAACATTTAGTTGTATTCTAATTTAAGGTTTAAAACTTTTGAAGAATTGTTGAACTTAATTTACTACAGGTTCTGACACAGTGTTAGTTACATAAATGATTCAACGACTCATAAGACTGTTCCATACCTAAAGAACTGCACTCTCTCTGGCTCAGAGGCAGTGCCAAAGTGCATCTCAGTGTACTGGTGAAATGCAAAAAATAGATACAATTCTTTTTTTATTTAGTATTTTTACCGTGTTTCAAGTCCAAATATCCACAAACAAATTTCCTTCACAGTGACAGCGGAAGCCATGAGTTTTGTGCCTGACCAGGCAAATATGAACAACACAATATATAAAAAAAATACAATTCTGAGTATAATATGAACAAAATGCGTGAACAATGAACTGAAACTCAATTGACTTTCTGTATCTGCCTGAACTCAAATCTGGCTGAACCTGTGCTGTGGCTGACACTCTGGTTCATAGAGTATTATGAACCAGAGTGTCGGACAACATCTCCAGGGCGTTACACACCACCGTATGACTAGTAAGTCAAAGTCCAAATCACAGTCTTTGCTGTCCTAACTTAATTGACATAAGTACCAATGTAGAACATTATATAGAAACTGTGTCTATTCCTTGTTTAGTGAGGTCAAACTTTAAATCTACTGTAAGATCTAGGAAAAATCTAATTGTGATTAAACCAGAAAATCTCAATATTAGTGAACAAAAACAATTTCTAAAACTAGGTCTTCTAAACATTAGATCGCTCACACCTAAAGCGGTTATTGTAAATGAAATGGTCACAGATAATAGTTTCGATGTACTTTGCCTTACTGAAACCTGGCTTAAGCCAAATGATTATTTCGGTCTAAATGAGTCTACTCCACCAGGATACTGTTATAAGCATGAGCCTTGTCTGATTGGTCGAGGCGGCGGTGTTGCAACAATCTATAGAGATATTCTTAATGTCACTCAGAAAACAGGTCACAGGTTTAATTCGTTTGAAGTACTAGTGCTAAATGTTACGCTCTTATGCCTGGCTCACACTACAGGAGTTTTAGACCGATTTATACCCGATTTCCCCCTCCTGAGATTCGGAGAAAAAATCTTGTCCACGACCTCGATCGGTTCCGATGTTCGGTGCTGATTATCTGGTAATGTGAGACGTTCACAGATAAAATCTTGCCCCTCCCGATCTCCTCTCACATAAATCGGGCTCTCCCCGATCATATCAAACATGTTTGATATTTATCGGGATGAGCAAGATTGTAATAATGTCAGTAGGCTACTGTCACAATAGCCAATAGGAAACAAGAAGTCTACGACTAGATGGAAGTGACGGACACTTCGAAATGGCGACCGCGAAACCGACAACACGGATAACAATAATTAGATAGATAGATAGATAGATAGATAGATAGATAGATAGATAGAGAGGGGATTGTTTGTGCGTGTGTGTATGTATGCGCTGTGTGTGTATGTGCGCGCAGCGCGCACGCGCTTTGTGTGTGTGTGTGTGTGAGAGAGAGAGAGAGAAAGCTGCAAACCCTTGTTTCTTATAAGTAGACACATTTCATAATACATAGGCTACTATACTAGCATCAATTGTATTTTCATATTACAGCACAAATCTACACTGTAAAAGATGACACTATCGCTTTTAAACTAGGCAGGCAATATTATAACGGTAAACATTCTAGCACACTATGATACTAATATAAGGTACATTTTACCTCCATTTCTCGCTGAAGAACTGACAGTCCATGTTGATCCCATCTCCCCAAACATTTTCTCATCCACACTCGTTTATTTTTCCACTTTTTTTTTTTTCCACAACAAACGATCATTATTGATAGAGCAAGTTTTCGGTTTACAGTATCCATTTTCCCCGATTCCAATCTGTTGCGTATATCACGTGACGTGCTTCCTCTGGCACGATAATCTTAATAACATTTTGTAGTGTGTGATGGCAATTTCAAATCTTGTAGTGTGAGCATGTTTAAGATTTGAGGGAAGAAAATCTGCAAAGATTCTCCTGAAGTGTGTGCTGCAACCAGATTTTACAATCGGATAGGATTTTAAAACTCCTGTAGTGTGAGCCAGGCATTAGATGTAAGAAAGAAAACCGTTTTATCTCTAGCCTTGGCTACTGTATATACACCTCCAGGGCCCTATGCTGATTTCCTAAAAGAGTTTGCAGACTTTCTCTCAGATCTATTGGTCAACGTCGATAAAGCATTAATTGTTGGAGATTTTAACATACACGTAGATAACACAAATGATGCATTAGGGGCTGCGTTTACAGATCTATTAAACTCCTTTGGGGTCAAGCAAAACGTCACTGGTCCCACTCATCGTCTTAATCACATACTAGATTTAATTATATCACATGGAACCAACCCAACCGATATAGATATTATACCACAAAGTGATGATGTCACTGACCATTACATGGTAACTTGCGTACTGCGTACTGCTGAAATCGGTCATGTTGGGCCACGTTATCGACCAGGCAGAACGATCCTTCCAACCACTATAGATAGATTCTCAAATAGCTTACCTGATCTGTCTCAGCTGCTCAGTGAACCCAAACAAACAGATGAACTAGAGGAAATGACTAGCAGTATGAGCACCATTTTCTCTAGTACATTAGAAAATGTTGCACCAATTAGATTAAAAAAGGTTAGAGAGAAAACTAAAGCACCATGGTACAACAGTGACCCATTTCAAATCTTCCATTTATGTCTAAAATACTAGAAAAAGTTGTGTCTGCTCAATTGTGCTCTTTCTTGCAAGAAAATGATATCTATGAAAAATTTCAATCCGGATTCAGGCCGCATCATAGCACAGAAACTGCGCTCGTTAAAATCACAAATGATTTACTTCTAGCTTCTGACCAAGGCTGTATCTCAATACTAGTTCTACTCGATCTTAGTGCTGCGTTCGATACTATAGATCATAAAATACTCTTAGATCGACTTCAAAATTACACTGGTGTTCAGGGACAGGCATTAAACTGGTTTAGATCGTACTTATCAGACCACTACCATTTTGTCTGTCTAAATGGGGAAAAATCTAAGATAACGTCAGTAGACTATGGGGTGCCGCAAGGATCTGTGTTAGGCCCTCTGCTATTCTCAATATATATGCTGCCACTTGGTAATATTATAAGAAAACATGGAATTAATTCCCACTGTTATGCTGATGACACTCAATTATATATTTCATCACGACCAGATGAAAACGCTAAATTATCTAAACTGACAGCGTGTGTTGAAGATATTAAATACTGGATGACGTGTTATTTTCTGCTATTAAATTCAGATAAAACAGAGGTATTACTTATTGGTCCAAAAAACGGCCCACAAAACCTCTCAAAATACAACTTTAACTTGGAAGGACGTCCTGTCACTTTATCCACTACAGTAAAAGACCTGGGTGTTATATTAGACCGCAACTTGTCTTTCGAAAATCATATTTCATATGTTACAAGAACGGGATTTTACCACCTTAGAAACATTGCTAAGCTACGTAACATGCTATCTATTTCTGATGCAGAAAAGTTAGTTCATGCATTCATGACCTCGAGACTAGATTACTGTAATGCTTTATTAGCTGGTTGTCCTGCATCCTCAATAAACAAGCTACAGTTAGTCCAAAACGCAGCTGCTAGAGTTCTTACTAGGTCAAGAAAATATGATCATATAACACCAATTTTATCATCTCTACACTGGTTACCTATTAAGTTCCGTATCAATTACAAAGTATTGCTACTGACCTATAAAGCCCTAAATGGTTTAGCTCCAGTGTATTTAGCGGATCTTCTATCGCCCTACAATCCATCGCGCTCTTTAAGATCACTAAACTCGAGGCTTCTGGTCGTTCCTAGGATATCTAAGTCCACTAAAGGAGTGAGGGCATTTTCACATTTAGCTCCTAAACTCTGGAATAGTCTTCCTGATATTGTTCGAGGTTCAGACTCGCTGTCCCAGTTTAAAACTAGATTAAAGACGCATCTCTTTAGCCAAGCATTCACATTATAATTACCTTTTGTACTACAGTTAAATCGGATCAAAAGCATTAATATTCTGAACAGCAGCTATGCTAATAATTTCCCATCTGCTTTTCTGTTATTATCTCGGGACACTAGTCCCGAGGTAAATAGTTGGTCAGCTCCAGTTTGTATCCAGCCTCTCATGGAGACTTCAGATGCCCCAACACCTGTGATGAGACGACTCGACGCCTGTGAAGAGACGACTCAACACCAGCTTTATGGCCTAAATTAATACATAATTGATTTACTTTTTCTAACATTTTTCAATGTACATTTATGAAATGCACTTTCTGTAAAGCTGCTTTGAAACAATGTGTATTGTGAAAAGCGCTATACAAATATATTTGAATTGAATTGAATTATTAAAGAGATAATAGGAGAACAGAGAGGTCAGACTTACAAAGTTTCTGTGCATCGCTTCCATCCTGTTCCTCATGCTGTCTATCATAGACAAAGGATTGCCAAAGAAATCCAGCTCCTGTTGACATTTATAACACACTTTTAATGACACAGCAGACAACAGATTCAACTTCTGCCATCTAGACAGCAGTTATTCAAAGAAAATGTAGCGAGTTTATTTCATCACTTAATCATTATATTTAAATATTTAAACAATTGTTATTTAAACCATTATATACCATTTTCTCTAATAACTTGTATGAGAAAACATACTGAGTCATATTGAGAGTGGCAGATTCAAGCTGGTGATCACAGGTCAGAGTTCACTGGCCTTACAGTTTCTAGAACTTGAGATGTGTGGGATTAACTAAACTGAAGCTAATAAATGGGTAGTTGAAATTATATGATGTTTGACATTCTCTAGTTTAATGTCACGTCATGGCTGCCTCGCCAGAACCTCACACCAGAGACTTATCACATCATGGCCACCACACCAGAGTCTCATCACATCATTGCCGCCACGCCAGAGTTTCATCACATCATGGCCACCATGCCAGAGTTTCATCACATCATGGCCACCATGCCAGAGTTCCCTTTCAAGGGAACTCGCGCTGCGTCGAAACGCTGCGCGAACGCCTCTGCGTTACTGTGTCGTGAAGCACTCGTGAAATCAGTCCAATGGCGTGACGGGACGTCATATGCGGGTGACGTCATTGACCAGGAAACTATAAAGCACCCCTGAACCAAACTATGTCAGCTTCTGTTGTCTTCAGCAAGGCGCTCTGTGTGAAACTGTCTTTGTCTATTTATTGTTGTTTGTCCCAAAAAAAAAAAAAAAAAAAAAAACAGGAATAAAGACAGGAGATATAATGGCGAGCAGACAGCATTTTTGATCGTGTGTTCCTCCCTACCTCGCTTCATTACGAGTGGGGATACACGCGATTATTGTGTTGTTTGTTTGGAGTGGAGAATGCTGCATGGTCAGCTCTAGTAAAACGGAGCTGACAGTGTGCATTCGTAAAATTCTCGGCGATGCAACATTCACTATCGAGAGTCTCTGCTCCTGTTGGCTTTCTTCTCGAGGAGAGTCAACAAAGGTCCTTGGCTCGGATCTCGCGTTTGCCGAGGCAGCGTGTAGATCACGGGTCTGCAATATAGATTCTGACTCGATCTCGGGTCTCGCGCCGAGGCAGCGTGTAGATTTCGGGGTTGAGTCTAGTGGCTCAGATCGCGCGTTTGCCGAGGCATCGCGTAGATTATGGGTCTGCATCTACAATAAGAATCTAATTGCTACAGATCTCGCATTTGCTGAGGCAATGTGTGGATTATGGTCCGCAATATATGCGTGGGGAATTGAGCAGACGGAAATGTCCTTTCACTCTCTCTCTCTCTCTCTTATGATCGTGTGCAAACTAAATAGGACCATGTGTGTTTGCAGACTGTCTATGGTTCCCTTTGTAAAAGTGAGAAAAAAGAGAAAAAAAAAAAAAAAAGGCCTATGTGTGAATATTCAGTAAACGGTCAACTTGAAAACCAAGTTTTGTAAATGTTTTCTGATTAAACTAAATGTTAAATATTCATCTGAGTTGATGTTGGTATTAACATTATATTCAGCCTCTTCCAGACCGTTTTGACTTGTCTGGTTGATATTCGGCTGCATTTATTTCTGAGGAATTAAATGATAAATACTTTTCAGAAGATAATCTGTATTAATACATTATATTCAGCCTTTCATCCAGACCGTTTTGACTTGTCTGGTTGATATTTGGCTGCATTTAATTCTGAGGAATTAAGTGATAAATACTTTTCAGAAGATAATCTGTATTAATACATTATATTCAGCCTTTCATCCAGACCGTTTTGACTTGTCTGGTTGATATTTGGCTGCATTTAATTCTGAGGAATTAAATGATAAATACTTTTTAGAAGATTATCTGTATTATTGTATTCAGCCTCATCCAGACCGTTTTTACTTGTCTGGTTGATATTTGGCTGCAGTTAATTCTTAGGAATTAAATGATAAATAGACTGCTTTTCAGTAGACTATCTGTATTAAAACATTATATTCAGCCTTTCATCCAGACCGTTTTTACTTGTCTGGTTGATATTCGCTGCATTTATTTCTGAGGAATTAAATGATAAATACTTTTCAGAAGATAATCTGTATTAATACATTACATTATATTCAGCCTTTCATCCAGACCGTTTTGACTTGTCTGGTTGATATTCGCCGCATTTATTTCTGAGGAATTAAATGATAAATACTTTTCAGAAGATAATCTGTATTAATACATTACATTATATTCAGCCTTTCATCCAGACCGTTTTGACTTGTCTGGTTGATATTTGGCTGCATTTAATTCTGAGGAATTAAGTGATAAATACTTTTCAGAAGATAATCTGTATTAATAGGCTACATTATATTCAGCCTTTCATCCAGACCGTTTTTACTTGTCTGGTTGATATTCGGCTGCATTTAATTCTGAGGAATTAAATGATAAATACTATTTCACTATTCAGCCTCTCATCCAGACCGTTTTTACTTGTCTGGTTGATATTGACTGCATTTAATTCTGAGGAATTAAATGATAAATACTATTTCACTATTCAGCCTCTCATCCAGACCGTTTTTACTTGTCTGGTTGATATTCGGCTGCATTTAATTCTGAGGAATTAAATGATAAATACTATTTCACTATTCAGCCTCTCATCCAAACCGTTTTTACTTGTCTGGTTGATATTCGGCTGCATTTAATTCTGAGGAATTAAATGATAAATACTATTTCACTATTCAGCCTCTCATCCAGACCGTTTTACTTGTCTGGTTGATATTCGCCGCATTTAATTCTGAGGAATTAAATGATAAATACTATTTCACTATTCAGCCTCTCATCCAGACTGTTTTTACTTGTCTGGTTGATATTCGGCTGCATTTAATTCTGAGGAATTAAATGATAAATACTTTTCAGAAGATAATCTGTACATTATACATTATGTTCAGCCTTTCATCCAGACCGTTTTTACTTGTCTGGTTGATATTTGGCTGCATTTAATTCTGAGGGATTAAATGATAAATACTATACACTATATGCAGTCTCTCATCCAGACCGTTTTTACTTGTCTGGTTGATAGTTGACTGCATTAAAAATAAAATAAAGTTCTGACACCGGAAGGGTCAGACTTCTGATGGCAGTCCTTCGGAGTGGGTCGGTGTTCACCGCATTACACGGTGCCCGCCCCCTTCGGTGCCATCAGGGGGCCGTTCTGCCAACCCTGCCACCTCTGGTGCTTCAGGGCGCAGCGGTCCTCAGCGAGCACACGTCTCCATGTCCGCCCGGAAACGTAGCGGCACGGGAAGCTCATGCCCTCCGAGGAGGGCTCAAAGAGGGTCGGTTCGGTTGCTCCTGCCGGTGCGCCGTTCAGGACACCAAGCTGACCGCTCAACAAACACCAGAGGCCGGCCTCGAGAGGCTGGTTCCTTAGTAGATTTTCTGGCAGCGTGGAAACTTCTTCCAAATTTCTCTGATTGGGTCCTGCAGATAGATAACAGGGTGGTATCCACAGTGGTCAGCCCCGAGCAGGCTCTGGTTATGGAACAAGAAGTACAGACTCTTCTGCGAAAAGAGGCTATAAAGAGGTCCTCCCACAGCAGAGAATCAAGGTTTTACAGCCGGTACTTTATAGTTCCGAAGAAGGATGGAAGGCTGCGTCCCATTCTAGATCTGTGTCAGATAAACTGCAGTATAGAAATGCTCACGCTGAAACAGACTGCATGTCAAATCAGGTCTGAGGACTGGTTTGTCACAATAGACTTAATACTTGCACTTCTCCATCCTTCCTCAACACAGGAGGTTCCTCGGGTTTGCTTTCGGGGGCAAAGCTTACCAGTATGAGGTTCTTCCTTTCGGCCTAGCTTTATTTCCCCACACGTTCACGGTGCGTGGATGCAACTCTGGCTCCTCTGAGACTCCAGGGCATCTGCGTTCTGAACTATAGAGAGGATTGGCCCGTTCTGGCACAATCAAGACAACTAGCGGTTCAGCATCGAGATGCTGTTCTCGCTCACATGAAAGTGTCGGGGTTGAGGCTAAACGCCAAGAAAGTGTTTTATCTCCAATACAGAGTACCACATTTCTAGGTGTAGTTTGGGATTTCGAAGACCACGAAGGCTTATCTAACGCCCGCTCGGGTAGAAGCGATTCTCATAGCCATAAATAAGTTGAAGCTAGGCCAGTCACTTACTGTGAAACAGTTTCAGAGACTGTTAGGTCTGATGGCAGCAGGGTCCAACGTGATAACTTTTGGCCTGCTGTACATGAGACCCTTGCAGTGGTGGCTCAAGACCAAGGGGTTCTCCCGAGAAATCCTTTTGCATGATCAAGGTCACGCGGCGTTGCCTTCGTGCCTTGGTTATGTGGAATAAGCCTTGGTTTCTGTCCCAGGGACTGGTGTTGGGGGCTCATTGTTGTCGCTTGATGCTAACAACGGATGCATCCCTCATCGGCTGTAGGGCAATCATGAGTAAATCACGGAGCAGATTCCTGTCGAGGCAGGGATTGACACCCGGGAAGTGAAGACTCCACCCTCAGGTGGTGGAGCTCCTTTGGCTTATCCAGCCCCTCTGGGGTTGGATGCCATGGTACAGACGTGGCCGAGGCTGCGTCTGTATGCCTTTCCTGGTGCTGCTCCCAGGAGTTCTGGAGAGGGACACCGGGACGGGGTTCATCTGTTACTAATAGCCCCGTTCTGGTCGGGCCGAGTGTGGCTATCAGAACATAGTGTCTCTCCTAGACGGCCCCTCCGGGGAGATTCCTGTCAGGAGAGACCTTCTTTCCAAGGGGTGGGGTCAATATTTCACCCCACCTAGAGTTATGGAGACTGTGGGCTTGGCTTCTGAGGGGGCCCAGCTCATAGATTCAGGTCCTCCCACTGAGGTGGTAGAGACAATTCTTCACTCCAGAGCTCCGTCTGTTTTAGAAACTAGACCAGGGAGAAATTAAATCTGCTTTGCTCAGTAAGGGCATTAGATGCTTACGGCCACAGTACTGCCCTGTGGTGTAAAACCGACCAGTTGTTTGGTTTAGGTCCCCTTGCAAGGAGAAGGCTGCATCTAAGAAGACTTTGAGCAAATGGATAGCTGAGGCTGGGTGTGGCTTCGACTCCGGGTCTCGAGTGCTTGTGACATAGTGTGCGCTAAGATTTCACACAGACAGGCACTTGGTATTATGGCGGCGTATTAAGTTCCAGCAGCGTTTGACGCAGCGCGAGTTCCTTGAAAGGGAACGTCTCAGGTTACGTGTAACCATGGTTCCCCTGAGAGGAACGAGGCTGCGTCGCTTTGCCATACTCCCGCATGCCTGTGACCATCTTGCTTCGACATTTAAGAAGCTGACATAGTTTAGTTCAGGGTGCTTTATAGTTTCCTGGTCAATGGCGTCACCCGCATATGACGCCCCGTCACGCCATTGGACTGATTTCACGAGTGCTTCACGACACAGTAACGCAGAGGCAACCTGAGACGCTTATCACCTGGGCGTTTCATCACATCATGGCCGCCATGTCAGAGTTTCATCACATCATGGCGCCATGTCAGAGTTTCATCACATCATGGCCGCCATGTCAGAGTTTCATCACATCATGGCCGCCATGTCAGAGTTTCATCACATCATGGCCGCCATGTCAGAGTTTCATCACATCATGGCCGCCATGTCAGAGTTTCATCACATCATGGCCACCATGCCAGAGTTTCATCACATCATGGCCACCATGCCAGAGTTTCATCACATCATGGCCGCCATCCCAGAGTTTCATCACATCATGGCCGCCATGCCAGAGTTTCATCACATCATGGCCGCCATGCCAGAGTTTCATCACATCATGGCCGCCATGTCAGAGTTATCACATCATGGCCGCCATGTCAGAGTTTCATCACATCATGGCCGCCATGTCAGAGTTTCATCACATCATGGCCACCATGCCAGAGTTTCATCACATCATGGCCGCCATCCCAGAGTTTCATCACATCATTGCCACCATGCCAGAGTTTCATCACATCATGGCCGCCATCCCAGAGTTTCATCACATCATGGCCGCCATCCCAGAGTTTCATCACATCATGGTGGCTACACCAGAGTCTTATCACGTCATGGCCGCCACACCAGAGTCTTATCACGTCATGGCCGCTACACCAGAGTCTCATCACATCATGGCCACCATGCCAGAGTTTCATCACATCATGGCCGCCACACCAGAGTCTCATCACATCATGGCCGCTACACTAGAGTCTCATCACATCATGGCCGCCATGCCAGAGTTTCATCACATTATGGCCGCTACACCAGAGCCTTATCACATCATGGCCGCTATACCAGAGTCTCATCACATCATGGCCGCTATGCCAGAGTTTCAACACATCATGGCCGCTACCAGAGCCTTATCACATCATGGCCGCTACACCAGAGCCTTATCACATCATGGCAGCTACACCAGAGTCTCATCACATCATGGCCGCCATGCCAGAGTTTCATCACATCATGGCTGCTACACCAGAGCCTTATCACATCATGGCTGCTACACCAGAGCATTATCACATCATGGCGCTTCACCAGAGTTTCATCACATCATGGTGCTTCACCAGAGTCTCATCACATCATGGCCACTATGCCAGAGTTTCATCACATCATGGCTGCTACACCAGAGCCTTATCACATCATTGCCGCTACGCCAGAGTTTCATCATATCATGGCCGCTAAACCAGAGCCTTATCACATGATGGCCGCTACACCAGAGTCTCATCACATCATGGCCACTACACCAGTGTCTTATCACATCATGGCCGCCAGGCCAGAGTCTTATCACGTCATGGCCACCACACAGAGTCTCATCACGTCATGGCCACCATGCCAGAGTTTCATCACATCATGGCCACTACAGAGCCTTATCACATCATGGCCGCTACACCAGAGTCTCATCACATCATGGCCGCCACACCAGAGTCTTATCATGTCATGGCCACCATGCCAGAGTTTCATCACATCATGGCCACTACAGAGTCTTATCACATCATGGCCGCTACACCAGAGTCTCATCACATCATGCCCGCCACACCAGAGTCTTATCATGTCATGGCCGCTACACCAGAGTCTCATCACGTCATTGCCACCATGCCAGAGTCTCATCACATCATGGCCGCTACACCAGAGTCTTATCACATCATGACTGCCACCAGAGTCTCATCACATCATGGCCGCTACACAGAGTCTCATCACATCATGGCCGCTACACCAGAGTCTCATCACATCATGGCCGCTACACCAGAGTTTCATCACATTATGGCCGCCAGAGTCTCATCACAATATGGCCGCTACACCAGAGTGTCATCACATTATGGCCGCGATGCCAGAGTTTTATCACATCATGGCAGCTACACCAGAGTCTCATCACATCATGGCCGCTACACCAGAGTCTCATCACATTATGGCCGCGATGCCAGAGTTTCATCACATTATGGCCGCTACACCAGTCTTATCACATCATGGCCACTACACCAGAGTCTTATCACATCATGGCTGCCATGCCAGAGTCTCATCACATCATGGCCGCCACACCAGAGTCTCATCACATCATGGCCGCTACACCAGAGCCTCATCACATTATGGCCGCGATGCCAGAGTTTCATCACATTATGGCCGCTACACCAGTCTTATCACATCATGGCCACTACACCAGAGTCTTATCACATCATGGCTGCCATGCCAGAGTTTCATCACATCATGGCCGCCACACCAGAGCCTTATCACATCATGGCCGCCACACCAGAGTATCATCACATCATGGCCGCCATGCCAGAGTTTCATCACATCATGGCTGCCATGCCAGAGTTTCTTCACATCATGGCCGCCACACCAGAGTATCATCACATCATGGCCGCCACACCAGAGTCTTATCACATCATGGCTGCCATGCCAGAGTCTCATCACATCATGGCCGCTACACCAGAGTCATTCGACCTCCCCTCCACTAGACATGTCATACTTCATCCCGACTCATAAAAACATCATGTTTCTATACAAAATCTTCGAGCAAGAGTGCATTGACTCAGTGCGAAAAAAAGCGGAGCTAGTGTTCGATTGAGCCATTTTATTAGAGCAATATTGTCAACGTCAGCGAGTATTTGCATTAGATTATTATTATTGATTTTTTATTATTATTATCTAATGGCATCAATAAATCTTATCAGCAGTGTTGGGTCTTCTATTAGCGGACCCTGTTTCTATTTGCCTTCAGAAGATGACAGTGATTCTGAAAGTGAAAGTATAGCCCTACACCAAGCACAAACGGTGAATCCTTTGCCCAATGTAGATGCTCCTATGGCCAATGTCAGTGGTGGGAACAATGTTCATTGGAAGTTAGCAGGCATGTTAGTGTTGCGGGGAACGAGGAGGCCGCGAGAGATTTTTACCGCGGGAGCCATGAAGCGTCTTCTGAACGTATGCCTCTCCGTAATCGCGGCGACACTATTGTGGTAGAGATTTTATCTAATGCCACTGGGTATGTTAGACGAGGTCGAAGTATTCATAGGACAGTTAGGGGGCAACGTGGAGGCAGGATGGGGAGTCGCAATTACAGTAATCCAGTCGAGCTGTGCACACTCGGCGGCGGAACGCGCGCAACGCAGATCTGGCAGCGCTACTCATAGGAGGAGCAGACGCGGTGTGACACGGGCAGTGGGACCATTATGCATAATATATAACATATATGTGCCAAATACATGGAATCTGAGTGCCTACTGTATGTAGTAAATGGAAAATCTCTACAGCAAAAGGCCAACCGCTACATGCATTCGGTTTGTTTCTACCATTTATTAGAAATGATTTACACAGTTTGTTTACTATACTATGTACCTGAGCATTCAGTATTGTGCAATATAGCATACAGAAGTTGGGGGAAATTTTGGGGGGAAAGAAGTGCTGCATTTTATCATTTAAACACGTGACTTTTCATGAAAATTCTATAATCCATGATGGACACCACCATATGACGTCATAATATGCAAATTAGATGGGGAAATGTAATCCCTACATAAACTTTGGGTCATCCTTAATATTTCTCTAATTTACAGAAAGTCTCTATCTTTTATCACTTTTAAGATATAGCTTTTTGAAATTAAGATGTCAAAATCGTTTTATGAAAAAACCTCTGGCGCCTAAAGGGTTAATGAATCATTAGCAAATATATCATTATATTATAACTTTACATGCTGAGGCATATAACTATTACCTTTTATTTGAAAATAACATGCAAGAGTCTTTCAGTTTTCACTTTTAAAGTATATTCAAAATAGGCACTCTTTTTTTAAAGTATGCTAAAGTTTATTTATTTTAAACAAGTGATATTCATGTGTAACTTTTAACAAGGTTTTTTCTGGAGACAATGATTTTACCATCATTTCAATGTGATTTTGTTTATGTATTTATTTTTGACAGTTTTAATGAGATTCACCCATCAATATGGAATATGTGTGAAAATGTGTCTCTAGGTTTCTATAACTCATGGTGCTGAATAATAATAATTCCCAAAATTGGTAGCTGTCACCTCTGGTTATCACATCTAATAATGGAGAAGCAGCTTGTGCTTCCCTAAAACAGTTTAGGGCAGCATTGCCTAAATGCCTTCTTACGGTCGAGTCAATTTAAAACCATCAACACTCCTCAAGCTATTAATGCCTCTGGAGAGGACGACACCACTATCTGCTCGCTGTTGGAGTGTATTTTTAAGTGCTTAAAAATCAGCTGGAGGACAGGTCATGTACACTATTTTAGGTCAGCTGTGTTTAGAAGACACAACCCTGAGGTCATGACCCATTTATGCTACATGCTATCACAGCAGGGGGTCTCATATTGCAGGTCTTGTGTCTCAGCTGGGCAGAAGGATTATTCAACAGATGCATTGGGAAAAAAACACTTTTGATTTAGCAAATGACCCACACAAGCGAGCTCTTGGAAGAGGACGCAGTTCTGGGAATAATCAGAACACCAGCAACGCTTTGGACGTGACCTTAACACTAAAAACATTTCTCAGGTTACTTAATGGACACATCTGTTACTAAACTGCGCATGTGACTCCTAAATTGGTTAAAAATGTTTCCAAATATGTAGAAGTATTTTATATGATCAAATGATGATCACCATGTGAAGTAAGCAACCAAAGAGGAAAAGTCAGACATTGTTCACTTTTAGCAAACCGCTCTAGCTAACAGCAAACTAGTTTAGCTAACTGCAAGAAGAACTTGAGCACATAGTTTGCATCTGTGGTAATTTGGTCTGCCAGTAGTCCTTAAGCTTAAATATTTTTCCAGTGCTCAACACAGAGTGCTGCCCCCCTCAAATGTGTACTTTACTTTACTCTGCGACCTACTCTTCATTACAGTCCAATAAAATAAAAATAAAACCAAATAAATGGGTCAACAACCCAGCAAGCAATAGCTGTCATTCACTGTTTCGGTTAACTATAGACCCAATATATATGAATTTGGTTAGTTGCATGATGGAATGGTTTTGCGCATTCTCGGTGTCGTAGCTGGACTTAAAAACAATGTGCTCAAAATTTAGGACGTTCCGTCAAGTCGCTTTAATAATCTCGATAACTCATATATTGTGGTACAGCTATAGTTTAGTAAATGTTAAACTTGTTTAAAAACCATTGGTCCGTAAGGTTCTGTTTATTGTGTGAGATTTCATAACTATAGGAATTTCAATACTCTTTGGACTATTTTGACCCACTATATGGTACTATGTACTTTAAAACGTGTAATAGTTAACTTTGAGTACACAACTAGTTTACATCTAACTGTTAGTATTAGTATTAAAATGGTACTGCAAGTGAATTTTGGGTATACTGTTGGTTATATTCTTCTAGTCCACTTTTTAGTTCATGAACACACTTTAGTCTATGAATAATTTTTACACCCCAAGTGTACTTTTATAGGCTATGTAATGTTTCCACTTTTGCAAAAAAAAAGAAAAGAAAAAGAAGTATGTCCAGCCATCCACCCATCCTCCAAACCACTTGTCTGTTGGGTCACAGGAGGGGTGGAACCTATCCCAGAATCACACACAGACAATAACTCCTTTCACTCAGCAATTAAATTACCGCAAAAATTTTAGAACAACTTTTCTGGTAAATGAGAACCATGAGAACCTTCTTACTGTGTGATGACAATGTTACACTGAGCCAGCGTGCCACCCAATTTGGTGTATGTCAACACTATCTCATGGCATACAAATTCATATGACCTCACTCATGGATTCATACGATTTGTCTATACTGAAGTGATGGGGAGGGGTTAGGGTAGGTCATGCAATTAACCAACTCATCAAATATGTACAATTTTAAAAATCCTATGAATTCGTGCAGTGAGCCACCTCGTAAAATACGTGCAATTGCTGTGAGATCGGGTTGTGTATGTATTTAAAAAAATCAAAGTCAATAACAGTGAACAACAACATTGTGCAATAAAATATTTTTATTCAATGTCTGAATTATAATAAATACATAAAACATTTATTAACAGATAAAACAAAAAGGATAAAACAAATAACTCCCATCTTCCAGTCATCTGTCCATATTTCTCTTTTAATAGATAAGGCAACACTGCTATCACACAAAATGTACAGTACTATGAAGTTAATAACATTGTATAAGTTATACAATATCTAGGGCATGTAATCTAGTCCAGATTAAAATATAAAATGTTTAAGTTTGAAAATAAATACCCTTAAGTCTTTAAGTATTATTTGGTTATGTGATGAGCAACGAATACAGAAATCTTAATGGCTATGTGTTTAGTAGCTAAAATAAATAATTATTCACGGTATTTTGAAGTGCCCATTATTGTGAAGTGTTCATTATTGTGATATATAATATTACCATGTACCGGCAAAATACTTCACTACTGTCCGCCTCTGCTTACTACATGTAGAAAATATAAGCTCCAGCACCATCGCCTTGGGCAGCCACTCGCGGTCTTCATTCATCCGCGCTGCCCGAACTCCTCAGCAACGCGATCCCCCTCAGAAGCGAGGGCTCTCCGACAGCATGTCCATCCTTCCTCCCGGGTTTTCGGCACCAATGTAATATAGTTTGTTCATATGGGCAGAAGGAGGCGGGAACCGACAAACATTTAAGAGACTTTAATCAAATAAACAAACTGAAAGTAAAACACACATAATAAAACAAGACGTCCAGACCTGGTCCTCTCTCGTCCTTCACTGGTGTTGCTTGTCCTTATACAACCCCAAATCAGAAAAAGTTGGGACAGTATGGAAAACGCAAAAAAACAAAAAAAAAAACAGAAGTGATTTCTAAATTTACTTTGACTTGTATTTCATTGCAGACAATATGAACAAAAAATATTTAATGTTTTGTCTGGTCAACTTCATGTCATTTGTAAATATGCATCCTTTCCTGTCTTTCAGATCTGCAACACATTTCAAAAAAAGTTGAGACAGTAAAGCATTTCCCACTTTGTAATGTTGCCATTCCTTTTCACAACACTTAAAAGACGTTTAGGGACTGAAGACACCAAGTGATGAAGTGTTTCAGGTGTAATTTTGTCCCATTCTTCCTGCAAACAAGTCATAAGGTGGGCAACAGTACGGGGTCTTCGTTGTCGCATTTTGCGCTTCAAAATGCGTCACACATTCTTTATTGGAGAACTGTCGGGACTGCAGGTGGGCCAGTCAAGTACCCGTACCCTCTTCCTCTGCAGCCAGGACTTTGTAATGTGTGCAGAATGCGGTTTTGCATTGTCTTGTTGAAATATGCATGGACGTCCCTGGAAAAGATGTCTTCTTGAAGGCAGCATAGTATGCTCCAAAATCTCTATGTACTTTTCAGCATTCAAGTTACCTTTGCCAAGGGCACTGACAAAACCCCATACCATGACAGACCCTAGCTTTTGGACTTGTTGCTGGTAACAGTCTGGATGATCCTTTTCTTCTTTGGTCCGAGCACACGGCGTCCATTCCTCCCAAAAAATACCTGAAATACTGATTCATCTGACCACAGTACACGTTTCCACTGTGTGATGGTCCATCCCAGATGCCTCAGAGCCCAGAGAAGTCGACGCTTCTGGACACTGTTAACATGGGGCTTCCTTTTGGCACAGTACAGTTTTAACTGGCATTTGTGGATGTAACTACGTATTGTGGTACTTGACAAAGGTTTGCCAAAGTAGTCCTGAGCCCATGTGGTGATATCGCTTATAGATGAATGATGATTCTTGATGCAGTGCCGCCTGAGGGATCGGAGATCACGGTTGTTCAGCTTAGGCTTGTGGCCTTGTCCTTTACGCACTGAAATTCCTCCAGATTCCTTGAAGCTTTTAATTATGTTATGCACCGTTGAATGTGAAATATCCAACTCTCTTCGTATCTTTCTTTGAGGAACATTGTTTTTAAACATTTTAATAATTTTCTCACGTATTTGTTGGTAAATCCTTGGCCCATCTTTGCTCCTAAAGGATTTCTTGGATGCTGCTTTTGTACCAAATCATAATTACAAACCTCTTGACATCACCTGTTTCAAATTACATCATTATTTAACCATTTTACCTCATTACTAGCCCTAAATTGCTGCTGTCCCAACATTTTTTGAAATGTGTTACAGGTCTGAATGACAGGAAAGGATGCATATTTACAAATTACATGAAGTTGACCAGACAAAATAGGAAATATTTTTTGTTCATATTGTCTGCAATGAAATTGCGTTTTCCATACTTTCCCAACTTTTTCTGATTTGGGGTTGTATGCCTCTGAGCTCCCTCATGAGAGGACTCAAGACCGGTGTGCCTCGCAGGTGATGCTTATTCTCAAATCTCAGGTGACAGTCTCACTCGCTCCTCCCACGACTCTCGCTCGTCCACCTTGCTACAGTCTAGCTTTATTGAACTAAAATCTAATGGGTTTAGTTAAATTGAGAATGCATTTGTATCAATTAAATATAATTCATCTTTATTAAAGCTATTAAAGAGCAGTACATGTTTTCTCGTTTGTTGTTTGATTAATATTAAGGGCACAGACCGTCAATTTAAAACCGAATGCCCAGATCCAACACACTGAAGCACATCCAATATTCTCACAACTGTTTACATTCTCTTAAGACATAACCAACTGTGTTTACGTGAATACTTTACAAACCGGACATTGTGACATAATGTTGTGTGTATTTATCCATTCAGACACGAAAGAGAGCTCAATTCAGGCTTAGGCTGAGTGCGCACAGAAAACCATCCGAGGTCTCTTTTGCATCGTCACGCTTATTCAGATCTATTCATATGTCTGCTCTTCTCTTTCTCTCAGATGTTTACATTTTCTAATGTAATATTCAAAATATCTGACTTTACATTAAGTGGCATTAACTACTATGTACTAACATCAAACAATAAGTACAATTTACTTATTTTGTCCAATTGTAATGCAAAACTCTTTTGTTGATATTGAGGTGGGATACGGGTGAAGTTAGGGACATGTTTGGTGGTGTGGGTAAGTTTAAGGGTAAAGTTAGGGACATGTTTGGTGGTGTGGGTAAGTTTAAGGGTGAAGTTAGAGACAGGTGTGGTGGTATGGGTAAGTTTAAGGGTTAGGGACAGGTGTGGTAGTATGGGTAAGTTTAAGGGTAAAGTTAGGGACAGGTGTGGTGGTATGGGTAAGTTTAGGATAGAGTTAGGGACAGGTGTGGTGTTAGGGACAGGTGTGGTGGTATGGGTAAGTTTAAGGGTAAAGTTAGGAATGTTTGGTGGTGTGGGTAAGTTTAAGGGTGAAGTTAGGGACAGGTGTGGTGGTATGGGTAAGTTTAAGGGTAAAGTTAGGGACAGGTGTGGTGGTATGGGTAAGTTTAAGGATAGAGTTAGGGACAGGTGTGGTGGTATGGGTAAGTTTAAGGGTAAAGTTAGGAACATGTTTGGTGGTATGGGTAAGTTTAAGGGTAAAGTTAGGGACAGGTGTGGTGGTGTGGGTAAGTTTAAGGGTAAAAGTTAGGGACAGGTGTGGTGGTGTGGGTAAGTTTAAGGCTAAAGTTAGGGACAGGTGTGGTGGTGTGGGTAAGTTTAAGGGTAAAGTTAGGGACAGGTGTGGTGGTGTGGGTAAGTTTAGGGGTAAAGTTGGGGACAGGTGTGGTTGTGTGGGTAAGTTTAAGGGTAAAGTTAGGGACAGGTGTGGTGGTGTGGGTAAGTTTAAGGGTAAAGTTAGGGACAGGTGTGGTGGTATGGGTAAGTTTAAGGCAAAGTTAGGGACAGGTGTGATGGTGTGGGTAAGTTTAAGGGTAAAAGTTAGGGACAGGTGTGGTGGTATGGGTAAGTTTAAGGGTAAAGTTAGGGACAGGTGTGGTGGTATGGGTAAGTTTAAGGGTAAAGTTAGGGACAGGTGTGGTGGGATGGGGTAAGTTTAAGGGTAAAGTTAGGGACAGGTGTGGTGGTATGGGTAAGTTTAAGGGTAGAGTTAGGGACAGGTGTGAGGTATGGGTAAGTTTGAGGGTAAAGTTAGGGACAGGTGTGGTGGGATGGGTAAGTTTAAGGGTAGGGTTAGAGACAGGTGTGGTGGTATGGGTAAGTTAAAGGGTAAAGTTAGGGACAGGTGTGGTGGGATGGGTCAGTTTAAGGGTAAAGTTAGGGACAGGTGTGGTGGTATGGGTAAGTTTAAAAAGTTAGGGACAGGTGTGGTGGTATGGGTAAGTTAAAGGGTAAAGTTAGGGACAGGTGTGGTGGGATGGGTCAGTTTAAGGGTAGAGTTAGGGACAGGTGTGGTGGGATGGGTCAGTTTAAGGGTAGGGTTAGGGACAGGTGTGGTGGTATGGGTAAGTTAAAGGGTAAAGTTAGGGACAGGTGTGGTGGTATGGGTAAGTTTGAGGGTAAAGTTAGGGACAGGTGTGTTGGTATGGGTAAGTTTAAGGGTAGGGTTAGGGACAGGTGTAATTATAAATGTAATTACAGAAATTAATTACAACAGGTGTGGTGGTGTGGTGGGATGGGTAAGTTTAAGGGTAAGTTCACACAACTATGATGACTTAATGTTTGTTGCACACACCTTTGCGCTATAGTGTGGACACGGCGAGTATAAACCAAGCTTAACCTCTCGTCACGCAGATACCTATCGGTAGTGAGTAGTGTTGAAAGAAAAAAGGCTGTTTAGTAGGGATGTGCGCAACGACTAGTCTAACCCTGCCCCCCAGAGACCGCATATGCGATCAATGCTCCTGTTAAACAGACCTACTGTATCTGAAAAAATAAAGCACTATTTTTGTCATATTGGTTGTCATTTGTATTTTTGCTTATTGTTAAAAACAAAGATAAACTTTAATTAAATATCTGTATTGTAATCAAGCAGCAACCACTGCGGTTTCTCTTGAAGCTAATACAGAAGTGACTTAAACTGCAGTTCATCGACTGGCCACTAGGGAGCAGAATCTCATTGAGCGTCATGTTAAAATGCCCAACTTTACAGCAGAAAAAAACATGTTTACAGCCTGTCACATATTCCTAATTTTGCCCTTCATGACGACTGTTAGGGGGGTGAATTTTTTTTATAACTCATTCGTTTACATTATATAAAGCCTTAAAGTTCCACATAATTAAGGGCGTGGCCACTTTGAGTGACAGGTGGGTAGCCATTTATCTGTTGTCTGTTAGTCAACGCTTCACCTTAGCTCCATGCACGTCCCTCCCATTTTCTGTTATCAGGGAGTGACACACAATGACGCGCTGCTAAGATGGCGACGGCCCGCTCGACCCTACTTTACGCTTCAGAACTGCTCTTCAGAATCCTATGGGTGACGTCACGGACACTACATCAATATTTTTATACAGTCTATGATTGTAATTATATATAGGTAAATACATTTATTGAACAATGAATTGTAAGTTCTGTCATATTATTCAATTACTGTTGCTGTTTTTTGCCGTGTCAATTCAGTATTGGTATCGAGGCAAATGCAATATTTACTTCAGAATCCTGTTGTGGCATCTATTGCAACCAAATTTTACACCCCTAAATGGCACATAACAAAAAAAATCTATGACTGGTCACTGTACTGTATGTTTCTCTCAAAGTAGGACGTTCTTTGCCAAAATCTTATGCAGCTAGTCAAACGTCTGGCTACGCGGTACTAGCATGCAGACCGTCCCATCCATCCATGACCCCAAAACAACGCAAACCTCATCTAAAGCCCTGACCCATGGGTGAGCATGCTATCTTTACCGCCTCTCGCCTGGCGTTTACACAGGGAAGGTCACTAGATAAAACAAGAGATAGCAGAGCTGTAAAGAGGCTGGCATCAGATGAAAGTAATTACCAGGGATAAATATACCGAGCAGAGAGAGGTGGGGGATTACAGATGGACACAGAGACTAAGTTTAGCGTTCTGAGCTGCCAAAGTAGCCAGCTGGTCTTCGTGACGCTCCGTAACTGTGACACGCTGTCCACTGCAGGCAGTCTGTTAGCATACAGCAAGCCAACAACTTTTAGTAGCACCTCACCCAATATTTCAAAATGTTCGTTATACAGCTAAACCTTCTTACTGCGATTAACCTGACTTCCTCACCTATTGTTTGTTTTACTGATAATCCTGATTTAAATTTAAAGTTATCCAGCACTTTTTATACTGTAATTTTAAAAGTGAGAATTATCACAAAAATAAAATTGTAAAATTTTCAGATACATAACATTAATAAATAAAAAAAGACAAAGTGCTTGAATCCACTTCTTTGTATCATTGGTGTTTGCTAGGTCAAGTATTGCTCATAGTTAGTTATTTGAACGGTCACACTTTAGTTTAGGGTCCACATCTCACTATTAACTACGACTTCTGTCTCAGTAAATCCTAATGACTGCTTATTAATAGTTAGTAAGGTAGTTGTTAGGTTAGGTATTGGTAGATATTAAGGGATGCAGAATAAGTCATTCATATGTGCTTTACTAATAAACAGCCAATATCTAGAAATATGGATGATAATAAGCAACTAGTTTAACTAGGTAACAAATATCGCAGAATTTATCATAAGGTCGCCAAAAAAGAGCTCAGAGATGGCCGACCGTTGGCTCGGTTTGTCACAGCACTAAAGGCTTATTCACACCTCGGGTTTGTTTTTCTTGGTTTGATGCACCGTTAAAAACTGGCCGACCAATGAGATTGGGGTTTTAGTTCACGTCCCTGGAGCTGCTGAAGTTACAGTAAAACACGACTTGGTGGCACTCAAGCACAAAACTATCTTGCCGAGCACACATTGACACCTACGAACAGATGACGAAGGCAAGATGAATTTAGAGCTGCTGGTCTTTTTGGTGTCTGAACACAAAGAACATTATGACAAACGCCACAGCGACTACAAAAATCTCCATAAGAGGGAGTTGTTATGGACATCGAAGTTTCAGAGAAACAATTGAATCCTATTTGATCTGCAATCAAACCAAAAGCGGCATCTACTTTCAGGGAGTGAATTTGCACATTCACTCCATACATCAACAGCGAAAGTCGCTTGGTATGAACACAAAGGTCTCGAAAAACACGATATCATCGTAGTTGTTACTTTAGCACACAAAGATTTTCTAAAGAAAATGTAAAGAGTGAGTCAGGAGAACTGTCTCCAATTATTACATGGGTATTATATGAGAAGGACTACCAAAAGAGTCATGTATCTGAGACTCAGTAGCACAAGGGATTCCCTGCGTCAAATAAAAGAGCTTTAGCCTTGACACTGCACTATAATATGATCACTCCAGTACACCAGAAGACACGTACAGTATTTTTAACCACCAATTGTCAATGATGACCTACATGAACTCCTAACCCTGCTTAGTGTGAAACTGGGACAGTGAAGAAGATAAATAAAAACGTGCTAAAATCTCTGGACCGTAGTATCTGGACTATGATAATCTAGAACTGGAAGCTTCAAACTTTACTAGCCAAATCTAAAAGCCAGTTGACAAGATCAACAAATATGTTTACATGCACAACTTTAATTTCAATAGGACTGAATTTATTCCGATTGATGAATCTGAATGTAGTGTTTTTCATGAATGCTATGTATGTCATAAACGTTAAATTAGAATTGACTTTTTGACATACGCACGCTGTACGAATATACAGTTTCCCGCTGTTTGTGCATAATAACCAAAGTTATCAGCAGTTGATATGAAATCCCAAATGGATTATATTAATTGTGATTACAATATAGTTTTATGAGCACTAATTGTTTGTTTAGCTTCTTGATTGATTTGTATATGCCAACAATGGTAGAAATGTAATTAATTTAAAAAATAATTACCGTTACACAGGAATGACACTTTCTAGGGGAAAAAGATTAATTGAAAAAAAATAAATAATTAATAACATTGTTAAAATGAGTACATACACACCACTCCAATAAGTATAGAAAAATCCTAAAGTTAATTTTTTTTTAAATGCAAAGTTTTAATCCTTACCCATCATTCACCCTTCTATGTGCTGCTTATAGTTATCACACAGTGGATGAGAACCCGAAACAGCCATGTCCTGCTCCACTTCACATCAAATCGAAATTTAATTTGGATCGGTTATGATATCTTTTCAGTTCGACTGAGTCGTCAATCCGATTATTAATGGATTATTTGGTTGCATTTAAATAATAGCCTATGACAGACAACAACACAGCCCAAAGAAGATGTAGTAGTTAAGAATCGACCTCAAACACTCACTCGGTCACTGCGAAGGTTGGCGCTTGTGTTTGGTTGACCCGCAGCCCTGTGGTTACCCCTGTGATGGCCATCTGTGATGCTGGGCATGAAGCCCTGGCCAAAGGGGTCAGAGAAACCCCTCATCATTTGCCGCATGCGCTCATGATGCACCTGGAATGGGTCGCTAAATAAGGAGATCAGACAAAAACATGAAATGAATAAACAATAACATCATGCTTCTAATCTCGCTCTTTTGCTGCCTATGTGAGTCGCGACCCATTAATAAGGGTTGCTCTGTTGGGATGGGTCGTGACAACAGGGCCCAGTTGTGTTGCATACACTTCTATGTTAAGTGTCTTAAGGACTAGTTAGACCAACTAGTTAAGAGAAGAGGTTATTACTTTTCCAATTCAAATTTCTAGACCAATCAACCTGTTTATCCAGCTGACTTTAAAAAGTTTAACTAGTTTATGCAACCGGCCACATGACGTGCTCTCATTCTCAAAAACCATGAAACTACACAAGACATGAGAAAGACAATAAGACCCAATCTAACAGTGATTCTAACTAACACTTTTTAGTTAACTTGACTTAATGTCTTAATTGTAAAACTCTAGTAATCTGTACTATTCACTTTTTCACTCAGAAAACCCAAGTTAAGATTAATTGATTGGTTTGAGTGCACTTTTGTCAAGCAAAAAAAAAAGAAGTGCTCACCATTATGGTGATCAGTGTTTCCTTTGGTTGGGCAGTCCTAACTTAATTTATGTTATCGTTAATATATTATTATAATATATTATTGTATAGCATATTGATGCAGCGATGCAACAAGAAATCAAAGTTATTTGGTTTTCAAAGGAAGAATAGAAATAAATAGGTTGCTTTTAAAAGTTGACATTACTTCTGACTTAAAAAATAACTAATAGGCAAATTAAGTCAGATATTAGGTCACCTTTTCAAAGCAACTTATGTGAGTTGATATAATCCCTCTATATTTGTGACAATATCTTGCAGTTGATCATGCTTGAGTCACACACTCTTCAACATTCAGCAAAACACAACAATGGTAACTATACTAAGTCAAGAGTAAATCTAAAGTAAATGATCAAGTACTCTCAACAGTTCTGTGTAGTTACTAGAGCTATACTAAGGTTATGTTAGCACAACACACTATTCCTATTTCACTTTACTTGTTTTTTTAAAGGCAATCGGTTTGCATGCTTTTTAAGTAATTCTAACAAATTACATTTTATATTACGGCCAGTGAGTATAAACAAACAGTTTCCCATTCAGACTCATGCTTATAATTTCCCAAACTTTTGGGCCAATGTAATGTATCACAAGTCTTTAATGTTAGATTTCAAAGACATCTTTTGTACGAGACACAGTTGCAGTGCACAGCATGCGTTGAGAACAGAAGGGCCTACCTTGAGGAGCTATTTTAAAACAGAAAGAAGAGAGACAAGAAACTTCATTACACTTTCTATTTTTACAGCATAAAGCACATCTCTATATATATATACATAAACAGTGACTACACGACAAAGACTTCTGTCAGGTCAAAACTAAAAACACTCATGCATGAAAGGGCACAGTAAAAGGTTTTAATGTGTCCTTTTTTCCAGTGTAATTATACATTTAAGTATTGAGTAATATTAATTGACCACATTTACTACTATGGGTTTGGTTTAGGGTTAGTTGCAAGTAATTATGCAGTTATTATTATTAGTTAGTATCCTCCAGGGACCCATGAATAGACTTTGTGGAAATTATATTTTAGTGAATTTCCCGGACACCATGTCACAGTTGTAAGTCTGGATGTCCTGTGATGAGACGGAGGTTTCACCATGACAACAACTTGTCCTTGGTCTTTAAAATGACATTAATTTAGTGATCAAATGTAGCACTCTTATGGAAATGTGATAATATTTAGTAATTATGATTTAAATCTGACTCGTTTAAAATAAAAAATAAAACAATGATCATGTTTGTCTCACACAACTGAGACCTGGTGTCCACTACAGTGTCCACTAACATATGAACAAAATATCTATTCAAAAATGTATTTTTTTCCTTTGTTTCTTATACTCTAAACCAGGGCTTTTCAAACTTCTAGATGCCATGGAACCCCAAATATGAACATCCATGTGTGAGGGACCCCCATCCTGAAATTTACAAGACATCTTTCTTTTATAAACACCCAATTAATACACACACAAAAATACTATTATATATCTAACATTACACTCTAAAAAAGTTGGGTTGAAATGGACAAATCCAGCAATTGGGTTGTTTTAAGCAAACATTTAACCCAACCGCTGGGTAAAAACAACCCAATTGCTGGGTTAGTCCATTTTCAACCCACCTTGGGTTGTTTTGAACCCAGCATTTTTTAGAGTGTAGTTTCTATAAAGTTACTTTATTATATATCTTTTCTACTCACTATAAGAATGTACTGTTAATTGCAACATTAATTTGTATATTTAAGACACATTTTTATAAATTTTTATTAATTGTTAATTGACTAGAATAATAAAACATTTCATTCATTTATTTTAATCAAATTTATTTATTTTTACTTATTTATTTTTACATTTTACATTTTTATTATATGTTAATTTAACATTTAATCGCTTATTTATTTTCTCATTCATTCATTTATGTACTTAAAGGATTAGTACTTTTGCTGATAATTTACTCACCCCCATGTCATCCAAGATGTCCATGTCTTTCTTTCTTCAGTCGAAAAAAAATTAAGGTTTTTGATGAAAACATTCCAGGATTTTTCCTTATAATGGACTCAATGGAGCCCAAATCTTCAAGGTCGAATGACAGTTTCAGTGCAGCTTCAAAGGGCTTTAAACCACACCAGGCGATGAATAAGGGTCTTATCTAACGAAACCATCGGTCATTAAAAAAAAAAAATCAAAAGTTTAAGTTTTATAAGCACTAGGAATTTCCACCTAAGGCAAGCGTGACCTTTTCAACGTAACCGCGTATTACGTGACGTCACGTACACATATCACAGAACGGAGCAAGGCCAACATTTGTGCTTTTAAAACTTAAACTTAAATTTTTTTTTTTTTTAATGACCGATGGTTTCGTTAGATAAGACCCTTATTCATCGTCTGGTATTGTTTAAAGCCCTTTGAAGCTGCACTGAAACTGTCATTCAGACCTTGAGCCGTTTGGGGTCCACTGTGTCTATTTCGACTGACGAAAGAAAGACATGGACATCTTGGATGACATGGGGGTGAGTAAGTCAGCAAAAGTTTATTTAAAAGTGAACTAATCCTTTAATTTAATATATATGGCTTTTCTCTAAACTTTTGCAGGTTTATTTAAGCTAATTTATTTTTTTATTAATTGTATAATAAATATTATCATTATATTCACAGTTTTGCTTTAGGCTTTTCCACATATATGTATTTTAATCGCATGTATTTATTTGTTTACTTTTAAAAATTTGTATCATGTTAATTTACCATTTAGTCTAGACTTTTCCACGGACCCCCTGTCACTCTTTTGCGGCCCCCTGGGGGTCCCCGAACCCCAGTTTGAGAACCCCTTCTCTAAACAACGAAATGACATGACACCTTTTTTCTGGTTCTCGTGAGGCTATAGTAACTAACATTTAATGTGTATCAAGGACACTTTGGCTGAAAGACAAACCAGGTGAAAAAAATAAATAATAATAAATGTTGCACTAATATAGAGCAAATGTACAGAGCAAACAGCGTAAACCATAACACCACTTCCATGTAAAACCATCACTAATAATGAAATAATTCAATTGAGATTGAATTATAACTCACTGAACCTAATTTACCTAAAGTACTTCATCATTTGCTGATTTCGAAATTATGTCTAAAATTAGGTCTAAAATAATTGTAAGGTATAATTATTGTTTTGTTGTTGTTGTTATTTTTTTAACTTTGTAAAGTGTGTTTGAGTACCATGGAAGGCGTCTATAAATAAAATGTATAATGATAATAATAATAATTTTCTCATTTCTAAAATAAAAACAGCAACATGTTGAATATGAAAGTGCATGCGACTTACGAAAAGAAGGGGTCTTCTTCAAACTGTCCGAGGAGACTGTTGAACATGTTGACGGGTGAACTGAGGCGCTCGCGCTGCAGACTCTTCTGGAAGAAGGAGGAGGAGGACGCGCTCGCTGTTACTATCGAAACTCCACGCGCTGCAGGCGGAGTGGCGCACGTCACCAACCTTGAGCGTTGCGATTGGTTGAGTAATGAAGGGTTGGTCCCGCCTCTCGCAACCCCTTGTGCAGTGTTGTGTATGTGTCGTCCTGGCAACTCTTCTTATTTTCTAGAAACATCCACATATTTATTCCCATGTGTTCACTGTCACTGCCATATGCGTTGCACATACCCTGCATACTATCATGTAACATATTGCATTATACTTTTACTTAAACGTGCATGGCTAAATGTGTACATTGGTCATCAGAGTAACTGCAAGACTGTAACTTCGATCTGTTCAGTAACCGTTCATCTGTAACTTTATGACATTGTATCTGTACAGAGCCACAGTAAAGCAATGCACCCAGTGTCCTGCAGATGAAGAGCAGCAGGTGTGTGTAAGGACATCCGGGGCCAGAGAGAGACCCGATACTCCAGCATGAGGCCACGCATTCCCTCAGAGCACAGACATTACAGGCTTTCTCTCATTTCTGTCAATAACATACCAGACGTTTACACTCAGACATGCAGTGTGTGTGTGTGTGTGTGTGTGTGTGTGTGTGTGTGTGTGTGTGTGTGTGTGTGTGTGTGTGTGATTAATCTGCATGCTGCATACATGGTTCACAAAACAAAGCCACTCATATTGTGAGCTGTAATTCGAGCCAGTTCTGTGGGCCGCATGATCTTTGTTTTGGGGGATCTGTTCATTTATAAATTGATTTAACTGTTCATTATTGAGCTGGACAGACTCTCTCCACAGTAACATTTATTCTAACAGGCTTCAGCAAAGACATGGCAGACACACTTTCTAGCACCTTCAACACATGCAGGTTCACGCCGAGTGAACGAGGCCATCTAGTGACTCTAGTCTGAACTCCATGAAAGAAACACGGAGACTGGGCCGATGATATTCCTTCATGTGTTAGTGCACCAGGCCCTATCACACACCCGGCGCAATGTGACGCCAGACGCGCAGTTCAGTGAGGAATTTGGATAAAAAGGTTTTAATTTTGAAAATAAAAAGTTAGTTAAATTACAAAATCTGAAGGTATACCATTATAGACCAAGGTCTTGGCTGTTGGAAGCCCATTCCCGCCACATAAAAAAATAAATCCAGCATTAAAAAAAATTAAATTATGATTTACCAAATCGAAATTATGACATAAAAAGTCATAGTTATGAGATATAAACTCGTCATTTTGTGAGATGCAAAGTCAAAATTATTATGACTTACTATGTAAAAATTATGAGATTAAAAAAATGACGATGACTTGCTGATTTGCAGACTCACTGATCAGACATGACACGACACATCTCTGAGCAAAGGCACTTTTTGGAGAATTTAGGGATGACCGGGGATGGTTGTAACATTTTTGACCTTTCTGTCTACCTTATGCTGTGTTCCAGGCAATCTGTAACCCGTGTTTTCCCAACTCTCTACCCGTGAAAGTGCACTGGAACGTTTATTTTATTTTATCTTTTTATTAACAAAACATATGTTACAGAACATTGAATTTCACATATAACAATACTGCAGTATAGATATCACAAATTCTCAATTAATTTAATAAAGGAGAAAAAACAACAACAACAGAAATACAAAGAAAAAAAACTAAGCATAACTGTTTCTACCTTTTTCTTATTGACAAATTCAAAGATTCATAGAATTTGGTAGACATAATGGGGACAATTACAATATAAAGAATTCCTCCATAAAATGTAACAAAATGTCATTATTTTTATTTTTAAATAAATTTAATGACTTGTTTAGTGATTCCATCTCTTTTAAAAATAAATTGCATTTAGGAATGCATTTAGCACATTTATGTTTATGAATATAATATTTACCATGCAAAATGTAGAAGTTCACCACAAATTCAAACATTTTGCTTCTATTTGTGAAGGAACATATAACGTATTTTAGAGATAATTTATAATTCACATTTCTTGGGGCAAAAGGAAAAGAACTAACATCAGACCAACATTTTAAAGATAAATCACAGAAGTAAAACAAATGAGCCAAGTCTTCTTCATGTACAGTACAAAAAGAGCATTTGCTGTCGATGTCCATGAATTTTGATAATGAAACTTTACATGGGTAGATTTTATGAAGTATTTTAAAATGTACCTGTCACGGTTCATGAATTCACTTGCTCATTCTCTGTGTTTGTATGGTTGTGTTGGAGCCGGAGTCACTGATTATCACCACTCATCACCACCACCAGCTGCACCTCATTACACCTGCCTATATATTAGGCTTGTTTGAGATGCGCCGCCTCGCCTGAAATGATGGCGAGACTAGGCGGCTGCAGTGAAGGGAGGAGTGAAAAAAGGCAGGCAAGACGGACAGTTCTGTCTTCTCGTAGTGGATCAGACACCTGCGAGATCAAAGGCGGATATCGCTGGATTCACACTCATGCACTGCGTTGCTGATAAACTGGATGTAATTTAAGTTCTGTTGCTTTTATATGAAAATAAATATTATGAACAAGACACTCAAAGTTTTTGTTATTTATTTCCATTCGAAAGACGTGTTTATAATCATTTTTACTTTAATTACATACATGTTTTTATATATTTTTATAAATATGACAACAATCACATAACCCACTGAGAGGTCGCACTGTCGTTTGGGAATATTCACACATAATTTATAGACATTAAAACATGATATCAGAGTTTTAAAATCAAACATTTAAAAAAAAGAATCACATGTCACGTTTGTTTAAACCAATGAGCATTAAGCTGTGTCGTCAGTAAGTCGTTTCCCATCATGCTTTTGCTCAGCGCAGTCGGTGGAGAGCAACTGCGCTCGACTGCAGAATCCGACACATCCGCCTTTCGCTCGCGAGAGTTCTTTGACATACGTCAGCATGACATCAGAGGAAGGCGGGCCGCCCTCGGACACATTTCTAACCGGCATGCATCTCGCGCTGATCACCGGTGATCGGTTCTGCGCAGATTTTGCTCATCTCAAACAAGCCTATTGTCTCATCACCCGTTCCTGTTTGTCAGATCGTCATTTCCTGTGGGAGTTCCTGTGCGTGCGTGCGTGCGTGCGCGTGTGCGTGCGCGTGTGTGTGTATGTGTGTGTATATGGGGTGTGATTTATATATTTACTTTGCTAACTAAGCAATCAATCGTGTCGATCGTCGCGTTCCTTGCTGTGACCAATGACGTGTGATAAGAAGCGTTACACTTTCGTCGCCCACATACTCGCCTGAGAAGATACGTGACGTCAGCGCGTGTAGTCTGAAGTTTTGCCAAAAAACCTTCAATGTTCTAAATTGACAATTTCAGTAAGCTCTGTGCGTTAACAATTCGTCTAGTGAGGAGGACTGATGTATATGTGTTTTTGCCAGTTAATCCCTTTAAATTCCAAAAGAAAAGTATATTTATTTACAACATGTAGGCTAATATAGTAGGACTCTTATACTGGATGGCGAAAGGAGTGAGCCTTTATTACTTAAAAAAAGTGTGGGGGTTGATGGTAACCGGGACGATACCACAATTGCGGAATACGCAACAAGGACTGTATCGTGACAAGAACATCCGGATCGGATGATCTTGGTATGTATTATTGCTTGTGTCTATATATAACCTATAAGTTACTAATTTGACTTTGTTGTCGATTGATTAGATGATCGATTTTCAACTATGCCAGGATGTTTAAGCTGCATTTAAGATTAACTTAGCAGCTAACGTTACTTGTATTTGCTAGCACTAGCTATAGGGATGCAAACAGCGCACTTTTCGGCGCCCCCTGCTTTTTTCACGTCATCTGAAGCCATTCCATAGCTTAACCCTTAAATGCATGACTGTTTCGCCAAACATTCTTACATATTAGTCGTTAGCGACCGGATCTATATTTAACATGGATAGACCTCTACCTGTCGCGATAATATATAAAACTCCTGATGTTAGAGTAACAGCTACAGGAGAATAAAATAAAACGTATTTCGTTACCTTTTGGAGCTTGGAAGGGTTCCGTTTGAGCAGATGTTTAATACCATCATCATCTGCCTCATATTCGCGATCTCACGCATATTCTCCAACTCATTTTCAACGTCTTCAAAATCAATATTTTTCTCACTGACAGCTTCTTGACCACATCCATAATCAGAGACAGTGATACTAATATTTGATTCAGTACTTGCTCTCTGCAGTAAAGCACTAAGCCTTTTCAAGTTTTGCAGATTATAATTATTATTGTTTAGTTTTCTGTGAGTGAAACGTCACTTCATCATTGTGTATCAGACATCGCCACCTTGTGGAATAAAGGTGAATTGCACCCTATTTCATCATTATAGATTAATTTATCATTGTGCAAAAAACATAAACGAACAATCCTACACACCTCGGATCGTTAGCGACCCTAGACATTTTGACAAAAAAACTAGTGAAAAAACAGGCATTCAATTATAATTCTATTATTTTTTTTCTTGTTATATTGTTAAAAATGGATTGATTGAGGAATACTAAGAAGGTTGATGTCTAACTTTAAAAAATGAATGAGGACCAGGGTAGTGAATGACGTCTCGGGTCGCTAACGACCCGAGGTATGCATTTAAGGGTTATTGGAGGGACTTAAGTCTATTTGGTGTTTTAGTTTAATCGCGCAGCACTTCTGTGCCTGTCTGTTCACATGAGGAGCCCAGTGACCCCGTGGATCCAATATGTTTAATGGAAGAGCAGACATGGAAAGTATTAACTTTCTAAGCTATAGCAAGTGTTATTCCATTCTGCGCTCGCGCACCTCTGCTCTAGTTTTCAACCTTTCTGAAGAGCGGAGAGACATAGAGTACATAGTCAAACATGTAAAAATGAATATATTTTCTGATATGGATTCTTACATTCTAATGAAAATTTTCCATTATTCTTGATTTCCAGCATACACAGACTCATGGCCAAGCTAGCACTGAACAGCCCTGAATTAAAGTCTATCGAACAGGGGGTCAAGAATCGGTTCAAATGGAGCTGGGTACTGGAGACTGTCCAAGTTGAGGGAAACACTTTCTCACTCAATTGCTTTGGCAAAATTAGAGAACCAGGCAAAGCTATTTCCAACCACTCTATTAACTATGGCACAAGTGGGAAGATTGCACTCCGGAAACATATGATGCATCCAAAACATGTGAAACTGTTGAAGATCCAACAGCAGAACATTCACATTGCATCCACCAAATAATTTATTTTTCATACTGTACAAAAAAAGTTGCACGTTGCACATCTAGCTATAAAATAAAATGTATTTTTACAAATAAGTTGTTATGGGTCTTGCTTTACTGTCCATATTGATCTGCCACCAGTTTGATCGGCACGGTTGGGTTATTCAGAATATTATTATTATTTTTTATTTATTTTAGGCATAAAATTCAGTTGTTCACGTGTATGTGCATTTTTGGAAATATGAATGCCAAGATATTTAGTCCTTTACAGGTATGTTTTCAACTAATAGATCTATAGAATCATGTACAAATAAAATTTAACATTAAACCAGAGGAATTGGAAAATTTGGATATGCATTCCAGGGTTGTTTTAACTTGATTTTTATCTCTCAAAATTAAAGCAGTGTCATCTGCCAATTGAGAAATTTTGATTTCACTATCAAATATTTTCAGTACCAGAATGTTCTGATTATTCAAAAACCTGAATAGAAAGAAGTTCAGCCACTAATAAAAACAGAAAAGGAGAGATTGGACAGCCTTGATGTATGCCACGATGGATCCCAAATCTCTTAGAGGTTCCCATATTAAGACTAATAGAGCTATTAATATCTTTATAAAACATTTCTATAATATCAATAAAATGATTGCCAAAACGTCTCGGTTACGTATGTAATCCTCGTTCCCTGAAGGAGGGAACGGAGACGTACGTCGGAACTGACCGATGAATTGGGATCTGTTTTCAGAGACCGACCTACTTCAGTGATTAAAGCGAGCCAATGGACATTGGCATGCGGTTCACACATTCCACGCACCGCCCGCTGCGCGGTATAAATCGAAGTGGAATACCGCATCTTTGTTTTTCAACTGAGGAGCGAGATAAGTGACTCGAGCCTTCAGCTGAAGCACAGCACCTGGCGACGGGATGTACGTCTCCGTTCCCTCCTTCAGGGAACGAGGGTTACATATGTAACCGAGACGTTCCCTTTCAGTCGGTCAAGTTCGACGTACGTCGGAACTGACCGATGAATTGGGATCCCTACCAACACCCCAAGGTTGCTGGCCCTTCCAGCGGCCTGCCTGAGCTCGCTGGACCACTCCTATGTTGGAGCTGGAGTCAGGGCTCCCGGCAGGGAAGGACAGTCACTGCTGTTCCTGCAAGACCCACTCAGCGTGACTATTGGATAACGCTGGGAAAGCATGCCCGTCTCGGGGAGATGGCACGCTGTGGAGCCATGTCCTTCAATGGAAGGAGAGGTGGCGATTACACATGAGGACTAACCTAGCAGGGGAGTGCAACATATGGCAGTCCCTGGGGTGGTTCCAGGGGGGAAGAGCACCTCCAGGAGCGACAGAGGGAGCTCTGTCGAGGGAAAGACACGGGGCTAGCCAATTAGGGTAGCTGGTACCGTGGAGAATACACATATGGGGTTGCCGTTAGGGAACCGCTACATATGGAAACCCAGCCTACACACACGTTATACGGATGCAGGCCTGGCATCAGACGAAGATACCGGCTCTACACGGTGGCTATAGAATCTAGCGAACGTGTTAGGTGTCGCCCAGCCCGCAGCTCAACATATATCTGTCAGCGATGCGCCTTGAGCCAGCGCCCAGGAGGAGGCAACACTCCTTGTTGAGTGCACTCTTAACCCAAACGGGCAAGGCACGTCTTGGGACTGGTAGGCCAAGACGATAGCATCCACTATCCAGTGGGCTAACCTCTACTTGGAGACAGCCTTTCCCTTCTGCTGGCCTCCGTTACAGATGAAGAGCTGCTGTGAGGATCTGAAGCTCTGAGTCTGGCATGCATTCAGGCCGGGTCTCAGGGCAGCATGAGAGAGCGACTGCCCGACTCTAGGCACGATTCGTTGACCGAAAGTGCATGCAGGTCCTCACCCTTCTGATTGAAGCCAATGCAATCAGGGGAGAACTGCTCCATGGACAGACGTTCAACCTCCACGGACTGGCAAAGGCTCAAATGGAGGACCCTGAGTTCTCTGAGCACCAGGGCTAAGTCCTAAGAGGGTATCGAGGTAGGACGAGAGGATTTAGTCTCTCGGGCACCTCTGACATAACGACAAGTTATGTCACCGAAGGATTTACTCAACTGCTGCATCGTGGATACGCCGCTATTGCCAACGATACTCTTGAGGTGATGCCGATGTTTCTCATCCAATCCATCCTGCAGGGGAAGGAAAGGCAACATAACCTAACACTCGCCCTTCCCGCGGAAGAGTAATTCACCGACGCAATATCAGGTTCAGAGAGTAGAGGCGCCAGAGGGGATCTATGCCCAAGGTACCTGTTCAGGAGTAGTAGCACTGGCAATGGGTCGAGTCCGGGGAGGCGAACAGGTGTACCTGTGCCACCCCGAAGTGGTCCCATATCAGCTGGACGCTCCAGGGGTGGAGTCGCCATTCGCCCAGAGGTGTCGACTGGCGAGAGAGCTCGTCGGCTGTCTGGTTCAGCGCACCTGGGATGTGAATGGCAAGTGACCTCACAAACTTCTGACTCCACAGGAGGAGATGGCGGGGGAGCTGGAGCATGCAACGGAAGCGTAGACCACCCTGACGGTTGATGTACGCAACGGCCGCAGTGCTGTTCGAACGGACCAGTACGTGCTTGCCCTGAAGCGGCTTCTTGAACCGCGCCAGGGCCAGACGTACTGCCAGTAACTCTAGGCAATTGATATGCCAACGCAGTTGGGGCCCCGTCCACAGACCCGAAACTGCGTGTCCGTTGTACGTGGCCCCCCAACCCGTGGACGAGGCATCCGTGAAGACCACAGCATGCCTGGACACCTGTTCTAAGGGTACTCCCGCCCGTAGAAATGAAGGGTCCAACCACGGGCTGAAGGCTTGGCGGCAGTACGGGGTGACTGGGACCCGGTACCTGCCGCTCTGCCACGCCAATCTCGGGACTCGGCCATGAAGCCAGAGCTGAAGCGGTCTCATATGTAGCAATCCGAGCGGCGTAACCGTGGCTGCAGATGCCATATGCCCCAGGAGCCTCTGAAAAAATTTCAGTGGGACCGCCGTCCTGCCCTTGAACGTATTCACGCAGTTCAGCACAGCCTGGACTCGCTCTTCTGTGAGGCGTGCAGTCCGGTTGACCGAATCCAGCTCCATACCGAGATAAGAGATCCTCTGTGTGGGACAGAGTTTGCTCTTCTCTCGGTTGACTCGAAGGCCCAACAGGCTGAGGTGACGGAGCACCATGTCCCTGTGTCTGCACAACTGCTCCAGAGACTGGGCCAGTATCAGCCAGTCGTCGAGGTAGTTGAGAATCCGAACGCCGCATTCTCTGAGCGGAACAATGGCTGCCTCCACGACCTTCGTGAAGACGCGGGGCGACAGGGACAGGCCGAAGGGCAGGACCTTGTACTGATATGCCCTCCCCTCGAACGCAAAGCGTAGGAACGGGCTGTGTCTCGGGAAAATGGAAACATGAAAGTACGCGTCCTTCAGGTCGATTGCTGCAAACCAATCTTGGGGACGGATGCACTCGAAGATGCGTTTTTGCGTCAACATCCTGAACATGAGCTTGTGTAGGGCCCGATTCAGAACACGCAGGTACAAGATTGGTCTTTACCCTCCCCCTTTCTTGGGCACAATGAAGTAAGGGCTGTAAAACCCTGACTTCATATCGGCTGGAGGAACCGGCTCGACCGCATCCTTCGCCAGTAGGACATTGATCTCTGACCGTAAGACATGGGCATCGCTGCTCCGCACGGAGGTGAAGAGGATACCCTGAACTTGGGAGGCGGCGAGCGAATTGAATCGCGTGGCGAGTCTGATGGTGCGGATGAGCCAGCGAGACGGCCTGGGAGACCTAGCCAGGCCCCAGGGACCGTAAGCGGGACCAACGGCACCACAGTACCCGGGGTGGGCAGCGAGCGGAGTGCTCGGCCCGACTCGGGAGCCCCGAGGGCGGCCCGGAGTGTTGCCTGAGCACTCCTGGTTTGGACAGAGGGTGGGTGGGAAGGCCTGGTGGCGTCCCCAGTGCCCACTCTGCTGCCCACTGCCCGGAAGTAGAGAGGTGGAATATTCAGCCCCGACTCGGGAGGCCCGTGGGCGGCACGGAGTGTTGACCGAATATTCCAGGGTAGGGTAGAACGTGGGTGAGAAGGCATGTTGGCGTCCTCGGTCCCCACGGTGCTACCCCCTGGCGAAAAGAGGGGAGGAAAGGAGTGGCAAGGCCTGGGGGCGTCGCACACTGCCAACCTGGCCCTCTTGGAGCCTGGAGAGCCAGCGGCAGGACCGAAACCGAAAAATATTCCCAGGGGAGGGAGGGGTGCGGACACCGTCTCCCCAAGCAGTTCCCCATCTCGCTGGGCTACCCGTTCCAGGGCCGCTTGCCCTTGGGCTTGCCAGCATCCCCTGCGCCCGGCCACCTGCTGTCCGGGTGGAGGCTGCTGCTTGGCTTAGCAGGGGCAGAAGCGGACGCAGGGGGGCACCCTCGGCAACAAGCAGACGTTTTGCCTCCATCTGCTTCTGGGGCGCGTTCTCGACGGCGTCGCCGAAGATTCCAGCCTGACAGACAGGGGCGTTGAGGAATCGAACTTTGTCGGGCTCACGCCTATCTGCCAAGTTAGCCTCAGGTTCCTGGACCACTAACGTGGACATCGCCTGACCCAGGGCGCGCGCAGTGACTTCCACCACTCGTAGAGCAAGGTCCATCACCGCATGCAGTTCCTGCATAACCCCTGAGTCGGGACTACCCCCGTGCATGCAGGACAGAGGGTAGTGAGAGAGGGAAAAACTTATACTGATTATGGCCCCTCTGGCGTTCCATATTTTGACAGCAAATAGTTCCACACTGCTAAATTTTTCCGATGCACATCCAGGCAACCACCCAGGAAAGCATGGCTGTCAACTCTGAATCTGATTCAGCAAGAGCACACACTATTATAGTGGGAAACTCAGCATGATCATCTCCAGCGTATAACAGCCCTCTCTCCGATGCAGCAGTTGACATCTGTCCTCTGCCAGAGCCACAAATGAAACATTAGGTCCCCTCTTTTTTCAAAAAAGGACCAGCAGGCCCATCTGAGCTACCAGCAGGCATGAGAGACAGTGGGCGTGGCCGCCAGACTCGACGGCACACGGCGCGCTGAACGTTAAAAGCCCCTACAAAAGGGGCAGGACGAACAACGTGCCGACGTGGCCATGATCTCATGAGAGAACATGAACCACCCACGAACAAAGTCTCAGCATGCTCATGATGGGATAGAGGAGTGGGGGCCCGAGGGGATGTACCCGGCGGGGATGCCCCACTGTAATCCTCAGGTCACCCAGGCTTATTAGCCAAAGTAGCCCTTTCCTGGTGCATCTAGAGTGCCGACAGACGCGCTGGGTAGCCGTGACAACCCCAGCTGTCAGCCGGCGCTCGACAGCACACGGCGCGGTGAACGCTCGAGCCCTTACGAGAAAGGTGAGACGAACAACGCGCCGACGTGATCATGCTCTCCTAAGAGAGCATGGATTACCACAAAGCAATCTCACCTGTTTACATGTGAGAGAGATCGTGGCACCGAATGAGAACAGAAAACAACCGCATCCAGAAACACATGGTTTGAATGACATCTTGAAAAGACGCAGGGTCAAACCGTGTAGCTCTTTTAGAAGGAAACGCTCTTTCAGGAAGTGCTGAAGCACTCAGGGAGATGACCGGGGCTCACAGCAGTCCGATTGCAAGCCTGCGTGTGAGCACTCAAGAACGGAAAAGCCCAGCCAACCAACACAGGAACAAGTGTATGTTGCAGCGGCCACTCGCTGACTTGCGCCGTCACACCAGCACCCAGGTAAGAGAGCGATCTTCCTCGAGACTCTTCTAAACACTCTTTGCAGAAACAGCTTGGTACAACAAACTATTCGCCTCCGAAATAAAAAGCAAAGATGCGGTATTCCAATTCAGATTTATACCGCAGCGGGCGGTGCGTGGAATGCGTGAACCGCATGCCAATGTCCATTGGCTCGTTTTTAATCACTCGAAGTAGGTCGGTCTCTGAAAACAGATCCCAATTCGTCGGTCAGTTCCGACGTACGTCGAACGTGACCGACTGAAAGGGAACCAAAAACTTTCAGTGAGTGGAGTAAGAAGCCATGTTCGATGGTGTCAAAGGCTTTACAAAAATCTAACAACACAATAAGAGCACCTGAGTCAATTTGATCAGAGTAATCTAGAAGGTCAATTATAAGGCGTCTATTTTTCATGAAACCAGTTTGAGTCTCATTAATGATTGAATTCAATTCAGATAATCACAATTTATAATCTATATTTAAAGGAGTGATAGGTCTCCAATTCTCTATATTTTGAGGATCTTTATCTGGTTTAGGAATCAGATAGATTAACCCTTGTTTCATAGTTCTCTAAGTTCTGTTTTTTTTTTGATACATTCATTAAACAGTAAGAAAAGGGGATCTTCCAATACCTTCCAAAAGTGTTGGTAGAATTCAGTTGAAAGCCAATGTGGACCTGGACTCTTACCCTTTTTCATATATTGAAGTGCTGACAGCAATTCCTCCTTTTTAAGGTTGGAGTCACAAAGGTTTTTGAAGTCATTGCTAATTAAATGAACAATAGGAAATTAACAATGCAGAGGGTTAGAACAGATATATTTATTTCAGGAGGTAAAAAAACTGTGCAACTGTACACTTGATATAAAATGAAAAAAAAAACATCTGCAGTTTCAGAAATGAAATAACAAGGAACTAAATAAGCAACAAGATTAACAAAAAATAACAAACTAAGCAATAAAGTAAATATAATTAATAAAATACGCAACAACAATAATGTACGTAAATAAATTAAGCAGCAAAACTAAAGAAAAAAGCAATAGAATGAAGAAAATAAGCAATATTTTGGTGTGGTAAGGCTTTCTTGTTTCTGTTGGTGTCGCAAAATCCATTTCAAACTGAAGACTTACAATTGCGTTGAGATCCTTTTCAAACTTATCTTGTGAACTAAGGGAGGCTTCTCCGGAATCAGGCACGGAGACATCCATTGTTTGTTCAAGAGATTCACAAGACATCAGACCGTCCAAGTTCCAAGTTCCTATTAGTTCCCTTTCGAGGGAACTCACACTGCGTCGGAACGACGAATTTGGGGACACTCCCTAAGCAACAGCGTGTCTGAAGTATGAATGAAACTATCCCAATTCTGATTGGTGTTGCGTCATGACGTAGTTGTGACGGCATACCCGGAAGATACATAAGGGGAGCCGGCGCATAGTAACGGCAGTTATCGCTCTTCAGCATAGCGCTCTGTGTTTCAAACTGTCTGTCTATTTGGTGTTGTTTGTCACAAAAAAGAATACATATATATATATATAAAGTTGGCGACTCCGGGCGGGCAATACTAGCGTTGTGTGCACCAGTGTCCCAGTTATAGGCGGGCACGGACACACATATGCTTAGTGTACAGAGCCTGGGCGTGCACGCTAGGGCGGCTTCGAGAAGCGCCGCGGTGACTGTGATAAGCTGCCGCTCAGGGTGCTTCGCTTGCGGCTGGCCATGTTCAATGAGGCCGGCCAGCCTCGTGAGCCCGTGGATCGGTCCCGCATTCGCCGAGGCGGTGCGGCGAGGCCGGTCATGGGGCTCATGGATGGACATGTCAGCGAGACTTGGGACTGCTGAGGCACCTTCCCAGTCTTT
Source organism: Gobiocypris rarus (assembly GCA_023029165.1). Lineage (NCBI taxonomy): Eukaryota > Metazoa > Chordata > Actinopteri > Cypriniformes > Gobionidae > Gobiocypris > Gobiocypris rarus. The sequence continues at coordinate 7,121,922 of CM040911.1, read as the reverse complement.
GTCTGTCAGTTCAGATGTTCTCCTTCCCCACGTGGAAGCCCGCGCTGCGGCTTCTTCCCCCGGGGCGGAGAACCCGATGCTTGAAAGGTCTGATTCTGGGGAATTAGACGTGCTCAGCATCAGGGCAGTCGAAGTTATAACGAGAGCTCGCCACTTCTTATATGCAAGACTCAATCTCACGATTGCCGAGGCAGCACGCAGGTTATGGGTCTGCTATTAAGGTGAACACACGCGATCGGTGTGCATGGAATACTGGTTGGCTTAACAGCTTGAGCTACGTTGCTGAGGCAACGTGTGGTTTACGAGTCCGTATATTACGATAAAACAGTATTGCCTGATGATTATGGCTGCTGTCAAGTCTGAGGATTTAAATTAAATATGATCTGACTTTGAGGAGTTAGATATTCAGCCTATCATTCAGACCATGTTTCACCTTATTGTGGCTGTATTTAATTCCGCATTGGCGCATCAGATCCTCCTGCGGTCCCAAGGGAAACTGTTGTCCATCAGGGCAATGTACGTCCCAGGGGTCCAAGATCAGGGAGCAGACATCCTGTTGAGGCAGGGGCTGAGGCCCGGGGAGTGGCGGCTCCACCCAGAGGTGGTGGAGGCCATGTGCGAGGGTTTTCTCTACGCATCCAGCCCGCTGGTGGATGCCATGGTTCAGGCGGCGGCCGACGTCTGTATGCATATCCCTTGATCACTCTGTTCCCGGGAGTCTTGGAGCGGGTCAGCCAAGAAGGGATCAGCCTACTCTCAGTAGCACCCTGCAGGCCGACCCGGGTATGGTTCTCGGACATTATAGCACTGCTAGACGGTCTGCCGTGGCAGGTCCCGCCGAGGAGGGATCTGCTGTCTGAGGCACGGGGCACAATATGTCACCCCTGACCAGAGTTTTGGGATCTCTGGGTCGGGCCCCTGAGGGCCCAGTACCTAGAGGCTGGACGGTCAGCAGATGTTATCGAGACCTTGCTCAGCTCCAGGGCTCCTTCCACCAGGAGGGTGTACAGCCCGAAGTGGGCGTGTTTCCACTTAGTGTAGAGAGCGTGAGGTGGACCCAGTTAACTGCCCAGTGGCTTCAGTGCTGGAGTTCCTCCAAAATCGCTTCTCTGCAGGTCTTACCCCGTTCACACTCAGGGTGTACGTGGCTGCCTTTGGGCTTTCCACGCTCCTGTGAGTGATGGGCCTTTTTGGGTAGGCACCATCTGGTTGTACGGTTCCTCCGTGGGGCTCGGAGGATGAGGCCTGCGGCTCGTTCCAGAGTTCCAACCTATGGATCTGGCAGTGGTACTTGAAGGCTTGGCTGAGGCCCCCTTCGAGCCACTAGAGTCAGCTGAGGCAGAGAACCTGACCCTTAAGTTGGCCTTTCTCTTAGCTATCACTTCTCTGAGGAGAGTGGGGGACCTTCAGGCCTTGGCGCTTACGCCGACTTGCCTGGAGTTTGCCCCTGGCGGAGTAAAGGCCATCTTACATCCTAGGGTGGGCTACGTGCCCAAGGTACCATCTAGTGTGGTCAGGTCTTTGGTTCTTCAGGCATTTCATCCTCCGCCTCACATGACGGCGGAAGAAGGGAAGTGGAGTCTGCACAGGAGTTCTGTACAGCTGTCTATAGCTTGCACCTCCCTGCGACGCCTGGCGCTAGGGTGCTCCAGTCCTAGTTGTGCCCGGTCTCGGCTTCACACTAGGGCAGGCGCTACCCGGTGTGGCCTAGTGGGTACTCGTTCCCCAAATTGTCGTTCGGCGCGGTGTGAGTTCCTCGAAGGGCGGCTCGGGTTATGTATATAACCCTTGTTCCCTGAGAAAGGAACGAGCACTGCGTCGTCGCCACACCTCGCACGCCTGGAGCGCATGCTTCATCGCGATAATTGCCGTTACTATCGCGGCTCCTTATGTATCTTCCGGGTATGCCGTCACAGCTACGTCATGACGCAACACCAATCAGGATTGGGATAGTTTCATTCATACTTCAGACACGCTGTTGCTTAGGGAGTGTCCCCAAATTCGTCGTTCCGACGCAGTGTGAGTTCCCTTTCTCAGGGAACAAGGGTTATATACATAACCCGAGCCGTTTTTTTTGCCCATTAAATTTACAGGCGTATTCCAGTTTTTGTTTTGCAGTTTTTAGCGAGTAAAATCATCCGCCATAGGAGCAAAATAGCGACCCATTGACCAAAAAAATTCCTTCTCAATCAGCACAGGTGCGCATAACATGAGATGGGGCTTGTTTGAGATGCGCCTCGCCTCGCCTGAAACTCAGCTGAGACTAGGCGGCTGCAGTGAAGAGAGGAGTGAAAAAAGGCAGGCAAGACGGACAGCTCTCTCTTCTTGTAGTGGATCCGACACCTGCGAGATCATAGGCGGATATCGCGGGATTCACACTCATGTTGCTGATCAACTAGATGTAATTTAAGTTCTGTTGCTTTTATATGAAAATAAATATAATGAACAAGACGCCAAATGTTTTTGTTATTTATTTCCATTCGAAAGATGTGTTTATCAATAATTTTACTTTAATTACATACATGTTTTTATATAGTATGTTTGTATAAATATGAAAACAATCATATAACACACAGAGAAATCGCACTGTCCGAGAGTTTGGGAATATTCACACATAATTTATACACATAAAAAAATGATATCAGAGTTTTAAAATCAAAAATTTTAAAAAAGAACCATATATCACGGTTGTTTAAACCAATGAGCATTAAGCTGTGTCATCAGTCAATCGTTTCCCATCGTGCTTTTGCTCAGTGCAGTCGGTGGAGAGCAACTGTGCCCGACTGCAGAATCCGATACGTCCACCTTGCCATTACAAGAGTTTTTTGACACACGTCAGCATGACATCAGAGCAAGTCGGATGTAACTCGGACACTTTTCTAACCGGCACGCATCTCGCTGTGATCACCAGTGATGAGTTCTGCGCACATTTTGCTCATCTCAAACTAGCCTTTTGCCTGGAACGCTACAAAGTCGTGAGTCGTGGTTTGAATTAGTAATTTACGGGCTCAAAAACCTGCCTGAAACGCAGCATTAGAGTCCTTTTAAGCCAGTGTGTTTAAAATGTGATTCAAACTAGTCACAAGTGTCTGCTATTAAATGAGATGGCTATTATCTTTGCAACACAAACAGAAAATGCATGGTTTCGTTTCAAACACGAGGAGTGAAATGTTACAATTCACACCATAGTCTGGGTCAGTTGTAACATACCCAGCAAGCAATAGCCATCATTTCACTTTAACTATTTAACTATAGCCGAGCCGTCATGTCTAGGTTAACTATAGACCGATATAGCCCGGCTAGGAGTAACCCACTTTTAGCCAAAAATAACCTTGAATTTGGTTACATGTAATTTTTGCCCAAATAATTTGTGAGACGTCTGATATTCCATCATGTAAGCAAAGTCAACAGTGATTACGAGGTGTTTGGTTTCATTTCTTTCATGTTCTATGCGTAGGCTGCAGGAAATACAAAGTTATAAAAACTATATAGGTGAATTGAGCTCTCTTTAATGTCAAAAACACAATTATGTCAAAATGTCTGTTCAAGTAACTGTCACATGTCTGTCCTGTCTTGTGGAGCACATGTGGTGTTTTGTTATGTTAGCCCATGTGCTCATGTCTTGTCTAATCCCTCCCCCTTGTTATCTGATTACACTTTGATTTCACCCACCTGTTCCCCCTTGATTAGTTCCCTTTATATACTCCTTGTCTTTGTCAGTCTTTTTCGGATCCTTGTCTTGTCTACGTCTCCCGGTTCCCCGTGATCTATGGTGGGTTGTGTAAGTTGTATTTTGTTAATCTTATTATGTGTTTTTCCCCCTCGTGGGTTTTTTGTTTTGAGTTTGTGTTATTTTGTTAATAAATTCCGGTGGACCGTATTCCGGTGATCCCTGTTCCCGTGGATCGTGTTCCGGTGGTCCCTGTGCCGGTGGATCGGGTGCCGGTGGTCCCATTTCCGATGGTCCCAGTGCCGGTGGATCGTGTTCCAGTGGTCCCTGTGCCGGTGGATCGTGTTCCAGTGGTCCCTGTGCCGGTGGATTGTGGGCCGGTGGATTGTGTGCCGGTGGATCGTGTTCCGGTGGATCGGGTGCCGGTGGATCGTGTGCCGGTGGATCGTGTTCCGGTGGTCCCAGTGCCGGTGGATCGTGTTCCGGAGGATCGTGTTCCGGTGGATCGTGTTCCGGTGGATCGGGTGCCGGTGGATCGGGTGCCGGTGGTCCCAATGTCGGCGGACTCTGTGCCGGATGTGCGGCCCCGGCGCCCTGCTCTTCCCGCGCCGCCTTGCTCTTCCTGCGCCGCCTGAACTCTGCTGGCCGCCTTTTGTTTTTCCCCGTTCCTCCCTTGTTTACCCCTTCCTTGTCTGTTTCTCCCATGTCTATTCTTCCCTGGTCCGTCCCTCCCGCCGCCCGGTCCGTCCCTCCCGCCCCGACCCCGCCCGGATTATATTTATCAACAAATTTTTCTAATCGAGTATTAAATATTTTTGAAAATTGAGGAAGCAATGAAATTTATCTATAATTGGTAAATGTATGTTTATTGCCATTTTTGAATAGAGGAATAACTTTTGCAATTTTAATTTTCTTGGGAACACAGCCATTAAGAAGTGACAGAGATTACAGATGTGTGTTAGAGGTGTTTTGAGAACTTTTTTTTTAGTATAGCCATATTGATGGAATAACAGTCCATAGAAAAGTTATTTTTGGACTTTTGGCCAATATCCATTACTACTTCCTCTCTAACTGCTGAAAGGAAGATGGTGTTTGAACTGTTCTCAATCTTATCAATATTGTGCTCAACATCTGGGGCCAATGTTTACGAAAAAATGATTAAAGCTATTAAATACCCTGTTCTTATTACGATATTCACCATCTGCGTGTATTAAGTATTTTTTTTTTTTTGCAGTCTTTTTTGAGAATGCTATTTAATACTGCCCAAGTTCCTTTTATATTAGTTTTATTATCAATCAATAGTTTCTTAATACATTTTCTTGACTATTCTTATTATATCAGTTAACTTATTTTTATACAACTTATATCTATTATCTGCTTCTTTTGTTTTCAGTTTAACGAAAGAGATTATTTTTCTTTTTACATGCATTTTGTAGACCTTTAGTCATCCAGGGACATTTTAAATATTTATTGTGTTTACTATAAACTGAAATGTGGCAAAACTTATCATATGAATATGTGAATATTTCTTAAAAGATATTATAGGCTGTGTCTGTGGTCTCCCCAAGAACACAACACCAGTCTTGTACTCTCAGATCATCATTAAAAGCATTAATGGCTTCTTGAGTTTGTAATCTTTTATAGCTTACATTACAGATTTCTTAAGTTTTAGAAACATTGCAGTCATATGCGACAAAAACGGGTAAATGGTCTGTAATATCACAAATAATCAGACCAATTAATTATGTTATTTGTCAAATTATTTGTAAAGATATTATCAATTAAGGTTGAACTCTGTGATGTAATTCTACTAGGTTTTGTTATTGTAGGAAATAAGGACATGGAGTACATTCTTTCAATGAATTCGTCAATCTGTTTGTGTTTGTTTGGATTTAAGAGGTCAATGTTGAAGTCCCCACAAATAAATAAAGACTTATTCTTAATTGTCGAAAACAAATTCTCCTTCTCTCCATTGAAAGTATCAATACAAAACTTCTATTGTTATACATTCCATTACATTATCAAGTACAATTTACATATTAATTAGAAGCAAATATTTTAGAGTTTTGTGCACATATAGCGCGACCACCACCTCCAGTTTTATTTTGTCTATTCACATAATGCAGATCATAATCATCCATTTCAAAGTCAATTCCTTTCACTTGATTGAACCAGGTTTCAGAAATCATATTAAAATCTCAAATCCTTCAAAAATAATCACTAAAGACTTTTTTTTCTTGTTCTTTTCTCTCTCTCTAAGTCACTATTTATATATACATCTTCAACTCATGTTTTTCAGTGTGCCTGTATTAAAATGTATTATATCTTTGCTTCAAAAGGAATTCCTTATCCTTATTGTTATCTAATTATTTTCTTAGAGTGTAAATCTTGTCTCTGTTTCTTTCTTTTTAATGGGTTTCATTTACAGGATTTAGCCTGTTGGCCTGATTTACCACACCTTATGGGTGGGCGGTTACAGTTTCATGCAAAATGGCCCCGCTAACCACAATTAAACACTCTCTGTCCTCTGGTGGAGCAACACCTCTGTTCTCCAATCTCAGTCTAGTTCCCAGTCTCTGGGCGGTGTCTAAAGCAGAAAACACTCGGACAGTCTCAGAAGAGAGCTCAGGGTCCAATAAACCTAAAATGGTTTGCATCTTATTTTTCACAACCCTCACATTTGTTTATCAAATTGTACAATCTCTCAGTTACAAATCCTTCAATATGCACAAGCAATTTGAATCTTTTTTCTATTCTCTCTTTATTTGTAGCCAGTTAAGTTGCAGTTTAACTTTCTAAACAGAATTAAAACATTGCTGCCCATTTTCTTCATTAAAACTGTTTCCATTGCAGTTTTGCGAAATTGACCTTTTTCGAATTGCCTGAAAAACCACCTCATGCGAGCGTAAAAACTTTTTTGCGATATATGGGTGTTTTTGCGAATTTGGCATGTTTCCATTGAGCGTATTTTCAATTCGCACTTTCAATTTGCGCATTTTGAAGGGTAATGGAAACGCGCTTATTGCTGCCCAGTTCTGCAAATATCTTTGTCTTGCGTGCTTCAGAGCAGAGCAGTTTACAGCGTTTGCTCTTTCGTCTCAATATCTTTATCCGGACTGATCAAGTTACTGATCATGTCACTCAGATTGTTTGCCATAATTTAGTTATCACAAGTTGTATATTCATAGCTTAATCAAAGTTCATACGCACCAGCGGTCTTTAAACAGCTGCGGCTTCTGTGTGATCAGACAACATTTTCCTTTCCCTGCTATGCTTCTTTCACACAACACTCGCATTTCACACACACAGCCCTTCAATTGATCTCCTCTTTTCAAGTGACCATCCGTGCTACTCACTGTTCCCTCATTTGGGACAATCATGATATTTCCCTGCTATCTTAATATCCCCCATGCATCTTTGGCCATGTCATTTTCTCATTTGGCAAAATGTCTCATATTTAGCTAGCTTAATTTGGGATTTCCCCATATTGGCAGTCTGTCTCTGTGGCAGTTCACATTTTAATCTGTCAGATGTCTCCAAACAGATCTGATCCTTCACTCAGGACAGCAGGCACTCTCACGAGCACCTTAAGTTAAACAATGCAATATATCGCCTTTTTTTCTTCCCCTTGCAAAGCATCAATTGCCCGTTGCTAAACCCACATGATTGCGGTCTTTTTTTCTTCCTCGTAAAAAAAACCCTTCACACAGGCTTGCCACAGAGTCAGGTCTCCACTATGGTTTAACCAAATTCTCAATTATAAAAAAGCTTTTCTTTGACTAACAAGGAAGTGTTCAGCTCTGAAACTTACAGGATATTCTTATATCACCATGACATTTAATATACCAGAGGCTCTAAGGGAAAGTTGATTTCTCAATTCATCACCCCTTTAAACTGTTACTTTGCCTTAGAAGTCTGTCAGAAATGAGTTTTGTGAAGTGCCTTCATGCACAAACGCTGCCTTATAAGTCAATGTCTGATAAGAACTGAGTCTAGGATGAGGTGCAGGTGCAGAGTCAGTATTCTGATGATTGTGAACGAGTGGGCGGGCCTGGGTGAGTCTGTGATGATTGTGGCTGACTCTGTGACAATAAGATCATATAGAAGATATAAGTTTACAATTACAATTATATCAGATCTGTCTAGTTGTAAATAAACAAAAAACAGAGATGACAAATTAAATCAGTGTAACTCAATTAGTTCAATGATATCTTCCAAAGAATTTTCAATTTTGATGCATTTCATTCGCTATAGTGTTGATATGGCAAATAGTGGAAAGTTTTAAACCATGTGTGTTACAACTACCTGTGCCCCGCTCTCCCCTATAGAGAGACTGCATGTGGGTGAGTGGGTAGATTGATGACTCAGTGCCCTATCTTTAAACAGGAAGTACAGGTTTAGGTTACTGCCAAGTATTTCACAGTTAGACAGGTTAGAATAACATATACTTGTCTGTGTGTGTTCCTCCATGTCAATAAATTAGAATCAGTTAGGTGATATTACAAATAGTTTTTGTTTATATCACTTATGAGAGATCAGTTTATTACTTTTGTTGAGGTCATTACTGACAAATTTGACCTGTTTTAGTAGAGAAAAAGTATAAAAGCATGAGCTCTTGCACACTGTGGTAAATACACAACCAACCACATTAGTTTGTAGGCATTATTAGTATCAGAATGCACAGAATTGACATGAACAGGAAAGTATGATAAACTGATATGATCAAACTGATTTTAAGAAGAGTCTTAATTATGTTTATATATATATATATATATATATATATATATATATATATATATATATATATATATATATATATATATATATATATATATATATATAACCCCTTTTTAAAAGTTAGTCCCTTTTGATAAGAAGCTTGAGAACTAAGGGAAGGGAGAGAATACACTCTTTGAATGTTGTGCCATCTCTTTCTCTGGTTAATATCATACATACAATTCATACACTGATTATCCTAATTTGAGAACAGCATAGGTGATTGTATTGAAAATAATAAAAACTTTTTTGTGGCTTAGTGTCCTCTTTGGCAAAATACTGTAGATTTAGAAAAAAAAATTGAGGGTTGACATACTCCTACATGCAGGCTTTGTCCATATTTGGTGTGAGCATTTGCATTTACAGATTTGGTTGGACTGATGTCAACTGGTCGGACCAGTTTTTCAATCAAAAGGTGAGTTTGTATTTGCCAAGACTAGCCATGGTAAAAGCTGCTGAAACACTTTCATTTGTCATGTTCAGATCCAACGCTATCTCACGACCAATTCGTACATATTTTACGAGGCATACAAATGTGTACGACCTCACTGCATTTAATTTGTATGCGTTTTGCCTAAACCCCAGTGATGGGTAGGTTTAGGGGGTTGAGGTAGGTCATTCGTGCACGAATTCATACGAATTTGCCAACTCGTCAAATATGTACGATTTAGTAAAAATCGTATGAATTATTTAGTGAGGTCATACATTAAATGCAATTAGCCACCTAAAAATATGTACGAATTGCCGTGAGATCGGGTTGTCAGATCACATGAATGCTTTCCGAGGAGACGGGCTTATTTGACTTGGCTTAGTGAAGAGGAAATCATACAAGTTGATTTGACTTGATTTATAAGGTTGTACTTTTACAAAACATTTTTTTATAAATTACCAACTGTAATTCAGCGTTTTGTATAAAATGTTTTAAATATCTTTCAGACAATGTATATTTATTACAACTTTTTTTAAAATCTGAAACACTTTGGCATTACTTCTAAGACAAGTGTTGAGATGTTTTATATCATGGATTTCAATTTTGATAGCTTTTTAATATTAGTATAATTTAGTGCATTATTATTATCTTTTTTATTGACAATATATGAAGGAATGGTAAAAGGACAATGAAGAGGAGTGGCCTGTTTATTAAAAAGAAATGTCTTTTGCTTTCATTTTAGAAACTTCCTCCTTACCTGCCTGAACAAATCAGCTTTTTTGGAAACAAGTGTTCAGTAAATCATTTAATGCTGTATTCATGTATTTGTTCCTTTTTAAGTGATCAAAGGCGTTTAAGAAACACACAAAAACATAATTTGGTGTAATTATACACTTAAATTATAAACACAAAATAAATGATATAAATAATTAAAATAATTAAATAATTATTTATTTGCTTACAATTTCAAAACCATAATGTTCACATAAGCCTATATGTGGTAATATGCATATTAATTTAAATAGTCTCTACCAACTATACAAACTAAGGGTACATTTACATTTACAACCATGTATTAAAAACAAGTGAACATGACACACGAGCATTTTCAAGCAAAAGCCAGCATATATTAGTTCTGTTTTATTGACAATATATGAAGGAATGGTAAAAGGACAATGAAGAGGAGTGGCCTGTTTATTAAAAAGAAATGTCTTTTGCTTTCATTTTAGAAACTTCCTCCTTACCTGCCTGAACAAATCAGCTTTTTGGCTACAAGTTTGTTTTGGTACTCGGCCTGATCATTTTTTTAATATAGCTTTAATGACATGGCATAAAATACTGTGGGCAGTCATGATGCCAATTTAGTTTGCATGGTTTCTCTCTGTGTAACCACTGTAAGATATGCAATTTAAAGTTTCAGGCCAATTTGTAATTAATAAAATCTCTAATTTAGGCGCCAAACACAGGAAGTGCCCTTGTATCTGTTGTGAAGGCACCTGTATCATGGTTTTATTATCATAGTTTTGTCTTTTTTGCTTTTAGTCCTGTCTAAAAACTAAGGGTACATTTACATTTACAACCATGTATTAAAACAAGTGAACATGACACTAATGCCAATGGTTTCTATGATCTATTTAGGCCTATGATGCTTTTGGTAAATGCAGCCCTGGGCTACGTTTCTCAAAAGCATTGTGAGCTAAGTTAATCGCACAGACTATTGGTGCCAGTGGTTCTACAACCACAGGCTTACGATGCTTTTGAGAAAAGCAGCCCTAGTCATTTTCATTGCCACCATGCCCTGCCCCTGAGGCTATCTCAAGTAGCTTAGGCATAGTGCCATCTTTTGTTTAAGATACCTCTGTTTGGCACTATGCTCCAATGGTATCTGTAAATCTGTGGACAAGTGGTAAAAATGCTTTTAACTTTTTATTAATTTGGCCCAGCTATATTTATTATCTTTAACTTTTTATTTTGCTTCTACCAATAAACAAAGATGGCCATATACACAGAACATGACATACTTATACATTTTTTTAAAGCGCCACATTCTGGAGTTTAAGTGAAGTCTAATTTTTAGAATAGAAAATTATATTGTTTTATGCAGAGAGTTTACAAAGCAACTTTTATATACATTCAGTTTCTTACAGATGCTTTCTTTTGTCTAACTCGCTTACAAATAACAGAAAAACAAATAATTGTAACCATAATAAAGATGGAAAGGTTTACAGTGACAAACAGGCAATTCAAACTGGATTCCACAGAGACTGGAAAATTATAAATAGATTATTTCTTTAGTTCATTTAGGGCAGAACATCAATTGTAATATAAAATGGCTAGTTTGGGAAAACCCTCATCTTAAACATACAGAACAATTTACAGTAATGTACAGTGCACCCGAAAGTATTCACAGCGCTCCACTTTTGCCACATTTTGCTATGTTACAGCTAGGGATGGGGCGATTACCGGTTGTGCGATAAACCACAATAAAATATATTAACAGTTAGTAATACTGTTTAAAATGTAATTGTCATTAATCATCGCGATTTTGAAAACTTGAGGTAAATCCTGTCCAGCCATTGACAGTGCTCGAGGGATTTTTCAGCCTTCTAAAAGGACCAAATCTGCATTCACAGCGCGTGATCAGTCTGGCGCGTGTTCAGTTCATGTCTTTGGAAGCTTAACTTTCATAGGAAGTTCATTTGAACAGTTGAAACACTCCCTTTGCTCTCCGCCGCTCCGTTTACATGAATCTCCGCAGCTCCCGAGCCGAGTGCTGTGAGTGTGATGTTGAAAACATGTGGAATAGCGCCTCCTGCTGGCTGTAGTCTTCAGCCTCTGGAGAAAACTCCTCCGATGACGCAAATTTGACAGAATTTTTCCAAAAATAAAATACATAATTCTCTCGTCTTAGGGTCATATGAGGGGGGAAAGTACAATAATTTGAATATAATTAGCTTAATGCTAATCGCTGAAGTACCCCTTTAAGTGACATGTGTGGTCAATATTGTATATAGATGATGTTCTAACCTGTGTAGTAGTAGTACTGATAAATAGTAATAAATAATTATTGATGAATAAGTCATCGTAATGCTTATGTTACCCTAATTTCTCTCTACATACATGCAAAACAGTTAAAATTGTAACATATTCTGGTCATATTTGCTGTTGAGTGGAAGCAAAAATGAGTCAAGTAATTGTCTGTAATGTTAATCCTCAAGGTAGCCTACAATGCAACAAGATCTGTAAACAACTTCAAATACCAGTAGGCCTACACATTCAAGGCAAAATGCAAAACGTGTGTCCTGATCTCGTGAGCATGTTATTAATAATTATTTTTGCGCGAGCGGTTTGAGTATTTATCTATGCACAGGTCACCAAAACTCTCACCTGCGCATGCATATGTGACATCATCAAAATGTGAATGAAACCACCGCGCATACGCGTCCAGCACGTGTTGGATCTGATCCAGCTACGTCATCGTGCTACAGGCTGCAGCGACGACTTCTTGCATATTTTGCCTTTTACAAAAGTCCTGAGGAAAACATAAGTCGAGGATTGTCACCCTGTCAGCAGAACATGCAAGAAGAAAGTCTGCAATTGGGGAAATGCTTCAAATCTGCCGAGTCGCTTTCGTGACCATCAAACACACTGATGTATAGCGAACGCAAAGCAAGTGGACTCCGACCTCAATACCAAAATTACATCTGGGAAATAATTGGACACAAAGTTTTGAGTTTAAATGAACGTGAAGCTTCCGAAGAAAGGTTTGCTGCAAGTGGCTTTGAGCCAAATACGAAACAAACAAGTTCAGACAAGACTAGGGTGACATTTAAGGGATTCAGGGATTTAAGGGACTTTCGTCAGCCACAGCCTTAGATGAAATCAACTGAAGATATTTAAGAAGAGATTAAATCTCTGAAGATCTCAGCAGAGGAGGATTAAACAACTCCACAAACAGCATTACCAGCTTCACACTTTCATTTGCAGTTTTTGTTTTTCTCTTTCAATCATCTATTCTGCTGGTTAACATCATGTGTTCATCATTAATGCTCAACCATCACTCAATTATCATTAACTCCATTAGCATAAACTGTGTCAGTGTTATATTTAACAGCATGAAGTATGCACACTGAGCAGTGTTCATTTAATCTGGGCTAACCCATGTGGGGCTTCCATGGAAACTGAGGACAAAACTAGCTGAGCCCCAGTTAGACAGTCCAGGTCAAACCCATCTGGGCCCCACATGACTGTGCTGGCTGGGAAGTTGCATTAATAAAATGAGAGCGCACGTCCGTTGTGATATGTGAATGTGCGCTATTATAATGCATTGCTATTGACGACGGCCATTATAAGGAAGGAAATCCCACAGAATATAATCTTGCTTAAAATAGAGCTGTTTGTTTTACTTGTTGTTTGTTGATTTTCAAATATAAAACTTGTTGAAATGTTTTTAGTGTGTGCATGAGTACTTTCTGAACACTCATCTCATTTGAACAAAACCGTGATAATATTGATAATCGTAATAATTTTGTCACTATAATCGTGATATGAAATTTTAATATCATCCCATCCCTAGTTACAGCCTTATTCCAAAATGGATTTTTCTCCAAATTCTACAAACAATACCCCATAATGACAACGTGAAAGAAATTTGTTTGAAAACTTTGCAAATTTATAAATAAATAAAATAAATCATGCATAAGTATTCACAGCCTTTGTCATGACACTGAAAATTGAGCTTGTGTTCCTGTTTCCACTGATCCTTGACATCCTTAAGATGTTTCTACAACCAAAATAAAGACTTTATTGTAAAAGGCACACACCTGTCTATATAAGGTCAAATAGTTAACAGTGCATGTCAGAGCACAAACCAAGCCATGAAGTCCAAGGAATTGTCTGTAGATCTCCGAGACAGGATTTTATCGAGGCACAGATCTGGGGAAGGGTACAGAAACATTTCTGCAGCACAAACATTTCAAAATGAGCACAATGGCCTCCATCATCCATAAATGGAAGATTTTTGGAGCCACCAGGACTCCTCCTAGAGCTGGCCGCCTGGCCAAACTGAGCAATCGGGGGAGAAAGGCCTTAGAAAGGTGGTGACCCAGAACCCGATGGTCACACTGACAGAACTCCAGTGCTTCTCTGTGGGGAGAGGAGAACCTTCCAGAAGAACAACCATCTCTGCTGCTCTCCATCAATCAGGCCTGTATAGTAGCATTGCCAGCCGGAAGTCACTCCTCAGTAAAAGGCACCTGACAGCCAATGTTCCTTTTAAGCGCTGAAAGAAAAAAAATTAAAGCGCAGATGGCGGACACAAAATGTAGGGAGAAATCCATTTGATTGAGAAATAATTGAGTGCGCTGTTTCAATCCCATTTCTACCCCTTGGCCCTTCACTTTCACGTGAAGGGGTAGGGGTGTCTCAATTCTCTTTTTGCTGGAGTGGTAGGGGTAAGGGGAAGGGCCGGGTAGCCTTTTAAACTGAGATTTTTCAAGGCATCACACTACGAATGAAAGGGTATGATGAATTTCCCTGCAAATATTGACTACCGTGCTGCTAGAATGCGTCTCTGTAGCTTGCTAAACGCAATATTTGAGTGATGTGAACACCCAAGCTTCACTGCTGTTCTTACTGGTTAAATGTCACAGGACACTAATAAAATAAACGGTGTATGATGATGGTGTCCCATTTCTTTGGGGAATATTTTCAACCCTACGCCTTATGAGAATAGGTGAATGCGGTTTACAGGTTTCAAAGAAAGAGAATGATGTTGCGTGTGAGCGGCAGTGAGTCATGTTTGTGGTCCAAATAGCTCTATATGAGAGGCGACATGAAACGTGAAATAAAACATAATCATACTTTAAAGAAGAGTGCCTTGATTAAGTGGTGGAAATAACGGATGATGGGGAACAGCACAGTAACATAGCATTTACACACCCATATAACCCACCAGTGCAAACTCAAAACACATCAGAAACACACATCAGTTTACACAGATCTGTGTGTGGTTTGGGGTACAGGGATGTTTAGATAACTATAAAGAGTTCACATGTTCCCTTGAGCATACTTAGATATTAGATCTATTTAATTACTTTAAGAAAAACTTTTAAACTGACATAATATATCAGTTCAATACTTCAATTAGTTTTTATATTATATTAAAGACTACTATAATTATATTATATTGTAAGCCTCATAAAGAATTGCTATCACAAGGGGATTGTTTAGGGATCCTTGCCATTAAAATGTTTGAATAGAAAATCTTGGCAATTCATAAGCAATAAACAAACATTTAATTTTGATGGTTAATGCTGCCTGTCACCAATAAGTGATTGTACAAAAACCATCTCAGTGTAATTACTTAATTTCTTTCATATCATATAATATTATTATAAAGAATTTAAATGTCCTGGGGAGATTTTTAATAGTATTTTTGGTATAAAGTCAGTTAACACCACTGTAAAAAAATAAATAAATAAAAATCTATCAACCTAAAATGTGCTTAATTGAATGATTTCTGAATTAACTGCTTTAAAAACAAATATTTAATATATCACTAGGTTATATCAAGGGTTAAATACAGTATAAATGGCACTTTAAAGTTAAAAGTTATAGCTGCATGATGAAACCCCTTTTTGTGTGTGTTTACGTGGGCGGAACAGGTCTGGTATAAAGAACGTTTCTGCTCAGGTGACCAAAATGTCCACCTAATAGAGGAAAGCAATGCTCAACGAGAAAAAAAAAAAATAATTGAGGGAACATTGATGGCAGCCCATGTGGAGTTTGCCTGAATTGCAAGCCTCATGTCTGGAGGAAACACGGCACCACTCATCTCCTGGTCAATCCCATCCCTATAGTGAGCTCTCTGGACTTCAGACTTCATCTTCTAAGGCCGGAGACACACTGCAAGCGTGTCGTGAGCGTGGCGTTTCTGTCGCGTGTCAGCTGTGTGGCGTTTTCTATGTCTTTGCACACCAGGAGAGTGTCTGATGCGGCGCTGCTGCTGCTAGGTGAGGTACAGGGAAGGCCTATACTTCATGTTAAACATAAATATATAGCCTACTGATACAGCAAAGACAACGTCGGCAGTTTTGACCTTACATATCTATGGTATTGACGGCAAAATAGGCAACAGAATTTTCGCTCTAACCTTGTAACCATTATAAAGTGTTACCATGTATGGGTGTCAAAATGACATATAAACATCTTTTTTTATTCTATTTTGCCTGGAAACGCTTCCAACATGTTTGCGTGTCGGGTGAAAAATAGGCGTCAGTCCTATTTCTAGCATGCATGCGTTTTCTGTGTGGCTCGAGCCTTGCATGTCACGCAGGCAGTGTGCACGCTCTAACCTGTTAACATGGGAGCCGAAATAAAAACGGACACGCCACGCAGCTGAGACGCTCACGCCACGCTTGCAGTGTGTCGCCGGCCTAAGAGGACAACGACCCTAAGCACACAGCCAAGATAACAAAAGAGTGACTACGGGACAACTCTGTGAATGTCCTTGAGTGGCCCAGCCAGAGCCCAGACGTGAACCCGATTGAGAGATCTGAAAATGGCTGTGCACCGACGCTCCCCATCCACCCTGATGGAGATTGAGAGGTGGGAGAAACTGCCCAAAAATAGATGTGCCAAGCTTGTAGCATCATACTCAAAAAGACTTGAGGCTGTAACTGGTGCCAAAGGTGCTTCAACAAAGTATTGAGCAAAGGCTAAGAATACTTATGTACATGTGATCCCGCCCGATTTCATAACAAACTTCTTTCATGTTGTCATTATGGGGTATTGTTTGTAGAATTTTGAGGAAAATAATAATTAATTGAATTAATTGGAATAAGGCTGCAACATAACAAAATGTGGAAAAAGTGAAGCGCTGTGAATACTTTATATATACAGACTAATATACAGTGAATACTTGGACTGTATATTTCTATGATTTTTCTATGAAAATCAAATTATAGGCCTATATATTGGAAAAGAATTACATAAATATCAAACGTATTACTAATATTACATCAAAATTCATTATTTTGCACATGATCTCATACTTGTTGGCGTGCTATTCGTTGTACTTGGTCTGATATCCTTATCTGACAGTTCAGGTATCCTTTCTTGATCAAATACACAAACATAAAAGTTAATTATTATTACATAATATATTATACATGCAAAGTGTAAACATTTGCAGTTAAGTGCTTCCAGTATGGTATGCTATTATATTACATTATTACATATTATATTCATTATCATTTAACAGAGCCTACATTAATTTCACATTTACAGTGCAAAAGTACACCTAATTTAATGAACTTACCTTTCATTTTAATCCTGATTCCTTTCTTTGGAATCCTTTGCAGCCTTTTGTTTACTATGCATGTTGCAGTACACAACATCTCATCTATATCATCTCTTGCTATATCATTCAAAGTCATCAGTCTTTCAGTGTGGCTTGATTCAGTGATGTTGACACGATGTTGATACCTATTGGCATCATTGATGTTTTATTTATTATTACTTTTATCCACAACTAACCATTTAATTTTGCACCTCTCAAGAATTTCATTATCAAATTGTATGACGCACTGAAGTTTTGCTGAATCTCCCACAACATAATATTCCATTTTGGTGCTGAGTAAAATCTTAGCTTCAGCAGATCCAAGACCTTTGGAATGAGATGAAGAAGGTGTGAATATTTATATTATATGTGTATGGTATGGTATAGTTATGATTTATACCATATGTCAAGCATGTAATAGTACTGTTTAATTTATACTTGTAACAAATAAAGCGTTAATTATAAATAACTATGGGAAATCATTTTATGTATCATATAATTGCTTAAATTCATTATATTTTCTTACCTGGCAACAAGAAAAATATGAAAATTCCACTGTCATTGTGCTGATCTGCCAGCCCTGACTATGCCCACACATTTCCTGCTTTCTGTCAAGTATGAGGTATATGTGAAACAGTCACACACACAAAAAAAGAAAAAAAAGTGGGCTAATGTTTGTGTGTGTGTGCGTGTGTGCGTGTGTGTGTGTGTGTGTGTGTGTGTGTGCGTGTGTGTGTGTGTGTGTGTGTGTGTGGGCATGTTTTTGTGAAATATCAGGACACAAATGTGTGTGTATGTGTGTGATGGGTAGGTTTAGGGGCAGGGGCAGTGTAGGGGGATAGAAAATACGGTTTGTATGGTATAAAAACCATTACGCCTATGGAATGTCCCCACATTTGACAAAAACAAACGTGTGTGTGTGTGTGTGTGTGTGTATGTGTGTGTACTGGTAATCCCTACGGTATGGGGACAAAATGTCCCCACAAAGATGGCAATATCCAAAATCCTTGTCCTTGTGGGGAAATTTTTTGGTCCCCATGAGGAAAACAGGTCATAAATCACACTAAGTGATATTTTTTGAAAATGTAAAA
This sequence comes from Gobiocypris rarus, assembly GCA_023029165.1. NCBI lineage: Eukaryota > Metazoa > Chordata > Actinopteri > Cypriniformes > Gobionidae > Gobiocypris > Gobiocypris rarus. The sequence goes on along the minus strand of CM040911.1, from coordinate 7,103,614 downwards.
ATGCAGAATGTCTCCTGTGATGGGTAGGTTTAGGGGCAGGGGCAGGGGCAGTGTGTGTGTGTGTGTGTGTGTGTGTGTGTGTGTGTGTGTGTGTGTGTGTGTGTGTGTGTGTGTGTGTGTGTGTGTGTGTGTGTGAGTGATGGGTAGGTTTAGGGGCAGGGGCAGTGTAGGGGGATAGAAAATACGGTTTGTACTGTATAAAATGCATTACACCAATGGAATGTCCCCATAAAACATGGAAACACAACATGTGTGTGTGTGTGTGTCTTCCTCTCCTATAGCAGTGAATGTGTGTGTGTGTGTGTCTTCCTCTCCTAGCAGTGAATGAGTGTATTTTTCCTCAGTGACACTACAATACTCTGATGTGATACTGTAGTAGGCGGCATGGTTATAATTCTCTTTCTAATATTGTCAATCTTACACATAAAGTTTGACAGCTGTAATGAGAGACAGAAGGATCCAATAGCGAAAATATAAGTTTATTGTTAAACAGGGAAAAGCGTCAACAATAAACAAGACTCAGATAACAGGCAAAAAGAAGCAAAGAGGCAGGCTCCAGGGCACAGGCAGGCGAACTACGGCGAAGGTCAGGTGCAGGCGGCCAGGCAGAGGATACGGCGGAGCAAGGAAGCAGCGGACAACCAGAGGCCGAAATCCTGGACCCGGAACAGAGATAATCCCCCAGGAGAAACAGAAGCCGAAACCAAGATTTATTCTTGGTTAATTTAGCCACTGTATCGAATAAATACCTAGGATTGTGTTTGTTTTATTCTAAAACAGTCAAGAATTAAGCAGATCTAGCAGTTTTTACATCCTTTCTGTATGCGATCATACGCTCTTTCCACGAATTATGAAAGACCTCTAGTTTTGTTTTCTTCTAGCTGTGCTCCATTTTTCTGGCTGCTGTTTTAAGGGCCCGGGTGTGCTCATTGTACCACAGCGTGGACTGTTTTCTTTAATCTTCTGTAAGCGCCGGGGAGCGACTGTGTCTAAAGTACTGGAAAAGAGAGAGTCAATAGTTTCTGTTGCTATCTGGGATGCTGAGGAGATGAAACTGATGAGGAACATTTATTCCATGTGACAATATTAGGTCTAAAGTATGATTTTGGCGATGAGTGGGTCCTGACACGTGTTGTCTAAAGTTAATAGAGTTTAGAATGTCTTTAAATGCCAATCCCAATGCGTCTTTTTCATTGTCTACATGAATATTAAAATCACCAACAATTAGTAATTTATCTACGGCCAGAACTAGCTCTGATATAAAATCAGCAAATTCTTTGATAAAGTCTGTATTGTGCCCTGGTGGCCTGTATACAGTAGCTAACACAAATGTTACACGGGATTTATCATTTACACTACATAACGTTACATAAAGCACCAAAACTTTGAAGGAATTATATTTGAAACTAGACTTATGTGTAATACTGAAGATATACATTTCAGCAACCCCTCCCCCTTTACCTTTCAGACGCGGCTCGTGTTTATAACAATAATCTTGTGGGGTGGACTCATTTAAAGTAATGTAGTCGTCAGGTTTTAGCCAGCTTTCTGTCAAACACAGCACATCTAGATTATTATCTGTAATCATATAATTTACAATAAGCGCTTTTGGGGAAAGGGATCGAATATTCAGCAACCCGAGATTTATCAATTGATTATCCGTATTATATATGTTGTTTATTTGTTGGACATCAATTAAATTATTACCGTTGAATGGTTTTGATGTTTTTTTGTAATTACTAATTTGCGGAACAGACACAGTCTCTAAGTGATAATATCTAGGTAAAAGAGTGTCTATGTTTTGGGATTTACCTGACTTCTGTAACAGGAGGCAGCTAGCAGGCGGTCGGGTAAGCCAGTCCGTCTGCTTCCTGACCTGGGCCCCAGTGAGTCAAGGTTTAGCTCTAATGCCAAATTACTAGAGAGAACAGCGGCACCACTCCAAGAAGGATGGATGCCGTCGTGTTTTAACAGGTCAGGTCTGCCCCAAAAGCTTTTCCAATTGTCTATGAACTCTATGTTATTTTGCGGACACCACTTAGACAACCAGCCATTGAGTGATGATAATCTGCTAACTATCTCGTCACTCCTTTTAACAGGGAGCAAACCAGAACAAAAAACTGCACCTGCCATCGTACTAGCGACACACGTACTAGTTCACACACCTCTTTATTGTTAATTTTGGTGATCTCCGACTGGCAAAGTCGAATATCATAAGTGCCGACGTGAATAATAATCTTAGAGAATTTACAATTAGCATTAGCCAACACTTTTAAATTTGCTTTGATGTCAGGTGCTCTGGCTCTGGCTCACCAAGAATCACCAATAACTAGGGCACTTTAAGATTCTCAAGGGGGTGCGTCACTGAGGGGGGAGAACTTGTTTGATATTGAAGAAGATCGCTCTTGGTACTCTTTGGTACACAGGTGAGAAACAAACGATCCATTTCTGTCAGGACCACTATCGTCAAAGATGATTGATTCACTATTTAGCATATAGCTTGGATTGGCGGTATGGTTCTGTTCTGTGCAAGAACTCCCTGCGCATCCATGAAGCCTACATGGATGAGAGCAGGGAGAGTAGCAACAAACCCCCTTAGGGTAACAGAACAGAACCAGCTTAATGTATTGCAGATATCACTAATGTTGATATTTAACATAAAAAATAATTCAGGAATGCAGTCTGATTCAAGGGGAATTAGAATACCAAATCCTGACTGACGAGGAGGAGCTGGGGGTGGAGGGTGAATGAGCTCCGGAGAATGCAATAGCTGCTGATAGTACTGAAGGATATATATATATATGTGTGTGGTGATAGACGTATTCCTATAGGTAGACGTGATCAGCTGACAGACAGCTGAAGCTAGTTAGACAAACGTGACCTGCCAGAACTGACGCTATACCCTTACTTTCTGTCAGGACCACTATCGTCAAAGATGATTGATTCACTATTTAGCATTTATTTCGGATTGGCGGTATGGTTTTGTTCTGGGCAAGAACTCCCTGCGCATCCATGCAACTTAGCATGGATAAGAGCAGGGAGAGCAGCATAACTCCCCCAAAACAAAACCAATGCCAACATCCCCCAAAACGAATGATGCAAAAATCTGAATGCCCCTTATTACATTTAAAATATTTAAATCCAAATTTAAATTGATTGGATAATATCCAATGGGGGAAGCATGCACAGGGGTACACTCCCAGTGGCTGTAAAATATACAAAAACATGTTCCTACCAATTTGAATTCATTTAATTACAACTAATGGGGGAAGCATACACCCCTAGCGGCAGCTACATTTGCAAAAAACATGTTCCTGTACCAAATAAAATAATATAAATGTCCTGTAACCAAATAGAATAAAAATGGAATAATATCTATTGAGGGACGCATCCACCCCAAGCCTCAGCAAAATTAGCAAAAGCATGTTCTGTAACCACACTTAAATTCTTTGAATAATATCTATTGAGGGAAGCATACACTCCTGGCAGCAGTAAAATGTGCGAAGCATGTTTCTGTAACCAAATTTTAATTCGGGGGAAGCATACCTCCCAAGCCGCAGCAAGCAAAGACGTATTTGCAACAAGCAAGTTGTTGTACCAAATTTAAATTCATGTAATAATATCTATTGGGGGGAAGCATACACCCTTAGCAGCAGCAAAATATGATACAAGCATTTTTTTTGATTTCCAGATCTAATGGGGGAAGCGTCACTCTGAGCAGCAAGCAAGGACATATTAGCATCAATCATGTTGTACCAATTTTATATTAATTGAGTAATAGCTACTGGGGGAAGCATACACCCTTTATGCAGCAAAATATGATACAACAAGGAGGTTGTAATCACAGAACTAAGTAGTAGTCTCTCTGGGAACCCTGCAGGAACATTCCAAGTAGCTGAAATGTGCAGCTAGCAATGAAATACAGTGCTTCTTTATTCAGGTCATGATCTGCTCCTGTCAGGGTGATTCCAACGACTGAAGGAGAAGGCGACGACCACCGGGACTCCACACTGCCTCATGGGATCACCAGCCACAATGTTGTTAGTGTTGAATAAGAGACCTAAGCAGTGAAACGTACCTGCTTTTTGTATTTAAGCACAGCATGTTATTGAAACTCTATGTAAGCTAAAGCCACAAGCATGTTGTTAAAATTACAAAGCAAGTGCAATATGATTGTGTTCCCAATAGCGACTATAGCTTAAGACCAATAGCAACCAGATAGCCTTTAGAATGAACATGTTTCAAATGGCAACTGTACTTAAAGAACAAGCCTGTTTCCAATTGCAACTACAACACCTTGCTCCAAAAGCAAACAACACACTGCACCTGCTTCAATAACAAACTATAAACGTTAACACACCTGCTTCAATAGCAACTATGCAGCTTTAAGAACAAGTGTTTATTTCACACTTCAGAAAAAGGAAAAATAGAGTTAGATTGATAACGGCAGTGAAAAGGGATTTAAAAAATAAAAAAATTTCTAAAGTAATATAATACGAAATATTAGCTATACATTTTTGTAAAAGTGAACATACAGAACTTGTAGACTTACGATATTGATGACCGATAAACGTGTCCTCACAGTCTGTAAAAGGGGCCTGCAGCTTTAAGAACAGCATGTTCCCTACAGCACTAATGTTGCTTTGAAGAACACACGTTTCCGATATCGACTACTTTAGAATACAGATAACAAAATCAGAATAAACACTGAGCTGACTCACTGAACAATGACTGATTACTATTACTAGTCTTTAAGAGCAGCACCACAGCAGAAATGATTCTGTTTGCATCATCAATCGTTTTCTCTGTTGATCACCACAAGCTACTTGAATACGTGCAGTAAAGAAAAAAAAAAAGCCAACTCAGTCACTTCTAGATCAGCAGTTTACAATCAAGCTGCGAATCGCGTGTTCAAGTTCACAAACTTGAATGAATCTGAGGAGAAAATCCATGTGAGAAACAAACTCCCAGTGAGATGATGCGATGTCAGACTTCGAATTCACCATTTAAATGAGCTCCAGAGAACACAATAGCTGCTGACAGTACTGAGGAGCTATATATATATATATATATATATATATATATATATATATATATATATATATATATATATATATATATATATATATGACAAGATCTAAAATATGGCCCTTATTGTGAGTTGATGTAGTTCGAAGCACTCCAATAAGGATGCAAAGTCTCTTGTGGTTGAACAGTCTATATTATCCATGTGAATGTTAAAATCTATGGAGTCAATATAATGCCACATAGTTTTGCAAAATAATAAAGTATTGCAAAAGGAAAAAAAGTTTTGCAAACAAAAATAAAGAATTGCACAAAAAAATAAGTATTGAGAGAAAAAAAAAAGTTTTGCAAACAAAAATAAAATATTGCACAAAAAAATTAAGTATTGAGAGAGAAAAATTTGAAAAGGGAAATAAAGTTGTTTCATTTGAAACACAACTTTTATTCTGCGCAGCGTTTCAGTGTGCTTGCAATACCGTTTCCCCTGTGCTCTTCATTTTTCTGTGTGTGTCTTTGTGGCACTGTTTTGACATGGGGGGTGGAGTCAAGAAACTGGGGCGTGTTCAGCTGACATGGTCACGCCTCCCTCCATGTGACATCATCTCCTCCAGACGCAGATCAGCACAGATGAAGGCACCATGGCTGAGCTCATGCGGGTGGAGCGTTTCCTTGTACTCACACTTTTACTAGCATTAAAACGGGCATGATTTTGTTTTGTTATGAATAAATGTGTTTTAAAAGCGTTTGCTTAAGTTAGAAGTGGTGTTTATTATTAGCTGTGGATTAACGTTACTGGCTGATGCAAACTGTGTGAAAACAGCCAGCATCTGCTGTTTATTTCTCTCAGTGTGCACACGTTTTTAGCATTTGAATGGTTGGTTTTGTTAATTAAATGTGAATTAGCAGCGCTTAAGTTAAAGTAGTTAGAGATCAGTTAATGTGGCGTTTAGTGTTTAGTTTAGAACTGTCTGAAAAACCCATAGCTGTTAATTTCACTCAGAATGCTTGCAAATCTTTATAGCTTAGCAACGTAAACATGTTTGTTTTCATTGATAGTTAATTGAAGCTTACTGTATTAGGTTTTCAGGTCAGTCCTATGTTCATAATAAAACATCTATTTGAATGTCCGCTGCGATATTTTGTCATTTAAACCGTTATGGGTTTTCCCATGCCCGATGGCGCTAGTCCAAGCATTTGTCATTTGCGTCTTGTTTTGCATTCACAAATTCAATATAAAAGTCTCTATTGAGTGACTCACTCATTAAAACAGTCTCTGGCGCCATCTAATGGAGTAACGGTCAGGGAGCCTACTATATTTTCTCCAGTAGAAGAAACAATTTAAGCATGAGTCTGAGATATTTTTAATGATAAAAGTCTGTCAAGTTAATTACATTCTATTTACAACTTAAAACTAGCAGTAACTTTGACGTCAACAGGTTAATGCTTCTAATACACATTTAGTTAACAAAATAAAACTATGAACATTTAAATGCTATAAAAGTGTGCACACTGAGACTGAGAGAAATAAACAGTGCTGGCTATTTTCACACAGTTTGCATTAGCCAGTAGTCCAAACCTAATAATAAACACCACTTCTAACTTAAGCAAACGCTTTTAATACACATTTATTCATAACAAAACAAAATCATGCCCGTTTTAATGCTAGTAAAAGTGTGAGTACAAGGAAACGCTCCACCCGCATGAGCTCAGAAATGGTGCCTTCATCTGTGCTGATCTGCATCTCGAGGAGATGATGTCACACGGAGGGAGGCGTGACCATGTCAGCTGAACACGACCCAGTTTCTTGACTCCACCCCCATGTCAAAACAGTGCCACAAAGTGACACGCACAGAAAAATGAAGCGCACTGGGGAAACGGTATTGCAAGCACACTGAAACGCTGCGCAGAATAAAAGTTGTGTTGCAAATGAAACAACTTTATTTTCCTTTTCCTTTTTTTCTCTCTCAATACTTTATATTTATTTTGCAATACTTTATTTTTGTTCGCAAAACTTTTTTTTTTCTCTCAATACTTAATTTTTCTTGTGCAATACTTTATTTTTTTTACCTTTTTTTTCTTTCACAATACTTAATTTTTCTTGTGCAATTCTTTATTTTTGTTTGCAAAACTTTTTTTTTCTTTTGCAATACTTTATTATTTTGCAAAACTATGTGGCATTATATTGACTCCATACAAATCCCCCACAATGAGAACTTGCTCGAATTTAAGGATCAACACAGATAGCATATTAGCAAAATCTGTTGTAGATAGTTGCTTTAACAGTAGATATCGGTGCACAAATACTCAGAACTAGACTTTCAGAAGACTGAAACAGAGGAACAGCCACTGGACACAGGTTTTGTGGATGTTTATACAGAACAATGATCCCACCACCTCTGCCAGAGGATCGCGGGGAGTCACATAATCCGTAGCGTTTGGGGTCAATTCATTAAAAAGAAGGCCATCTGATTCCTTATGCCAGGTTTCTGTTAAGCATATAATATCAAGGTTGTAGTCTGTTATTATATCTGCCAAAAAAGAAGCCTTGTTTTTTATAGAACAAACGTTTATAACCATCGATTTCAGCAGACTTGTAGAAGCCGGTGAGTCTGACGAGGTCTCATTTCGCCGTACTGCAATCAGGTTATTTAAAAATTAAGTCTCCATGGTATCTTTCGTGGTTTGCGCAGAAATGTCAGATGAGTGACATAGTTTGTGGATGTCAAAAGGATGTTAGACCTACTCTGTGATGATCGATGAAAGTATCGCTTTGGTCGTAGTATTCCTACTGCACCACAGTGCAGACGGATGTCATTCCCCAACACAAAGTTCCATTTTAGATTCAACAGCTGGCGTGCAGTGTACCTAAGGGCCATGCCAGTAGAATCCACGCCGACGAAATTGGAGTCCTTGTTACAGCGTCCGCCTCTCATGCCGCCGGATCCGGGTTTGAGTCCCGCTTGACGTGGGGGTGGTTCGAACAGGAGGTGTTACAGTAGCCTAGACTACCCGTACTTGTGACGTCAGCTGCCGCTGTGGCTGTCAGATTCAGAGAGAGATCAGATTATGCAGACGCCTTCACTGACGGACGCACATTTTTGAAAGACAACAGAGGAAGATTACATGTATTTTTAATGTCCGATATTCCTCAAATAACATTCTAGTCCTGTCTCGTCTCGTAAACAAAGAAACAGCATACGTTTCGTCATAGTTTTTATCATCAGATATTAGTTGAGCTTGTCATCGTCTCATTTTGAGACAATGGCTTGTAATGCAGCGTTTTTTGTATGAAGGCACCTCACAAAACTGATTTCTGAAAGACTTTTAAGGCAGTGTAACAGTTTAATGATCTACAACTAAATAGAGAGCTTTGGTGAGAACTAAACAAATATTTAATCACTACATTAGTAATTTCTCACTAGAAATGACATCAGAAGAGGTTGATGTTGGTAAAAAGCGTACATTTACACACAAACTGACCCACAAACGCAGCTTTCGGACGCCATCTTATCCCAGCTGAACAGTCACAGAATGGAAAGCACAGGATTGTGGGATATCAAAGGCAGTGAAGGATACATGAATGCTGCCTTCAAAACTCGATCAGATGAAGGTCCCTCAGGAAGCAGGAGTGAAGCTAACATTAGATTCTGACATGCCTTGATTCCTTCCTGCCTTGAAATGTGTCCTCCGAAGGCAGCATTTTCCAGGTTTCGGACGCAGCCCTTGGCATTCACAGTAAGTAGGATACAGAAGTAAACATACTAAACTGACACAAGTCTACATTCATTTCAGTTACTCCCGTGTGAGCATTTGTATCTTGTGAGACTTGAACTTTTGTTTGTTTAGTAATCATTGTTAATCCAGAGCATTGAAACAACTATTAGACCTGTTGCCTAATAAACTGTTTGTACCTTACACAGTTGTGAGACATTCTTAAGTCCCTCATTTGGGAAGAAATATGTCACAGGGTGACCCATCCAGTGTCCCCCTGGATTTTAGCCCCCTTCACTTCCCCCTTCCCCATTTTAAGTAAATTAATAAAGATTGGTGTTTTAAAACCCCACTCCAGTGTCCTCGTTGTGTCTGGTCGTCTGGGGTATCCCTGGGAACCTCCCCGAGGTGGAAATTAAGGGAGGAGCGGTACTCACGCGGTCCGCTCCGACCTGTGACAGATTTGGCGTAGTCGGCAGGGATCCACCTCGGGTTGAGCAACCAGGGATCCTCAGATGGCAGACGACGAGGCACTGGAGGCCCCACCCCGAGTCATGCCAGTATATATGGGAAATCCCTGGGTCCAAAAATATGGAGGAAATGAGTCAGAGATACGCCTCTCTGAATGGCGGGCTCAGATTGAGTATCTGGCTGGGCTCCAGGGACTGAGCGTGGCCCAACAGCTGCAGTTTGCCCTCAACTCCCTTGAAGGGGAAGCACGGCGGGAAGTCCAAGCCGCCCCCGAAGCCGTCCGAGCCACCGCCCAGTCTGTATTTAGATTCCTGACGGAAAGGTATGGTGACGCCACTCCAACTGCGGTTCTCCAGGCCCAGTTCTTCAACAGCAAGCAGAGTCCCCGCCAATCCGTCAGAGCTTTCGCCCTCCATCTACGAGAGCAAGTTACCAGGCTGCAGGGACGCCAGGACCATGGTCTCGGTAACGGCGAGACCCTGTTGAGGACCAATTCCTGCTGGGGCTAAGGGAAGGCCCAGTACGCCAGAGTCTCAGAGTACAATTAAGAAGGGAGCCCGAACTTACCTTTGAAGACTTAAAGAAAGAAGCGGTGGCGTTGGAGATTGACCAGGCTGAGGTGAAAGAGCCCCCTTTGTGCGCGGCCGTAGTAGCTCAGCAGCGGCTGTCCCGACATGGCGGATTGGAAACAGACCCTGAAGCTCGAACTCCTAAAGGGCGTCCGGGAGCAGATGGCAGAGCTGTCTAAGACACTCGTGGATGAGCTACGCCTCGGGACTGCCAGGCAAGAGGTGAGGCCCATCCCCCGGGACCGTGCATACTCTGATGGGAACAGGAACCTGGGGAGGCGACCTAATCGGCCCAACCGACCCCAGTTTGAATGGGACGAGCAAGGGCGACCTATCTGCAACCGTGCCAACCAGGCCATTACAGCCGACAGTGTGGCCCCCGAAGAGGTTCGGAGGGGGTTTTTAGGTCGACCGGCCACAGTGGGTCGTGTGGTCGGGACCCCCTTAGATGACCCACCCGTCAGAGTAGGCTCTCAAGACAGGCTGGTCGGGCATAGCCCAGTGGTGGAGGTCCAGGTGTGCGGCGTGAAGGTGCCCTGTCTCATTGACACCGGATCCCAGGTGACCTTATTCGCCGAGAGCCTGTCGCAAGAGCTGTTCGGAAACCAGAGAATGCATGGGACGGAGGCTCCCTGGCTCACCCTGAAAGGAGCGAATGGTCTAGATATTCCCTACATTGGCTACAGGCTGGCGGACTTGGAGATTCACGGAGTTGTCGTGCCCCAGAAAGGAGTGATCATTGTACAGGACCACTGCTTGGGGAGTCACTGGGCCCTATTGGGTATGAACGTACTATCAGAGTGTTGGGAAGAATTATTTCGGGCGAAGCCCGCTTGAAGAATCTCGACGGAAGACCGGCAGAAATGGGAACGTGTCGCTGCTGACTGACGACGGGTTCAGATGTCCAGGGCCCGGCGAGGCTGCGAAGGAACTGGTCGGGTAGCGTGCCGGTACGCACTGTCCGTGCCAGCAAACAGTGAGGCCCTAGTGTGGGTACGAGTCCCCCAGCGGGACGTGGGACCAGAAGAGTGGGTGCTGTCAGAGCCCAACTGGGATGGCCAGCAGGTAGAAGTCGCCAGAGGCCTGGCCGTGGTACGAAGAGGACGGGTTCCAGTGAAGGTCCGGAACGGGACGCCCAATGTCGTGCACCTACACAAACACCAGTGGCTGGTCAAGGTGACGCCGGTAGAGCCTCATCAGGTGCCGGACATGAGCTTTCGCCAGGTACGCCCTGCTGTGGTGGAAGTGGCCCTTACCCAAACAAACTCGTCGCCCCAGAGTCTGGGGAAGGAGGTGCCCGGCCACCTGAAGGGAAATTCCCTGCAAGGGGAGGAGCTGGGACCCGCAAAGGCCAGGAAATTGCGAGACCTGCTGAGCAGGTGGCAACATGTCTTCGCGGCACACGAACAGGACTACGGCTGCACCGATGTTGTGCAGCACCGGATCCCCACGGGGGAGGCCGAGCCCAGCAGACAAAGGTATCGACCTATCCCACCTACCTTGTATACAGAGGTCCGCACACTTCTACAGAGTATGCTCGATCGAGGGGTTGTGAGAGAAAGCAGCAGCCCGTGGGCAGCTCCCATTGTGTTGTGCAAAAGAAGAGTGGTGCATGGAGGTTCTGTGTTGACTACCGGAAGCTGAACCTGGTCACCAAGAAAGACGCGTTCCCATTACCCAGAATTGAGGACTCCCTGGCCGGCTTGACGCCCTCGGCAGGCTACTCCACGCTGGACTTAGCGAGTGGCTACTGGCAGGTGCAAGTGGCTGAGGCCGATCGGGAGAAGACCGCCTTCACCACCCCGTTCGGTCTCTTTGAATGGGACCGGATGCCCTTCGGCCTCTGCAACGCTCCTGCCACCTTCCAGAGGCTGATGCACCGATGCCTGGGCGGCCAGCTGAAGGAGTCCGCCCTGGTATACCTAGATGATGTCATTGACTATTCCCTAGTTTTCGACTCCCACTTACAACATCTTGAGCAGGTCTTCAGGGCCATGGAGAAGTATGGGCTGAAGCTCCAGCTGGACAAATGCCATCTGCTACGGCGGGAAGTCAAATTCTTGGGCCACTGTGTGGGTGCGGCGGGAGTTTCTGTCGACCCGGAGAAGGTGTCTGTGGTGCGGGAGTGGGTCGCCCCGCAGACAGTGAGGCAGGTTCGATCATTCTTGGGCTTCGTAGGGTACTACCGCCGCTTCATCAAAGACTTCGCGAAGATCGCGAAGCCCCTGAATCAGTTGCTGGCTGGGACAGGACGCCCCCGAGGTCGTGGATCCCCGGCTATCTTGTGGAGTCCTGAGTGTGAGGCTGCATTCCAGAGATTGAAGCAGGAGTTACTACAGGCGCCGATCCTGGCGTATGCCGACTTCTCCAAGCCCTTTGTCCTGTACACGGACACCAGCAACCTGGGCCTAGGGGCTGTGTTGGCCCAGCAACAGGACGGCATGGAACGGGTCGTAGCCTACGCAAGCAGGAGCCTCCATCCAGCAGAAAAGAATGATGCCAACTACAGCTCCTTCAAGTTAGAACTACTCAGCGAGAAGTTTAAAGATTATCTGTGGGGTGCCCAGGTGTTGGTGGTCACAGACAACAACCCGATAGTACATCTACAGACGGCGAAGTTGGGGGCAGTGGAGCAGCGTTGGGTGGCCCAGCTGGCCAATTACAACTACCAGCTTCAGTATCGGCCAGGACGGGAACACACCAACGCTGATGCCCTGTTCCGACTCCCGGAAGCTCAAGGCTCGAGGGATCCACCAGAACCCACGTCAGATCCCGAGGGGGAAGAGTATCTGGTGGGCATTGTGGAGGTGCCTGGGGCCCAACGCGAGGCGATGCCTGTGAGCTGGGGATGGGACCTCTGCCGCTGGATGGAGCGACAGCAGGCCGACGGGGAGATTAGTAGCATGGCACGATGGCTAGAACAGGGCCGAAAGCCGACGTTGGCCGAACGACAGACTCAAGGGGAAACAGGAAGGAAGCTGCTGGGACAATGGGCCAGACTCCGAATGAAGGAGGGAGTGCTGTGTAGGTCTGTCCGAGATCCGGTGCTGGACGAAGAACTCCGGCAGATTGTTGTCCCCAAAGACCAGGTACAAGGGCTACTAGCAGCTTACCACGACCAGCTGGGGTACGAGAAGAAGACCTTTTATTGGCCTAAACTGGAAGCAACGTTACGTACCTTCGTGCAGGCCTGTCCCCGTTGCACCCTGTTCAAAGCCAGGAAGGAAGCACGGGCACCGATGGTCCCCATCCAGGCGAAGGCCCCCCTCCAAATAGTCGCAATGAACTTCTTGACATTGGGTCGGCCGGCAGACCGCTATCAGAACATCCTTGTAGTCACCGACCTATTCACCAAGTACTCCTGGGCCATTCCCACCCTGGACCAGACGGCGAATACCACCGCCACTGCCCTGTGGAGAGCTGTCTTCCAGCCGTTCGGTTGCCCCGAGTTTTTACACTCGGACCAAGGCCCAAACTTCAAGTCTCGGGTGATTAGCGAGCTGTGCCAATTGTATGGCTGCACCAAGACCCATACCACCACCTACCACCCCCAGGGAATGGCAGATCTGGCGGTTCAATCAGACCTATTGAACTTGCTAGGCACGCTAGACCAAGAACATCAGAGCGACTGGGTGAGTGCGTTACCAAATCTGATGCAGGCGTACAATAACAGCGTGCACAGTACCACGGGCTACTTGATGTTTGGCAGGCATGTGCGGATGCCCACCGACTTGATGCTGGGGACGGCAGCAACCGAGGAGGAGGGGAGCGTAACTGAGTGGGTAGGGCGCCACCACCAGCGCCTCCACTTTGCATACGAGCAAGTCTCGAGACGGATCAAGTCTCTCATCCAGGCCTACCTCCAAGATATTAAATTCCGCCTAGAGGTGAGACCTCATGTGACCGACCGAGACAGGTTATACCTCCTCAGATCCACATCCAGTAACGAGGTACGAAGCTTTCTAGACTGGCAACCTGTTCATGTAAAGTACAACTACCAGCTCCTATGTGGGAGACTGATCGAAGAATTTACAGGCCCAGAGTCTGAATACGGACTGTTAATCACCTTGGAAACCAAACAAAGTTGACAAGAGAATTCACAAACCTACTAAAGCCGTTTTCAACAAGCCTACTTTGGTGCACACAACGAACCCGAACATGAAGAGGTTGTGAACATCAAAACCCTCTTCCTAATAAAAATGCACCCTGGAGTGACCTGCCCAGACACAATGACAGCTACGTGACTTGACACACAAGGCCTACATCAAAACAATGGCCTCAAACAAAGGTTTGAAAACATCCACAGTTTCAAACTCCATCAGCCAAGACCCAAACCATGCATTGGATGACACCCAGTGGCATGACAACACCACAGTCCATCATAAAGAGCACAGAAAACGTCGCCATGACAGCTTCCACACGATCGCTGGGAAAAGCAATGGGACCAGCCACGTTTCTCAAGAAACCCTAAAGATACAAAAGGCCATCATCACATTCCAGAGCATCTAACGTGGGTAATCGACATCAAAACCCACCTCGGCACCACTCAGTTAAGCACAGCACTGAGTACGCCCAAGAACAAGACAGTTTACCATCAGAAGTAATGGAGCAACTAATGAAGCAAATGAAAGTGTTCATGGAAGACCAGGTAAACATGGATGACTAAAGAGATGAATCATGTGTAATGACTAGCAATGGAACAGAAGGCCAAAGACGATCGTGGCAGACCAAGATCTGAGAAAAATTCATTCAAGCCATCTAGAACACTCCTCTCATTTTCCTTTCTTTTACTTAAGTTTATTTTCTTTCCGTAAGTCTCGTGTTCTAAGTTCAGTTTTGCCGCAAAGTTTCTCTCAACGAATCTCCAGCGAGCCCGCTTCAAGAACGAGACTTTCCATCCATCCAGCCGCCAACACGTCACGTGATTGTCTTCCCAAGACGTCGATCAAAAGACACGACAAGACCCTCTGAGAATCACCAAACCTGGGAAACCACTCTCCAGCCAGGACCGAAAAGGGCAAGGCAGAGAAGTGTGAATTTCACATCAGACAGACTTCATTCCTGGGTTACCACGTCAGTCACCAAGGAGTAAAAATGGATAAATCCCAGGTCAAAGCAGTCACAGAATGGCCACAACCACTGTCCATCTTTCTATTGATTTTGTAACATACCTGCCTCTCTCCAACAATTTCACTGCTATTTTAGTTATAATTGACTTTATCCAAATCCTGTCATCTGGTTTCTCAAAAGGGACTTCCCACAGCCATGGAGACTGCACAAGCACTGTTTCATCAAGTCATCCAAATTTATGGTATACCTGATGATATTGTCAGCGATAGAGAAACTCAGTTTACGTACCAAGTTTGGAGAGCTTTCTGTAAAAATCTGGACATCAACATAAGCATCTCATGTCAGGATACCATCTTTACGATTGGACCAAGAAATTGGTAGATACCTTATATTATATTGTAGCTGAGAACAACACTGCTGGTCAGAATCCTGCCATGGGCTGAATGCACACAACATTCATTGCCTCACTCTGCCACTGGCCTGACCCCTTTCCAGTGCGTCTTTGGGTATCAATCCCATTCGTTCCCGTGGCCTGGCGAACCCTCATCAGTCCCTGCGGTGGACATTGGATCCGTCGTAGTGAGAGTGTGGGACAGTGCACACATCCATCTCCAGAGAGTACAGGAACTCCAGGTCACAGATAGCGTCACCCACATCCTCCCTACCAAGCAGGACAGCGGTCTGGCTTTCTATGAAGGATTTCAAATTGTGGCTACCAGACAGGAAGCTCAGTCCAAGCTATGTTGGTCCTTAAAAAATTCTAAGAAGAATAAATGAGGTCACATACCAGTTCGAGCATCCTGCTAATTCCCTCTACATCGACTATAATTTCCTGTTTGAACAGTATTGCACGGGTTCTCACTTAGATAGAATAAGTGGTATGCGTATATGGCGTGCTGTCTGAGGAGAGGGCTCCAAGCTCGGTATTTGGCCAGAACTCAGAGTACTCCCCCCGTATCTCTAGTTAGGAAAGTAACCAGGTGAGTGTGAGGAAGATGGGGTGGTGAAGGTATGCTGAAATCCTGTCAAGGAACATTGGTGGGTTGACTGGGTATTTATGTGATCCTCCACTTGAGCTGATTGGTAGACTGGTTGATTACTAATTGGTGACAGCTGGTTGGAATGACATCATGTTTGAATAGATCATGTGAACGTGCTTCTCCCGAACTTAGTTTTTTAATGAAACATCTTTTCACAAGTTCACACTTACAAATAAGTCAGATAGAATAAGTGGTATGAATATTTGGCATGCTGTCCAAGGAGAGGGCTCCGAGCTCGGTATTTGGAACCCAGAGTACTCCCCCAAAATTTGCAAACTAACATGGGACAGCAGCCAGTAAATGATGTTGATTTCCCCCAAAAGTTGCAGAGCACAAAACTGATGCTGTGCCAATCGAAGGGAGGGGGTTAGTCACTGGATTGTGAGGTCTTGTTTGAGGTTTTGATGGTCGTGGGATCAGAAAGATGAACCTCGTTGGTATTCAGCTGGGGATGGTTGCACGTGGGCGGGAAAATTGTTCCTTTCCCAGCTTGCTTTCAAAACTGTCTAATGAGCCAGGAGAATTGAGCTCCTGCCAGAGCAGAAGAAATTACACTTCTGTGGCATTGAAACGAGTTTGGATGGCGTAACAGAGCTCCTGCGGGAGCGGAGTTGACGACACTGCTGCGGCAGTGGAGACGAGACATTTCAACTTGCTTTCCAAACTATCGAATGAACCAGTTGTACGGAAAATTGGGCTTCTGCGGGAATGGAGAAGATGACATTGCTGTGGTAGTGAAACAAGTTTGGATGGAGTAGCCGATGTCTTGCGAGAGCGGAGTTGTCGACAGTGCTGAGGCCGTTTTCAACTTGCTTTTCAAAAATCCAGTGAGCCAGGTTGGACGTAGAACTGAACTCCTGCTAAAATATGGAGATAACACTGCTGTGGCAGTACAAGCAAGTTGAAAGGAAATACGGAACTCCTGCGGGTGCTGAGGCGGTATTACTGCTGTGGCAGTGGAGGCCTTTGGGTGGAGAAACGTCTCGGGTTATGTATATAACCCTTTTTCCCTGAGAGGGAATGAGCACTGCGTCGGAACGACGAATTTGGGGATGCTCCCTAAGCATCAACGCATCTGAGGTATGAATGAAACTAGTCCAATCCTGATTGGTGCTACGTCATGACGTAGATGTGGAAGCTATAAAGGGGAGCCCGGAGCATTGTAGCGTCAATTATCGCGATGGAGCAAACCGCTCTCAGGCGATACGCAATCTCAACCCCCCCTGGCAGTTCAGGTACGCCACGACTGCCATATTGTCCGTACGGACTAGAACGTGGTGCCCGCGAAGTTCCGGGAAGAAACTCCTCAGAGCTTTGTAGGCCGCCATCATTTCTAGGCAATTTATGTGCCAGGTGGAATGAGTCGCCCCAACAAGTGAGGGAGGCATCTGTTGAAACGGTTTTCCGGCAACATGATGCTCCCAGAACTGGCCCTTGAGACAGAAACCAAATTTTCTTCCATATACCTAGAGCACGAAGGCATTTGCGTGTTGCTCTGATCATAAGGAACGGGTTCCCTCTGGGGGAAAACCCCTTGGTTTTAAGCCACCAAGGCCCTCATGTGTAGCAGGCCGGACGGAATGATGTTGGATGCTGCTGCTAGATGCCCCAAAACTTTCTGGAAGTGTTTTACAGTGATGCTGTGGCCCAGCCTTATTCCTGAGACTATCGGCAGAATGGTCTCGACTCGCGCTGGGCACAGTTGCGCCCGCATCGAAATTGAGTCCCATATTATCCCTGAATACGATTTTCGGTATATGGACACTCGTGCTGCCCAGTCGCAGGTCTTTCTCGAGGCGACTGGAGCACCACCTGTCCGTGGGAAAACTCGATTGCCCTCGCGCGGGGGAGGGAGCGCTCTTAGAAGCCCTGCTGCAGCTAGGACTTCTTCCCAGCAGCCTTTTTAGCGAGAAGGACGTTCCTTAGATCGCCCTTCTGCACAGAAGCCTGCTGGTGAGAGCGCCTCCTCTGTTGCCAAGCTCCCGGAGAAAAGGCTCTAGAGGCGACGCTCTCTTTCTGCACCTGACGGTGCGAGGAGCTGGCTGACGTCAGTAGTGGCAGCCTTTCCAGTTTTTGAGCCCGGCGTGAGAGAAACCAATCATCCAGCCTGCTTGATGGCTGGACTTCATGTCTCTCTTGTGGCCAACCTCTGAACTGTCAGAGGAAGATTGAGAAAGTGCCTCAGCAGTCTCAATCTCTGCTGACAGATCCAGCTGTGAGCCCCATGATCTGCGACGCGGGCCCAGAACCACAGGGCTCACGTGGTTGGCCAGCCTTGTCAAAGACCGCCAACCTATACCGTAGTACCCTGAGCGCCAGCAGCTCACAATGACTGCAGGCGGCTCCTTTGAGAGCCGCCTGAGCATGCTGAAGGCCCAGGCACTGAACACAAAGAGTGTGTGTCCATTCCCGAAATGAAGCGGGGACATGGGTGCACACACCTCTTGAACTCGGTCGCCATATATTCTTTATATATATGTAGGGACAAACAACAATAAATAGACTGACAGTTTTCACACACAGAGCGTTATGCTAAAGAGTGATAACTGACGCTACAATGCTCCCCTTTATAGCTTCCGGGTATGCATCTACGTAGCACCAATCAGGATTGGACTAGTTTCATTCATACTTCAGATGCGTTGATGCTTAGGGAGCATCCCCGAATTCGTCGTTCCGACGCAGTACGAAGTTCCCTCGATATAGGGAACTGAGCTTCTGTTGGAGCGGAGGAGATGACAATTTTGCAGTAAAAGTCGGTTGGAAAAACTGGGCTTCTGTTGGAGCAGAGGAGATAACACTGCTGCGGCAGTGAAAGATTGAGGTGGGCTCCTGCGGGAGCGACTGGGGAGATGCTGCTGCAGCAGTGAATATATGATTGATTCCCTTAGTGGATTGGTGATGTTGAATTGAAGCGGATGCGGTGATCCTGTAGGTTTGGGTGTATGGAAACAGAATGAAAACTGAAACTAATTTAGCTGATGAGGGTCAGTTGGGCTTCTTTGATGTGGGAGCGATTTGAACGAACGTGGCTCTTGAAAGCCTCTGACAACCAGCGACCAAGTGTCTGCCTTTTTGGGCAGCTGTGTTTGCTGCACCTATGTGGAACAAATGGCGAGAAAAGTTGTCTTCTGGGATGCCGGATTGAATCAATATGGACTTGAGGTTTTCTTGGAACCAGAAAAGTGTGACAGGGCAGTTGGAATCGTCTGTGAAGAGTGGGTCAGAAGGGAGTTTAGTCTGAAAGCCTCTGAAATTCAGGTAGACTAAAAGGGTTTGGTAGGGCTGGATTGGTGATGGGGGGATTTAAAATGTAAATTAAATGGCCTTTTTTCATTTGATCCGTCTTATTTTGTTTGATGAAGTAAGAGATTGTTTCGTCATCTAGCACTGATAGGTCTGAAAATGTAGGATGAAGCTTTGGGTTGGAGGTGGACGTGATGGTGAGTTCTGAGCTTCTGAGAAAGCCAAAGAAAGCCAATATGAACATTGCATCCAGAGTGCGGGCAGTATTGGTGGAGTAGTAGCCTCGGCGGAGGGTGGAGATACATTTGATGAGTATGTCTAGAATCATTGGTTGTCTGGCATCTGTGTTGGTTGGTTGGGTTTTTTGGATGCCTTTGATGAGCATGGATGTTTGTGAATTGGTTATTTCTGGGGAGGGCAGACAATAAACGAGTCGGTGAAAAAATGTAATTCCACTTAGATAAGATAAACCTTGATGGAGCGGACTTGGAGGTTCTTGATGTTGTTGAGATGAGATATGAATAAGTGATGGTAGGCA
Organism: Gobiocypris rarus; assembly: GCA_023029165.1. NCBI lineage: Eukaryota > Metazoa > Chordata > Actinopteri > Cypriniformes > Gobionidae > Gobiocypris > Gobiocypris rarus. Next base: position 7,083,947 of record CM040911.1, on the reverse strand, counting down.
AAGAAAAATTAGGGAAATTCTGATTGTATGTGGAGTGGAAAGACTTCCATGCATTTAGGTAGGATTGGAGGGTTCTGTGGAAACGGCTTGAAGAATGAAAGGCTTCAAGGAGGAGTTTCAATGGTTGGTTTATGGGAATACTAGCTCTGAATAGTAAGGTACTGGGGTTGGGAATGGGAATGGGAATGGGTCCACCTCTGGCGCCAACAGCCTGAATTTCTATCTGTGCTCTGATGTTGCTGGTGATAGGGAGCGGTTCCAAGGCTGTAGCATTCAGCGGGATGGGCATCGGCGTTGCAGAAAACAAAGTGAAAGGAGAACAAGTTACGTGAAAAGAGTTAGGCGAAGAGAAAGCAGGAGCTGAAACCGCTTGCGGAGGCAACCTCACATATGGGTCGGGCCCATACAGCAGAGGAACGAGAAAGATGGCAAAGGAGGAAAGCTGGGGAGGACAAAAAGGCAGCTGGGCCTGCACCGCTTGCGGAGGCAGTCTTGCGCTAGAGTTTGATGGTGAGGCTGCAGGCCAAGGGAAAGGGTTAGAGAATCTGTGACTAGCTGATGCTCGTGGAAGAACCGTTCCTGCGAGGGAGGTAGCAGGTGTTTTATAGAAATGAGAATTCAGGGCCTTGTGATTACCTGCCCTGTTTGCGGCTTTTGAGATGGAAAACCTGCTTGGAGTGACACGTACAGGTTTTACAGTTATGCTTTATTCATCCTCTTAGAAAAATGAAAGTCAGTGTGATTAGTGCTTGTCTTAACCCCAATACTGTCCATTTTTCTAATGCAGGAATCGTGGGTTGTGCTGAGGTGTAGGAGGATGTTGGAGATGGTGGTGGATGGCTTGATGGAGGTGATGGCAAGCCTAGGCATCTCGGGGTACGGGAGGCAGCATGGCTGGGCAGACGGCAGCGTTGTAAGTTTGGTTGCGGTGTCCTGTTGAGCCTGGGTGCTCCTTGCATCGGTGGGATGCTGTAGAGGGATCCTGGGCAATAAGGGAATCTTCATTTGATGGGAAAAGTTCATTATCAGATATTGTAACAGATGGGTAGGACTTCACAGAGGACTTCACGCTGATTTCACAGAGAGAACATCACTGCTTTGGCAGTGGAGAAAATGTTAGCCAGAGAAACTGAGCCCCAGTGGGAACAACGGTAACAGCACTGCTGTGGCAGTGGAGAAAATTAGCCAGAGAAACTGAGATCCTGTGGAAGCAGAGGAAATAGCACTGCTGTGGCAGTGGAGAAAAGGTTAGATGGACCAAATGTAGAGACATATTTGTGTAACTAAATGGGACTCTTATTTTGAAAGAGACCCACTTGAGTCCCAGACTTATTGAATTTGTATACAACATTACAATATAATTATAATAAGTAAACATTGGCATGGTTGATAAGAATTCGCTTTGTAATAAATGTGCACGAAATGCACTTGTTTCACTGCTCTATGAGGCCACTCTAAGCACGGCTACTGGACTACTGGATCACTTGCCCACCGTGTTTATTTTAATAAAATAGCGTCAGAGCGTTGTTGGATGTTCCCCGTGTGCTCCCTCCTGCCCTCCTGTTTGGTCTCCTGCTGTCGTCTGTGTTCCCTGTGATCTTCGTGTCTGTTCTTCGGTTGTAAGTTCCAGAAATGAATCCTCTCACCACCACCATCATCGCTCTCCACTGGAGGTCTGGGCTGTCATCAGCGTCCCTGTGCTGCCAAGCGTCGGTTCACCCTGGACTTATCCTTTAGTGCCGCTGTTTCCTAAACCTACTTTCTATTGAATCTGACTCTGTTTCACATTACAGAACGCTCTGACCAAAAGGATGGATTCAGCAAGCACTCCCCAGCGGTTTTCCAAGCACTCGTCAATGATGTTTTGAGTAACATGGTTGATCAGTTCATAAATGTTTACCTGGATGACATATTGATTTTTTCAACCCCAACGCTCTCTCTAAGATGACAAGATACACCCTAGCATGTTTTTGTTCCACTGTTTGTCTCCTGCCGAATGTAATTATGACATTGGTAATAGAGAATTGTTGGCCGTCAAGTTAGCGTTGGAGGAGTGGTGTCATTGGTTAGAAGGGTCGGGGGTACCTTTCATCATTTGGACTGATCATAAGAACCTTGAATATATTAGAACTGATAAAAGTTTCAACTCCAGTCAGGCTCGCTGGGCACTTTTTTTCGGACGTTTTGTCTTTTTACTCTCGTACCGCCCCAGTTCTAAGAACATCAAACCCGATTCTTTATCTCGCATTTTTGATCCATCCGAATGCCAGATTACTTCCGAGTGCATTTTGCCCGAGAAATTAGTTGTCTCCACACTGGGAGATCGAAGCGAAGGTCAGATTGGCCTTAGAAGGGGTAATGTCTCTGCCCGGCGGCTCACCGAGTCAATTATTTGTTCCAGAGGAGTTATGGTTCAAAGTTATTCGATGGGGTCACTGCTCCAACATCGCTTGTCATCCAGGAGTAAACCGGACTAGCGGTTTAATAAATCAACGATTCTGGTGACCATTAATGGCTCGTGACATTTGCAGTTTTGTTTTGGCTTGCTCAGTTTGTGATATTGGTAAGACGTTTAACCGACCCCCTGATGAGTTACTCCATCCACTGCCGGTGCCTTCGAGACCCTGGTCCCTCATAGATTTTGTCACCGCCCTCCTGCCCTCTAATGGCATGACGGTTGTTTTAACCGTAGTGGACCGGTTCTCGAAAGCAGCACATTTTATTCCCTTGCCCAAATTACCCTCAGCCAAGGAAACAGCGGTGTCTGTCGTAGACCACGTCTTTCGTTTACATGGCCTCAACAATGGACGTGGTCTCTGAAAGGGGTTCCCAATTTGTGTCCAAATTCTGGCGAGAATTCGTTAAATTACTAGGGGTGACAGTCAGCTTGTCTTCGGGTTACCATCCCCTGAGCAACAGCGAGCTAACCAGGATTTGTAGAGAGTGTTGCGATGTTTGGTGTCCAAGAATCCTTCTTTCTGGAGCCAAACATTTCTATGGTTGAGTACGCTCATAATTCATTACCAGTGTCATCTACGGGCCTTTCTCCGTTTCAGTGTAGTCTAGGTTACCAGCTACCTATTTTTCCGAGTCTGGATTCCAAAGTCACGATCCCCTCCGCTCACGTCTTCGTCCAGAGGTTCCACCGCAGATGGACCAGAGCCCTATGGCTACAGCCGATCGCCACCGGTCTTATGGGGCGGAGGTGGAGAGCATCTGCCAAGCATCGGTTCACCCTGGACTTACCCTTCAGTGCCACTGTTTCCTAAACCTACTGTCTAATCAAGACTTTTACTTGCAATTGAATCCGACTCTGTCTCACGTTACAAATAGTAAAATTTTCCCCAAATCATAAGTTTAATACAGTATGTTACATATATTTAATCGGCTGCTGTGCCAGTCTAATGATGTGATTATTATCAACGGGACGTTTTTTAATGCGGCTGATTTTAGGCTTAGTTACCAACATTTTCTCACATAATCACAGTTTATTTGCTATAGTTTAGAGAATGGCAATACAATTTGACAATAACTTTGACAAGAGCTAAACTGTGTCAGAACAAATTAATCTTGATAATGTCAGATAACTTTGATAGAAATGGTATGTAATGGATAACAATCAACCAAACAGCTGTTAGATTTTAGGACACAATTAGATAATACCAATTTAGGTCAACCAATGACCAAGCAATGCTTAATTTTGTTCAGTCTGTGTTGTCAAAGGTCACATTAATTTTTTATTTATTAATCAATATAGTGGATATATTGTCAAAATTTCTTAACAGGCAAATACTGATGTCTTGTGTAAGAAGGGGCAGCAAAGATTGTATTGCTTACGGAAACTGAGGTCATTTAATGCGGATAAAACATTGATGTGTATGTTTTATAGATCCTATATTGAGTGATTTTTATCCTTTTCATTGTTGTGCCGGTTCAACACTCTGAATGTTAAAAAAAAAAACAGTATTGAGAGGATGGTAAATCAGGGAAACAAAATAACAGGGAGGAAGCAGATAATTATGGCTCAGTTATACCATAGACAGGCTTTGGGTAAAGGCAAGAACATTTTGTTAGATGATTCTCATCCTTTGTATTCTGAGTTTCATCTTCTCCCGTCTAGTAGCCGTTATAGAACTCCGCTTAGTAAAACAAATCGGTTTAAAAAATCATTTGTCCTCTCAGCTGTAAAGTTTTAAATTCTAGGTAATTGTATTTATTGTGTATGTGTGTGTGACACTGTTTTATGTGTATGCTTGTTTGCTGCAACTAATTTGCCTTTGGGAAATGAATAAAGACTGAACTGAACTGAACTGAACAGTTCGTTTGCTACTGACTGCCCAAATAAAAAGACTTCTCACTGGAAGAGGAAACACTGAAGGGAAGATAACTGGAAGGGAAATAAAAACTGCTGTGGTTTCTGATAATGAAGCACACTTAAGGACAGTGAAAATAACCCTGTCAATGTTGATCTGACACTGATATATTTCATGAGCTGACGTTCAAGTTTGTTACATGCCTACCATAAAAAAATGTAAAATGTTTAAAAATTGGACTTCCAGAAAATTGTATTATAACATTTTCGGTGACCATTTACAATAAGGTCTCATTAGGTAACATCATTTAATTCAAGCAGTACATATGTTGCAGTATTTATTCATCTTCATTAGCATTAGTTTATTCATTGTTAGTTCATGTGAGCTCAGATCACACAATATATAAATTTTGATTGTAATCATGTATTAGTAAATGTGTGAATTATCATTCATTACTATTTTTAGTGTTGTAGAAGTATTGGAGCACAGAAACAAGTCCTGCGTCTCACGGGTATATATGTGGCGATAGCCAACAATACAATGATGGGTCAAAATTATACATTTTTCTTTTATGCCAAAAATCATTAGGATATATTAAGATCATGTTCCATTAAGATATTTGGTAAATTTCCTTCCATAAATATATCAAATGTATTATTAGTAGTAATATGCATTGATAAGTACTTTTTGGACAGCTTTAAAGGAGATTTTCTTAATATTTAGATTTTTTTTTTGCTCCCTCAGATTCCAGATTTTCAAATAGTTAAATAATAATAATAAAAAAAAATGACCCTCATGACTGTTTTTGTTGTCCAGGGTCACATTTATCATTGTTTTAAAGTCTGATTGCAAGAAAGACAACATGTAGTACTGGTAAGATAAGGGATTTTATTATTGTTATTTCTGCTCCTCCATACACTGCAGAAAACCATTTCAATGACAATATCTACTTTTAGATATTTGTGCTGGACAAAAATAGTGATTATGAAAATTATTTTTGCTGTGTTTTTTCATGAACCCTTGAACCTTGTAACAGCCACAGGATGAAGAGAAGGACATTAATGATGACCTAGATCCAGATTTGTGTTACAATGGCCTCTGTTTGGCATCTCCATTCTGGTGGAGGTCTCTGTCAGAGACCCCAGTGGGAGCGGACGGCGGCTCAGTGTGGCTGTGAGCTTCTTGCGGAAGACTCGACACAGGAAAACATAAATGAGAGGGTCCAGGCACACGTTTGTAGATGATATCCAGAGTGTGATCTCTTTGGCAAAATACAGCTGGTTTTGGGCCCAGCACTGGGCAGAAGTATCCCGGGTCTGACTGAGGGTGTAAGGGATTCGGGCCAGGTGGAAGGGTGCAAAGCATACAAAGAAAACACCCACTACCACAAACACCTGCGTAGGAGAGGAGAGGAGAGGAGAGAATTTAATGTAATTCAAAAAGAGTAAATCTTCCTTTTGGGGAAAAAAGCAGTTTTATAAGCTGTAGAACAAACACTACTAACTACACTGAAGCTTTATAAGGGAGCGATATCTCTGAGCATTTAGCTATATGACAGGTGGGCGCAAAGGAAGAGGCAACAAGGGTTGCCAACTGTCCCATATTAGCCGGGATGTCCCATATATTGGGCCTAATTGATTTGTCCTGTATGTGACCTCCCTTGTCCCATTTATTGACTGCTACGGTGGTCTAACCACTGACTAAGGGGCCGTTCACATATGTTGCGTCTTTTGCGTGCTCAAGTGGCAAGTGCACTCAAATAGAGAGACGCTCATGCAGTGCAGGGCGTTCGTTTTTCCCAGGTGCATCTATGCAACAGAAAGCTCTTACATTTTCCGAATGCTGCAAGCGCACCGCAGGTCATCGAATCAACTGATCAGCTTCAGCACTTCCGTAACAACATTTAAAGCTCAGCTAAGATGGACAAACAGCTGATCATCATTGTACAGGGCGGGTTTTTGATTGATCTCTCTAAATATATCTGGCAGTAGAGCTAATGCAAGGGCTGGAAATCCAGTTATCCTTTGCTGAAACTTCTTCTTCAGACGGCAGACACCACAGGAGCATTTAATTTATCGGTTTAGTTTGTTCTTCAAACTAGGTGTATGCAAGTAAAATGCCTTTAAACGTGGCTGGAACATGTGTTTGTGTATGCATTTGTAGATTATATCGCAATGATTGGGATATTCACGTGATATTTTAATGAGAAATCCATGTTAAAAACAGTTGTGTACATTTTTCTCAGGATTCTTTGATGAATAAAAAATTCAAAAGACTGCATTAATCTGAAATAGAAAGATTTTGAAATATTCAAATGTCTTTAGTGTTACTTTTGACACATTTAATTTGTCTTTTGAACTTAGTATATAATAGTGTATAATGCTACAAAAGCTTTAGATGGTTTGTAACAATTGGCATTTATTTCTCTGATGTTAAAATTCTGTTTAGGATTAAATTGTCAATCATCTTTACTGCCCTCCTGCATGACACTGTCCTCTGTTCACTTCTCTGTGAAGAACGAACCAATTCTACTTTTCTTCAAATGAAATATAAAGCTAATAAACACACAAAAACTTTTTTGTGTTTTTGTGTGATTGTCATGTTATTTTGGCTATTTTTATATAAAAAATGGAAGTTTAAATTATAAATGCTAAGCAGGTGTAGCTCCATTTAAAATGCTAATAATAATAATAATAATAATCATAATGTTTAATTTATATAGCGCCTTTCCCAAGCTCAAGGACACTTCACAATAACAGTAAATAACAAGCAGTTTACACATAGAGGGACAGTGGACATTTGCCCAGTCCAAGTATGAACGATTGCAGTTGCAAATCGCACTACATTTGCAATACAACATGAAGAACAAAGGCAACATACATTAATTACAGACAGCATGGTGGGCAGTTAGAGTAGAGATGAAACAGATTATTGGTGGTGAGTTAACATTGTGACTGTGGTATGTCAAGTTAACATTGTCTTGACTGATAATACTGATTAAACAAATTTGTTTTGAGTTTACATTTAAATCCATGTAACGTGGTTGTTGTCCTGAGAGCCATGGGGAGAGAGCTCCATAGCTTAGGGGCTGTAACAAAGAAAGACCTGCCACCCATAGATGCTAAACGAAATCTCCGCTCACAGAGGAGGTCACAGCCAGAAGATCGGAGAGTTCGAGGGGGAGTATAAGGAGAAATTAAGTCAGAGAGGTAGGCTGGAGCAAGACCATTGAGTGACTTGAAAGTAAGCAGAAGAATTTTGTAAGTGTTATGGGATAACACGGGTAGCCAGTGCAGTTTGAACAGAATTGGAGTGATATGGACAGTTTTTTTGTATAAGTTAGTAGTCTTGCGGCAGAGTTTTGGAAATATTGCAAATGTGAAATAGAGTGTGCTGGTAGTCCGAAAAACAGAACATTACAGTAGTCGAGGCGAGATGTGACGAACGTGTGGACTAATGCTTGAGCGTCTTTTGGGCTGACATTGGGATGGAGTTTGGCAATACGGCAGATGAAAAAAGGACGCTTTACAAAGTTGACTGATGTAAGCATCGAACGTCAGTGAAGGATCAAGAATGATACCCAAATTTTGACAGTGGCAGATGGAATTATTGATGTAGCTTCAAGGTCAAGTCTGGGAATATTATTTACATTCTTTCTTATAGATGGAGGACCAACAATTAATATTTATGTTTTAGTCAGATTCAGACTGAGAAAATTGGAGTTGAGCCAGGTATTTAATTCATTAACAATTCAATTCAAATATATTTCTATAGCGCTTTTCACAATACACATTGTTTCAAAGCAGCTTTACAGAAAGTGCATTTTATAAATGTACATTGAAAAATGTTAGAAAGAGAATGTTAAAGAAAAATGTTAGAAAAAGTTAATCAATCATGACATTGGGACGGATGATAGTGATGTGGTCTAGTAAACAGAATCCGGTCGGCAAGCAGTATATATCTGGATATCATCTGCGTAGCAGTGGTATTGAAAACCATGGCCGCGAATAATTTGTCCGAGAGGCAACATGTAAATAATAAATAGTAACGGGCCAAGAACTGATCCCTGCGGAACACCTTGTTTGAGAGTGACAGTGGCAGATTTATAATTGTGCATAGTGATGTAGTATTTCCTATCTGTTAGATAGGAGGAAAACCAGGAAAACCAATCTCTGATAGGCGCATGACTTTATGACAGACAGTATCGAAAGCTGAGCTGAGGTCGAGTAGTAGAAGTAAGGAAATGTTTCCTGAGTCACCAGCGAGTAAGAGGTTGTTGATAACCCTTGCTAATGCAGTTTCAGTACTTTTTGGCGAAAACCAGACAAATAAATCAAAACTATTATTGAGAGATAGATGACTGCAATTGAGTGGAGACAACCTTTTCCATGATTTTTGAGACATACAGTAAATTGGAGATTGGGCGGTAGTTAGCGTAGTCAGTTGGGTCCAGGTTTGTTTTGTTTTTTAAATATGAGTAACTGCAGCCATCTTTAGTGAGACTGGAACAGAGGCAGAGAGAAGAGACATGTTTACAAGATGTGAGATAGGTGCACAAAAGGCAGAGGTACAGTGTTTCAGAAGGGTTGTTGGTGCAGGATCCAGCCGGCAAGAAGAAGAATTTTATTTTTTTTATAATTTCACTAAACAAGATGGGAGTGGTCAACATAAAGTTATTATGTGTCAGTATCTGAGCTTGCTCACACCTAGAAATGGTTGGTTCACCACTAAAAGTCCCACGTAAAGCATCCAGCTTCCCCTGAAAGTGGTGCAGAAAAGAACAACTCAAGTAGTCAGATTCTTGAAGACAGACACGGGTGCCTGAACAAGCTTATTTACAATGCTGAATAGTGTTTTAGGCCTGTTGTTTGTGTTATTGATTAAATTAGCGATATAAGAAGAGTGAGCTGTATTTAAGGCGGTTTTGTAAAGCTTATTATGGTCCGAAAATACTTGGAAGTGTACAGTTAGATTGGTTTTCCGGAAGAGACATTCCAGCTGTCTGCCTCTTGCTTACATAGCCCGTAGCTCAGCATTAAACTAAATTATTAAATTACAACATTTTAACATCATCATATGAATGAAATCCCCATTAAATCGTGAGAAGGAAGTTAATACAAACATTCCTTATTTCTTTAAAGTGAGTTTTGAGTGAAAGTGTCATTTTAATCTTTTAAATTGTGTAATGTAGCTTAATGCTAACCTTAGCTCTAATGCACCTGTTGCACCAGGAGCTATACCGATTTCACCAATTTTGCTACAATAATTCACATAAGGTTCCAAGTATGTGCTTTCAGTTTGTTTGTTTTCTAGAAAGACTATAGATAACGATAGCATCTTATCTTAGCTTTTTCTAAAAACTCCTGTCAAGATCTTACAACACACTTTGTAGAATGCATAATTTTAGAGATATCATCTTCTGATTTGAAATGAAGCATGACTTGTGGCTAGTGTTGTCACGATACCAAAATTATGAATTTGATACGATACCAGACTAAAATACCTTGATACAGATAATAAATCGAGACCACTGACAACCCCCAACCACCCCACCCCACCCTTCAATGACTTCTTTTATTTAATTAGATCGAATTCATGCTATAATTTTTGCTATAAATTACAGACACAGCATCTGAGGACTAATTATAATTGTTCTCAGTTATTTTGCTTTATTTCCAGGTTCAATCACAGGCTCGTACTAGAGCATGTACACACATGCACACCCTTCAGAAATGGTGCTTCAAATCTCTTGACAAACTAAAAGACGTAAATGACATTTGTATGTATTCAAAATAAAAAGTTATAGATTGTACTGAATTTTAGCTTGCTTATTTTGCTCAAAATAAGGATTTATTAAGTCCATGTCATGCAAACAAGAAACTCTGCTTCACGCATTCGTAGAAATCAACGGACACTGGTCTATTTTTGCGGTGAATTTTCCTTCAGATAAACCCACCTAAATTACGAGACCTGGGTTTACTTTAATTCGTTGTTGAAATATAATCATTTATACACAGTGTCTATCATTTTCATGACAGATTTATTTAAACGTACATTAAATAATCAAGGCATCAGTAACAGATTCAGTAGGATATAATGTATATATGGGCTAATATCGGTCATATATTGAGTGAAAGAGTTGATTTCTCTAGTGAACTAACAGCTGTGGACACTGAATGACTCCTGAGGTGTTTTATTGATGTATTTCCACCGTTGAAACACTGATAGAGTGATTACACGACATATAATATGCTTCAGTTAAAGTTGTAATGTATCCAAGGCGACTGTTAAAGATTGCATTCGAAACCGTTCGGAACACACGGTACCGGAAGCCCTGTACCAAAACGGTTCAGTATGAATGTGTACCGTTACACCCCTAGTTTGACTTAATCAATATAATTTACAATTCCTTGAATCAGTGTTTCCCATTCCTCACCCTAAAGGCACACTAGGCAGTTCACATTGATTTAAACACACCTGATTCAACTCAGCTCATTAGTAGATAGTTCAAGACTGAAATGGATGGGTCAGATAAGGTAGACAACCAACATGTGCAATGTTGGTGTGCCTCCAGTAAAAGGATAACCAAAGGACTACTATCTGCATCTTTAAAGAACTTTAGTGTCTGCACTCTCAGGGTTACATATAGGGAGGTTGAAGAAAGTGCACTTTACCTTAGATGTGGTCTGTTTACTGGCTGTGTCACTGCTGCTTTGTGATGCACGTGCGATTCAAACACTTTCCTGCTGATGAAGGTGTAGCAGACAACCATGAGTGCCAACGTACCCCAAAAAACAACCTGGCAGAAGTAGTTAAAACCTTCATGCCACATGAGACCCATCTTCCCTTCATCCTGGTGCATCGCCTTCCACCAGTGGACATCTGTGGCATGTGGTTACTCAGGATAACATTCGGCAGAGCCAATGACAGCATAACCACCCAGACAACTGCACACAGTATCCGACCCACCCCGACCCTCTGAAAAGCACATTTCCCAAAAGGATGCACAATCTTTAGGTATCGGTCCAAGCTAATGAATCCGAGAAGAAGGATGCTAATGTACATAGTGGTATAGAAGAGTACAGCTGAGTACCGGCAATGAAAAGCCCGGAGGTGCCAGGAACCGAACCCCGCATCGGTCAGCGCCTTTACAGGCACGGTAAGGGTCATCAACAGATCGGCCATGACTACATTTTTCAGGTACACAACAAATGTCGAACTGCTGTGGATTTGGAAGAAGATCCAGGCGGCTAGACTGTTCAACACAAAGGCAACCAGGAAGAGAGCAGCGTAAAGGCAAGGGAAGAGTATGGACGTTATGCTAGTGTCCCGTTCGCACTTGAGTGGAGTGTTCACCTGACTCACGTTCATCTTGATGCCTGGAAGAAAAATGTCAATAGAGCTGAATGCAGTGATGTAAAAGTCAAATAATATCCACATACTGCTACAATTGGCTACTAACTTTACCAATACAATGATATAAATATTCATAAGTTATGATGAGACACACAAATACACCAATAATATACCCTGAACTTTACAAAGGATCTCCTGTTCTGTTTAATTCTATTGAAAACCCATTTCTATGACATACAAACAGAAATAAACAGAAGAAATCAGAAATACACAGAAATAACATGTATATAAAACAGCATTAAACAAAACCAAAGTATATTATTATGCTTATAATGACAATAATTTTGAAACACTCAAACATGCATATAATACAATTAAAAATGTATGTATGCAAGAACGAACACTCACCAGGAAAAGCTTTTGAGACTTGTAAGCAAAGCTCAAAGAGGAATTAATAAATGTCTTAATGCCTTCCGCAATCCACAGTGCAGTGTGTTTCTGCTCTTGTAGCCACACACATAGACAGAGAGAGAGAGGAAAGTGAGATGAGACTTTTGACTGAGTGTAGATATATCATATACTTAACTTGGTTTTATATAAACTTGGTTTTGTATAATTACTACAGACTAATCCCCATTCTAACTCTACCCCTAAAATGTTTTACATGTTAAGTATATATTTATATTTGTTGGATATTGCTAACATTATATGCTTTTTGGGGTTGGTTTGTTTGTTTGGTTGCTTATTTGTTTACCCAATTGAGGACTTCCCCGGATGTTCCCCATGGGAGGCTTTTGTCAGATTTAGCTCACTGCTGGGGACAGTTCAGTCCCTAAACTTTTGCATGTACACAATCACATGCACAGTTACGCACACACATATACGCATGTTTTTCACATTGCTGCCTAGAGGATTTTTCTCATAGTTAGTCTAACAGGAAAGTAAGTTACTCTTCCTGTCTAGCTTCCTGTTCTGCTGCAATGGGTTGCCCATCATGGGGTGTGGTGAAACTTTGTTATTCAATCCTGGGAAAAAAATCCATATTAATTTATATATAGTCGGTAACATGTCATATAGATATTTGTCCTCTTTGCAAAAGGACACAGTTAGAGAGAACAATAAGCAATTGTCACAGATACACAGACAGATGATGATGTAGAAACAGGTACAGTGTTGTGTGTACAGTAACGTAACTACTTTTTCGGGTAAAAAGTAGTGTAACGCGCTACTACTGAAAATTTGGTAACGAAACGTAGTTAATTTTTCAATTCGGCGTAACTTTACTTTTCCCATGGTAAGATTTGACAGCGACACTGCCATCTGCGCACTTGCGCAATAGACAGAGGCTGCAGCAGTCTGCAAAACAATCATGGCAAGTGAGAAGCAGCCGACGCTAACTTTTGAGGGATGGAGATATTCCCACAACTTCAAACTCGTTGAAACTAAGGGGAGGAATGTGAGTGTAAGGTGTACACTGTGTCCTGGCGAGAAACTTTTGTCCACTGCCGTTAACTCAACTGCCAACCTCACAAAGCATTTGAAAGGAAAATATGCTAACATGAAGCTTGTCGCTCAAGATCCCCGGCGGGGAAATGATGATATGTTGAGGCCAAATAAGCAGCTAAAACTTCATTTTCACCACCAGGAGGTAACGAAACAAGAGTTGGACAAACTTGTCGGTTCGTTCATCGTCGATGAAATGTTACCCATCAATACTGTCGAATCTCCCACTTTCAGAAAGATACTTAGCAAAATAACTACAACAGGAGACAGGCGCCCAAGGTCAGATCGTAAAACTTTCACGGGCTATCTGGACGAATCTTATCTAAAAATGGAGATTGAATTAAAGAAAACGTTCAAGAGTTAGCAGTATGTTTCAACCACTGCGGATATATGGAGTATCCATAACCAAAGCTTTCTGGGAAACACCGTGCACTGGATCAATCCGCGCAACTTGAATCGCGAGAAAGCTGCCATCGCATGCAAAAGAATAAAGGGCAGGCATACATATGATGTCATAGGCTTTGAAATGGAACAGATTCACTCAGTGTTTGGCCTTTCACATAGGATCAATGCCACCGTTACAGTCAACGGGTCGAATTTTGTTAAAGCTTTTAAGATTTATGCACCCCCTGAGCCTTACGTGGAGGAGGATGAAGAGCAAGATGAGCAAGGTGTAGTTTTCACAGATGTGGAAGAGTTGCTTGGAACCACAGAACGACAGTTTTCTCTTCCCCCGCATTTTAGGTGTGCTTCGCATACGCTCAATTTGATCTCATGCAATGACATCGACAAATGGCTGTCATCCAACAAAACTGACTCAAAATCTGTGTACAGGAGTGCAACGGCGAAGTGTGCTGCTCTTTGGACAAAGGCAAGTCGTTCTACCGTGGTCTCTGAGATTGTCGATGAAATCTGTGGGAAAACAATTATCGTGCCTACATCCACAAGGTGGAATTCCTTCCACGATGCCTTGTCCCGTATCAGTGACATCCCGGCCCAAGATTTGAATACGCTTTGTACAAGACTGGACATCAGAGGCCAGACAGAGCGCGAACATTTATTCCTAAAGGAATAGTGCAGTGTTTTGAAACCGATGACAGTAGCACTGGATATCTTGCAAGGCGAAGAGAACTGCTACTATCGTAGTCTTCTACCAACCCTGGAGACCCTGATGTCAAGGACGCTCGCACTTCAAAATGGACCTTCAACGATGACAGCTGACCTACCGGGTGTAGTTGTACAGGTAAGCCAATTCTTAATAGCCTATCTGAAGGTTAGCTACAGGCCTACGTGTTGTATCCTAGTCATTAAATATTTAGTTTTGTATTTATGTGTAAATAAAAAAAATAAAAAAATTTATTTCATGTATGTTGACTATATGAAAAGTGTAAAGCATGAGTAAGATCATAATTTTGCGCAATATATCGGGAGACAAATGTAGTGGGCAGACATGATTTTGGACCCCTTTATTAAGTTTGTTTTTGTAGAAAGCCTTTCTATAAAATTAATTTAGCTTGGTATTATTTGTATCTTAATTTTAATATATGTTTTATCAACCAATTACCTGAATTTAATAAATAAGAAAGTAAATATAGCATGCAATATAATCATCATGGCGTGAACTGGAGTCTCAGATAAACTCAGAAAACCTACTTGCTTCACAGACCTGAGAAATATATAGAAAGCTTGAAATGTGTACTTTTAAACAATATATATATATATATATATATATATATATATATATTTCTCAAAATCTCCTTTTTTACAACTCTTTTTTCCTTTTTTCTACCTTGATAGAGTGAGTCGATGTCTGAAAACTAAGCTTATATCTTCTATATCATTTTGTCCTAGGCTATCAAGATGGAGGTATTCCCACTACTTCAAATTCGTTGAAACTAAGGGGAGGAATGTGAGTGTAAGGTTTACACTGTGTCCTGGCGAGGAACTTTTGCCCACTGCCGTTAACTCAACTGCCAACCTCACCAAGCATTTGAAAGGAAAATATGCTAACATGAAGCTTGTCGCTCAAGATCCCGGCGGGAAATGATATGCCGAGTCCAACGCCAAATAAGCAGCTAAAACTTCATTTTCACCACCAGGAGGTAACTAAACAAGAGTTGGACAAACTTGTCGCTTCGTTCATCGTCGATGAAATGTTACCCATCAATACTGTCGAATCTCCCACTTTCAGAAAGATACTTAGCAAAATACCTACAATAGGAGACAGCGCGAGTAAAGTAACATAAAAAGTTACTTTCCAAAGGGGGTAACTAAGTAAAGTAGCGGATTACTTTTTTAAAAAAAGTAACGAGTAATGAGCAAACACTACTTTTTAAAAGTAACTTCCCCAACACTGAACAGGTAAATAACAGACTGACAGATGAATCAAGGAGAGCGCTTAACTTGGAAATAACTTAGATTGCAGGAGGTAGGCCATGCAAGGAAATACACTCTAGGGCCCTGTTTACAGCTGGTATTAAAGGAACATTCCACTTTTTTTAATTTTCCAACTCCCCAAGAGTTAAACAGTTGAGTTTTACAGTTTTCAAATCCATTCAGCCGATCTCTGGGTCTGGCGGTAGGACTTTTAGCCAGCTTAGCATAGATCATTGAATCTGATTAGACCATTAGCATCTCGCTAAAAAATGACCAAAGAGTTTCGATATTTTTCCTATTTAAAACTTGACTCTTCTGTAGTTACATCGTGAACTAAGACAGACGAAAAATGAAAAGTTGCGATTTTCTAAACCGATATGGCTAGGAACTATACTCTCATTCCTGCGTAATAATCAAGGAACTTTGCTGCCGTACCATGGGTGCAGCAGGCGCAATATTACGCAGCGCCTGAAAATAGTCCCCAGCACGCTCTCTGTGCAAGCAGGATGTCACATTGGTTATGTTTACAGAAGTCAGCCTATTTTCAGGGGTTGCATAATAACGTCAACTGCCCCAAGCATCTTTCAGTATATAGTCCTATAATTTTAGCATACCCTGTTTTTATGTTTTATTTTAGCTTACAGTAGGGCTTCCTTTTCCAAATATATTCTTCTGACCATTTCCTCTTTGGTAAAAGAAAGAGATTTCTCTCTTTCTACAAATTTTTTTCTACAAATGTCCCACTTGCTTAATCTCTCTCCTCCTCGGTTTGGTCCACTTTGTTTTTCTCCTATTTACCTAGCCAGGACTATTGTCATTAATTAGTTTTCTGTGTATATAAGCCCTTTGCTTCAGTTTGTTCATTGTCTTGCATTGTTTTAAGTCTACGTGTATGTGGTTGTTATTTCTCCAAGTTATTCTCCAATGTGTTGTGTTTAATATTAGATTAAAAGTCAGTTTGAATATCTCCTTCGTTGTGCACTTTTTCACAGCTCTCTACCCGTGACAGAATGCAGGACAAAAAGAATAAAAAAGTGGACTCATCGGGACCTTCAGGTTCAAGTGTGAATGAAATTTAATTTAAACAGTAAAATAGAGAAAACAAACAGGGTGCGCTTTCTGCCATCTCAGTCTCTGTGAACTTTTTTCAAATATGAACTGAAACTCAGCGAATACTTGCCACACAGACATAAGAGATATGTCTTTAGAAAGCTTGAAGTGTCTACTTTTAAAGGAAGTAATACATATCAAAAACAAATATTCTATTTATATAATTCATTTGAAACCAATAAGAGGTACAGTTTCTCAAGCGTCTGCTTATTATTTGCAATGTGACCACACTCATGCGCTACACAAATGATTCACATGCTAATCATCCACATGTAAATGCTAACCTGTAAACACCCCCATCACCTCAAAACAAAGCATCAAACTTCATCGTTCATCTGCTTTTTGTCAAGTTTAGAAGACACACTGTGAGAAATTTACCTCAGAAGAAGAACGCAATTGATCCAGTGGGGGTAAGTAGCCTAATTTATTCCCACAAACTGGGGGATTGGTTAATGTGTTATTGTTACATATGTAGGAATATGTATATTCCAGCAGCGAGTCGACATAATAAAGCATTCCAGAGACCCCCCTCTCCGAACCCTGAACAAATCATAAAATGAATCAGTGGAAACCAAATGGCTGTAAGAGACGCTTCGTCTGCCCAATCCCCTCTCCCAGGGGGTCAAACACAGTATTAGTATGGTGTTTCTAATAATCCTTTAGGTGAGTGTAGATTACGATTCTTTTTCACAGTAATACCCCTTCGAATTATTTGATCCAAATCAAGTCCTTACACATTTTTGGTAAACATTGGTACACATTTTACTAGTTGAACTATTGCCAGACTAAAATGTGTTGATGGAAACATGTTGAAATATGAAAATTTGAAATATAAGCAGGCAGGCAACTTTTGAATGCTAAATAAATACAGCTACGACACAAGAAGGTTTGTATGCTCTATAATATACCAATACCACGTGAAATACTGTGTTCATTGATATCTGAATAATATAGCTGATAAATAGCTGATAAAAGCAGCTTAAAACGCAGCTGTTAAACAGTACCCGTTTCTACTAGAAGGTGGGACTGTTGTCAGATGGCAAGCTTAAAAAACTCCCACTACTACTACTACCGCCGTCATTCATTTATTATTAGCAGAGCTGTTGAGGTAATAATAATACAACTGTACAAATAAAATAACTTAATTAAAATAAAATAATTATCAATAGAATATGCATCATAATTATGTAAATACACATTCATTATGGTTATGGCCTTTGCCAGCTATGGGAACACCTCTGTATTTTTCCCAGGTGTATATATATAAGGTTGTGAAATAATTGCATAATATAGTATTCACTTTACTTTAGTGCTGCAAGGATATTGCACTGCACCAAGCTCTTCTCATCTGAGCTGCCTTAGTAGCCTGTTTGTCACCGCTCGTCAATGTCAAAATGTTTGAGACTTAATGTTCACAGAAACTGCTGAGTGTGAATTCCAGTGTGCAACTTGATGCTTCAGTTCATGAGCAAGGACCACGCCACAACCATGAATGTTGAAGAATTATTCATTGAAGAAGTTAGGGATGAATAGAGAGAGGATGAAGGGGAAGAGAGAAGGGGATGGTAGTCAGGCTGATCTGGGCACCTGGTGTTAGTGACCGGGAGACTCAGAGAGGGGGCATCATCTCAGTTAAATGGAGGCAGAGTGATTAGGACTCCCAAAGATTGGGAAGTGTTTAGGAAGGCTTGGCTTGACAGAGGTTGTTGAGATTGTTACGGATTTAAGAGCGATATGTGAAGATTTGGATTTTCTGAGATACCTCATCTGGCCGGCTGAGGTCACTGCTCCTATTTAGAAAGAATGTATTAAGTGGTGTTCTGGAGATAAGAAGAATTTGATTGTGATATGAAGGCTTGTGATATGAAGGATTTGATAGAAGTGCTTGCTGAAGCACTGTGGTAGGTTTTCCTGTTTCATTAAGAAAGTGCAGATGTAAAACGGTTATTATACTCCTAATTATTCTGTTTTGCTTCTCCAATGAGTGAATATGACAGTGTCTAGAGAGTGGATAGAAATGTCAAAGGGATGGATTGACAGATAGAAGGCGGAGGCAAATTCTGAACATCATAGAAAGTCGAAAGGCATGGGGGGAACATGGACTCTAGATATCTTGAGTTTAGAAAGGTGATGCAGATGCAAACTAGGTCGGTGGTTAGTGGAAGGTGTTTGTAATACCCTTTGAAACAGTTCCAGCCGGTTAAGAAAGCTGAAAGTGTGCTTGAGGCACAGCAAGGCTTCTTGATTTTTAATCTGCTAGTTAGTTGAACTTGGTTGTCAAAAAGTATGATTCGGGAGCCGAGAGTCTGAACTTCCAAAATGTGAGTCGGCTATGAGATTGAGGTGTCCGGATATGTGAGCGCACTAGCGCATTAGTGCCCCCAAAGAATGGTGGCTATGATTATGGGGTGTATTCGTAAGAACTGAGGAGAACGTGCCTGATTGTGAGTTGAGCGAACTGAACTCTGGGGCCATATGGAGGCAAACCAGCACCCATCATAGTAAATGCTGAATTTTAATGTCATTGGAATGAGTGATGCAGTTGTTGTAGAAAAAAAAAATCAATGCCATTCCAGGATGAGAGAAATTGTTGCCAGAGAGGCATTCCCATTTGCATGCATAATCTAACTCTGTCATGGAGTAACTCTGTATGGCTGCTGCTTTTGACAGAATGTTGGACAAGAAGGGCTTCCCCAAGGGTTTATCCTGAAGATCTTGGGGCTGCTTATGCAATCGAAGGTGAGGCATACGGCAAAGTAGAAGCACTGGAAATCTGGGTGGATAGGCAAGACTTTAAAGGGGCTGGTGATATCTGCTTTGGCGAGCCAGGCTCTGTGGCCTGCAAGGTGAATGAGTTTGATTGCATGGTCGATGGTAGCATATTGCGCAGAGAAGTCTGGAACTGGGATGATACTGTTAATGCTTGGAATGTGAGTACCGTTGGGAGAAGACAAGTAGATTATTCATCTCTTGATGATTCATCAGTTGAAAATAGAAATGGAGGTTAAAGGAGTCCAGACTGGCCTGCATGTGGTAGAATCTGCTGGATGATATAACTTGACTGAAGAGTTAACCATTTGAGAAATAGAGTAAACAGGAGCCGTATTGCTGAGACAAGAGAAGGGTGATGGACGGCTGAAGCTGGCCGAGTAGGTGGCCCGGCTGTGGCTAAGTATATGGGAATTTTGCTAGATGATAGGATGTAAGGTGTTTGGTGGAGGGAGGGGTTGGAATGGGGGATGGAGGAGAAAAAGGATAGACCTGTTTAAAATAGAAATGGAGGTTGAATGAGTCCAGATTGTCCCACGTTAAGGAATAATTCAAAAGCTAAAGCTAAAACCCCTGTTTTGCAGAGCATTTTCCTTGTGTTGCCACTCTGTAGTGTCAGGGTGTTAAGTGATGATAAACCTACTCTTTGCAGATGAGTTGGGAAACTGAAGACTGATGATTTAGCTCCATCCCTAATCCTGACAGTCTGACCTGTCCTGTCAAAGTCCTCCGACTTGAAGTGCTCACTGCATACCACAGAAAACTTGCTTGCGGAAAACCCCTGCCTTGCGTATTGCTACTTCCCACTGTCTCCTCAACTCTTTATCTGAAAAATTGAAAAATTTGCTAGCCAACTATTTAACTAACGTTTAGGGGTGCACCGATCCGATATTAGGATCCGATATCGGCCGCAATACTGACAAAATAGCTGAATCGGGGATCGGAATAATTAACAGATCCACAGGCCGATCCAGTTTATATATATATATATATATATATATATATATATATATATATATATATATATATATATATATATAAAATTGGCTTCATCACTCTGTCTCCTCTCCACCAATCAGCTGATGTGCGGTGGGCGTTCTGGCGCAATATGGCTGCCGTCGCATCATCCAGGTGGATGCTGCACATTGGTGGTGGCTGAGGAGATTACCCCCTTCTATATGTAAAGCGCTTATGTGAGTGCCTTGAAAAGCGCTTTATAAATGTAACAAATTATTATTATTATTATAAATTATTATTCATCAATTAATTACGTATTACTATTTATCAGTACTACTACTACACAGATTAGAACATCATCTATATACAATATTGACCATACATGTCAATTAAGACCAGCGCATACACATTATAACTAGACTCGCACTCGCATTATAACTATACACTCTTGCATAACGAACCACCATCCAGTATGTATTGGATCTCATCCAGCTACGTGCGTCCTTCCCTGGTCTACTCTGTCAGGACGCAGTGCCTGACCGTGCCCCCACACCGGTAAACTACGCCTCCCACGTCTGGGCCGGTCACGCTGCCTCGCTGCCCCACCTGGGGTAAGTCGCACTGCTCCGCCTGATTCTGCTGCTGCAGTGCTCCGCCATTTGATGCTGCCGTTTCAGTGCTCCACAATTTGATGCTGCCGCTGCAGTGCTCCGCCAATTCGATGTTGCTGCCGCAGTGCTCCGCCTGATTCTGCCGCTGCAGTGCTCCACCAGTTCGATGCTTGCGCTGCAGTGCTCCACCAATTCGATGCTGCCGCTGCAGTGCTCCGCCAATTCGATGCTGGCGCTGCAGTGCTCCACCAATTCGATGCTGGCGCTGCAGTGCTCCACCAATTCGATGCTGGCGCTGCAGTGCTCCACCAATTCGATGCTGGCGCTGCAGTGCTCCACCAATTCGATGCTGGCGCTGCAGTGCTCCACCAATTCGATGCTGGCGCTGCAGTGCTCCACCAATTCGATGCTGGCGCTGCAGTGCTCCACCAATTCGATGCTGGCGCTGCAGTGCTCCACCAATTCGATGCTGGCGCTGCAGTGCCCCACCAATTCGATGCTGCCGCTGCAGTGCTCCACCAATTCGATGCTGCCGCTGCAGTGCTTCGCAATTCGATGCTGCCGCTGCAGTGCTCTGCCAATTCGATACTGCCGCTGCGGTGCTCCACAATATATAGACTATTGAAATAATTATGCAAATTCCTTAAGTAATCAGTTTAAATTCCAGAATTCTTGCTTTCTGTCTGATTCTGCATTTATGTTTTTGGGGGGCAATCAGAGCTTGGGTAGAATATCCTCTCCGAGCCCCTCTATAGCAGACAGCAAACCAACTCTGTTTAACACTTTCACTAAGATTATATGGGCACACAAACTCGTGAAATAGGAAAAATATTGAATTTTGGTCATTTTTGAGCATGATGCTAATGGTCTAATCCAATTCAATGATGTATGCTAAGCTGCGCTAAAAGTGCTACCGCCAGATACAGAGATTGGCTGAATGGATTCAAAAATTGTAAAACACAACTGTTTATCTCTTAAGGACTTGGAAAATAAGCCTATTTTCAAAAAAAGTGGAGTGTTCCTTTAACAACCGCTTTTTAATAATGCACATGGATATTTTGCTGATCCTTGATGCGATCGTGGTCAGCAACGCAAGGCTGATTCTGTACAAATTTTATAAAATGTTTAATATTTTTTTAAATGCTGTAGGCTTATGTAGCAAATGATAACCAATACAACTGACTATATTTTGAGATAAAGTTCTTGTTAATGATTTTGTTCACAATACTTAAAGTAGCAGACTTCCAATAATGGAAGAATATGTAAAAGTATGGTATTTTGGGGAAACAGCACAGTAATTAACTTAATAATAAATAGCTAGCTGACTTTTCCATTTGTTAGATTCAGATGGTAAATATAACATTTTAAAACAAACAAACAAAGAAACCTCTTTTATAATTTATTTTCACACTAAATCTGTTGCTCCATCAATGTTCAATAAAAACACATATTTGTACTGCAATCATACATTATGGAAGTAATGAAAAGCATTTTTAAGGTGAGTCTTTAGCCGTTTTACCCTATGTTACATAACATTGGCTCATTCAACAAATGCCTCATTCATTCATTCATTCATTCAAAGTATGTAAAAGCTTTAATTACCTTTACCGTGAAGGTGAATCATATTAGTATTGTAGTGTCCAGCTTGACTACTTCCTCAAGATTTAATTCTGTGCTTCGATTTCTTAAAACTTCCATGCACTGCTCTTCACCGGAAAATGCAAATGAGGCTAAATGTGTGCAGAGAGTACATTGTATTTATAACTAACCACAAGCTTCAGTAGACCTACTTAAATTTATCCATTTATAGCAATTGCCCTATTAAGGGGCAGCATAGTCAGCTAAAATCTTATTTGTTGGCAGTGTAGTTGTTCATAAGTTTTCTAAATCAGTTTAGGATTCTCTAAAACGTCCATAAAGCCTTGAATGTCACAGATTGTCAAAGGCTAGTGCACTTTTTCAACAGACATAATTCCAGTAAACGGTATTAAATTGGTAGTCCATAAAAGATATTAAACATAATTTGTTGAGAATACACACACTATCTGACAGTGAAAATAATCCAGACTAACACTAGCTACAAACATCAGATTTACTATCAGTGATTACCTTGCTCTTTGTCAGTTTACTCTGCCAATCACATCTGTTGCAGGGGCAAGGTTTTTTCAAATGAACAACACATGAGAACTGAGATCATGGCCGCTTTCATAAACCTAGCAAAAGAAGATTCGGACACACCCTAAGTGCACCTGTGCCATGAACTTCAGACCATGTGGTCAGATCATTGAAATAGGACCAATCACAAACCAGCTGCTGAGGAACAGTGAAACTGCAATTGACTGCTCGCGAGAGAAGAAGCGCAATTCACTTCTCTCTTCTGCAGAATATTACACGATTGAAAAATATAATATAACAATTTAAAAAGCAAGAAGAAGAAGAAGAAAAGAGCTGTTTATGAAAGAGGACAACTAAAAGAAGAAAAAAAAGCTTGCTATATCAGTTCAAGTAAAAGTATAGAAATAGAGATAATTGAAGGTTTAAGCTCATATGTATTCATTTTTGTTATAGCTTTATCTATTGATTCTAAAGCTTATTTATATTACCTTTCTATATTTATATTCTTGTAAACCCTGCTGAAAATCCAGCATTGCCGGTTAGGCATAAGGTATGTTTTGCACGCTGGGATCAGCACGGGATGCTGGTGGACCAGCATATGTTGTCTTTTGGGTGCTGGTATGATCCCAGCAAGACCACAACAAAACTTGTGTATGTGGTAGATGACCTACACCTGTAAAGAGATGACTGCAAGGACTTCAGATGACACAGCTCTGCATCAACACACACCCATGCTCATTTCTGTATACCCTAATCTTTAAAAACATGTATTCTTATTCACCCTTTGTGCCTTAACATTAATTTATTATATTGATTAATAATACATTGTTAGCCAATCTGTGTGCTTTATGTACATTTCTGATACACATAACATGGAAAATCCCTTTTTTTCTTAGATTAGTCAAAAAACAAAATCAAACCAAAAACAACATTACCTACATGATCTAATCACGCTAGACTAAGGATGTCTTCCCAAATTACGTTCTGGACCCACCAACTAAATGAATGGAATGGAATATCTTTCTTCTACAACTACACTTGAAACTTGTAAAATTTTTACAGACGCTGCTCCATCCACAGGTTTCGGGGGGATGTTTGGGAAGAAGTGGTTGCACATAAATGGCCATCTGAGATCATTAACCTTACGTCTGATATCAAATCTACCGCACTATTCGAAATCTACCCCATTATCACCTCTGGAGAAACGAATGGTCTTTTTAAAAAAACAAACAAACAAACAAAAAAACCTTTACCGTCTCCTTCTCGCCTAATGATTTTAGATTGAATAGCCTCGATCTGGCTGAAGCAAAAGAACTCATGAGAAAGGGAATAGCTAAATCCACCCTGAAATCTTACAACTCAGCCTGGTCTCATTTTCTCTGTTTTGTGCGCTTCGCATTCTCACCTTTTCCAATACATTTTATGGTGCTAGGCGCCTTCATGATCTACTCTGTTAATTCCAGCAAATTACAACTTTCTCATCAAAACTACACTGGCAGACATTCAGTTCCATCTTCCCAAACGCACCATGCTCTCAAACATCCCGCTATTCGTCTGCTATCGAACGGTATCGTAAGACTTCTCTTGTAGTCAAAGACAAACGGTCACCTATTACTCAACCTCTTTTGCACAAAATGCTTCACCGTCTCAGAAAGGGTGTTTTTAGATCTTCCCAACACTCCTAGAGGCAGTCTTTCTACAGTCTTTTGTTTCTAAGATGCGGGGAATTCACATGCAAATCTTTATCATTTAATTCTGATACAGATCTTACTACGGCTGGCATCACCTTCTCCAAAACCATTTCTCTTTACTCTTAAAGTACTTAAAAACCGACAAATTCAACAAAGGGTCGCGTGGGCCTATTTTATTATCCAGAATTAATTCCGTGTTTTGCCCTTTTTCTTCCATGTCACAGTATCTGCAATCCCGGAGAAACGCCGGCCCCAAGACCCGCTGTTCCTTACAGCAGATGTCAAACCTATGACCAGCGCCTGGTTCTCCGCTAAACTGAAACAGCTATGCCATCTTGGGGATTACAGAATTGGTGCAGCAACAACAGCCGCACCAACAGTGTCATCCGCTACCCTTAAAGAGATGGGTAGCTGGAAATCGTCAGCATAAGAACGTTACATTAGACATAATACCAAAGACATTATGGAAGGTCAAAAGCAAATGAGCAAAAAAAAAAAAAAAAAAATTCAGCTGGCACGGGGTTGGGTTTCAAGTTTATTAACGTATTATTGAGAAGCGAGAAAAAAAACTAAATTGTTATAAATTATACTAAAATATAAATTATTTATCGTAACATGGTATAGGCATGTTATTTAGTATTGAGTCTGATCAATAACTACTATAACTAGGCCAATAGGTAAGAGGCACACTTACAGGTAAGTCCATTAGTGTCAGGCCATTCGGCACAGCAGGCCCAGGCACACATAGATAGCCATGCACACGCTTATAGCTCTAAGGAGCAGCAGCAGTACACATATTTTGGCATACAGATCTGCGGGTTCAGGCCGTAGTACCATCTTGTTCTCCAGCATCTAGCCCGTCTGGGCCTTCGGGTCAACTGGGAGAAGAGCAAACTCTGCCCTGCGCAGAGGATCTCTTTTCTCGGTATGGAGATCGACTCGGTCGCCATGTACGCGTAGCTTACGAGCCTCCGTCAAATCAAGAGCAAGAGCGCGGTTCCACTGAAACTATTTCAGAGGCTCCTGGGGCATATGGCATCTGCAGCCGCGGTAACGCCACTCAGATTGCTTCATATGAGACCGCTTCAGCATTGGCTTTGCGACCGAGTCCCGAGATGGGCATGAAAGACAGGCACGCTCCAGGTCCAAGTGACTCAAGCCTGCCTTCAAACCTTCACCCCGTGGTCGATCCTCAGTTTTCTACGGGCCGGAGTGCCCTTAGAACGAGTTTCCAGACATTTGGTTGTTTCAACAGATGCATCCGCCTCGGGCTGGGGGGCCATGTGCAATGGACATGCGGCCACGGGCTCCTGGACAGGACCCCAGCATGCCCTGCATGTCAATTGCCTCGAGTTGCTGGCAGTACGGTTCGCCCTGCACTGCTTCCGAGCGTTGCTCAAGGGTCAACATGTGCTAGTCAGGACAGACAACACGGCCACAGTTGCGTACATCAACCACCAGGGGGGTCTACGCTCCCGCCGGATACCTCAACTCACCCGCCATCTCATCCTATGGATTCAGAAGCGTCTGAGGTCCCTTCGTGCTATCCCGGGAGAACTGAACCTGCAGCCAACTCCTGGGGAATGGCGACTCCATCCCCAGACGGTCCAGCTGATTTGGGAACAGTTCGGCGACGCGCAGGCAGATCTGTTTGCCTCCCACGACTCTTCCCACTGCTGCCTGTTTTACTCCCTGACCGAGGGCACGCTCGTCACGGATGCTCTGGCGCACAGCTGGCCGCGGGGCCTACGCAAATATGCGTTTCCCCCAGTGAGCCTTCTCGCAAAGCTACTGTGCAAGATCAGGGAGGACAAGGAGCAGGTCCTTCTAGTCGCCCCCGATTGGCACGGCCGGACCTGGTTCCCGGAACTCTTACTCCTTGCGACAGCCCCTCCTTGGCCGATTCCTCTGAGGAAGGACCTCCTGTCTCAGAGATGGGACACCCTTTGGCACCCGCAGGTTTGAGTACGCTGCCACCTGCGGTGGTGGCTACCAACACTTCCGCTAGGGCAGAGTCTACCATACAAGGCTGTCTCCTTCAACTCTTAAAGTATACGTGGCCACCATTTCTGCCCACCACGACTTCCTGGACAACAGGTAGGTCAGCATGACCTGGTCTTTAGGTTCCTGAGGGGAGCAAGGAGACTAAACCCTCGTGCCCTCTTGGGACCTCTCAGTAGTGTTAGATGCTCTGCAGAGGCCTCCCTTTGAGCCATTGCAGTCAGTGGAGCTTAAGTTCCTGTCTATGAAGACGGCGCTCCTGACCGCGTTGGCCTCCATCAAGAGGGTAGGGGACCTGCAGGCATTTTCGGTTGACGAAGCGTGCCTGGAATTTGGGCCGGCTAACTCTCACGTGATCCTGAGACCCTGGCCTGGATATGTGCCCAAGTTTCCCACCACTCCGTTCAGAGACCAGGTGGTGAATCTGCAAGCGCTGCCTTTGGAGGAGGCAGACACAGCCTTGGCACTGCTCTGTCCAGTACGTGCCCTCCGTGCTTACGTAGACAGAACGCAGTGTTTCAGGACCTCAGACCAGCTCTTTGTCTGTTATGGTGGGAAGCAGAAGGGAAAGGCTCTCTCAAAACAAAGGCTGTCTCACTGGATAGTGGACACCATTGTTTTGGCGTACCAGTAGCAGGAGCGCCCATGCCCCTTTGGGGTCAGGGCTCACTCCACCCGGAGTGTGGCCTCCTCTTGGGCTCTAGCGCATTGCGCTCCGCTAACAGACATCTGCAGAGCTGCAGGCTGGGCAACACCGAACACATTCGCCAGATTCTACAATCTCCGAGTGGAGCCTGTGTCCGACTATGTACTCGCCTCTACAAGTGGCTGGTAAAGGACTAGGCTCAGGTGTCTTCGCTTGCTCACCATTCCACTCCACGGACTGGATAAAAGTGATACTTTCTCAGGTGAGCTTCCCAGAAGCCCTGAGCTCCTCCAGCACTGTCGACACCGACACCAGTAAGACTGCCCTTAAGCCCAGACCCTTGTGTCAGGCCAGGTGCCTCCGTGTGCATGGTTCCCCCTCCGGGCGACCCCCACATGTGTATTTCCACCGTAAGCCTCCCTGAGCGGGTGTCTTTCCCTTAGCAGGCTTGGCAAGCCTTGCCTCACCTGGGGTTAAAAGTCCACCTTCGGCTGGTACCCCAGAGTTCTTTCATATGCAGCCCCTTCCGGCCTTATGTGTATTCTTAAGTCCTCCCTATGGGTAGGCAGCTTGGTGCAAACTTCAACCTGGAATATGCTTCCCAGTGTACCTTGGTATTCCTGTGCTAAATGGGAGTCCTTCGTCCGTACTAGTCTTACGACAGGGAACTCGCACTTATGCAGGGCACTGGAAGACAGCCAAGTGGCGTGATTATATTGGGAGCCCATTCGTCAGTCACTGACGTTACTTGGAGTGACTGAACGAAAGGGAACGTCTCGGTTACCTATGTAACCCTCGTTCCCTAAGGAGGGAACGGAGACATAACGTCCCTCTGCCACATCCGCTGTACCGTTGAAACGGCCGGAGTTCAGCCTTCCTCAGCAGGTAATATAATGCGATCATGCCAGCGTTCTTCCTGCTATGCAAAATCCGCACTGATGTTACGTCTCCGTTCCCTCCTCAGGGAACGAGGGTTACATACGTAACTGAGATGTTTCAAATGTATAAAGATTAACAGTCTGCTTCACACAAAAATACTTTGAGCCCACAAATTTGTTACAAAATAATCAAATCTTGGAAAAAAATGCACATTTTTTGAGATAGGAATTTTGGGTTTTCATGAGCTGTATGCCAAAATCATCAGTATTAAAACAATACAAGACCTGAAATATTTCAGTTGGTGTGCAATGAATCTAAAATATATGAAAGTTAAATTTTTATCATTACATTATGGAAAATAATGAACTTTTATCACAATATGCTAATTTTTTAGAAGGACCTATATATATATATATATATATATATATATATATATATATATATATATATATATATATATATATATATATATATATATATATATACATACATACATTAGTGGTGGCATAGATTAATTTTTTTTAAAGTAGATTAAACTCACTGTGATTTTGGAATTAATCTAGATTAAAATGGGTCATTTGAATTCTGCTGAAGGTATTCAGAATATGTGTGCTACCCAAATAATGACACACTTGTTTCAATTGCCAGGACCGAACCCGAGTTCGATTGCTCCCGCCGCTGGACCGTGTTCATATGAGCACGGCATGATTTTGCCAAGTAAGACATGGTCCTGGGTCAACAAAGATGTTGATCCAGGAATACGTTGTACTTGGAGAAATCAGGTTCACCGTTCATATGATATTATTTGTGTCCGAACCGGGGAGCATTTGCGCCATCAAAGCAGCAGCTGTTTACCCCGTTACTTGGTAAGGACGTCGAGAGAAGGTGACAAAACGAATAGCGTTGTTCACCTAACTTTTATATTTTTGTTTTTGAAACGTTAGTTTTGTTACCAAAAGGTAATGGCACTTGCGTCTATCTGCCGTGAATGTTCTGCAAATGCTCTAAAGAATGCTGATGACGAGCAGAATTGAGATTTACAGCTCTCTGCTTACAGTATGTCAGTCACACTCGTCAAGACTCGTCAGGACTCGTAATATTTATCCTCCTATTTCTAATGATTAATTCCAGTTGATTTTACTCAATAGAAACACTGATTGTTTGTTCTTCTTTTATGTTTTCTAAAGTTTGTATTTGGTCTTTGAGTGGCATCTGGCCTATGATGTGTAACAGTGTTTGCTCACTTAGCCCGGCTTCCAGAGATTAAATATGAATGTGTCTTTCATTTTTATTATATTTTATTCTTTTTTTTTTTTTACTGAAACACTAAAGAATCAAGATGAATATTGCCTGTCCTACTGTCTGTACCTCTCACTGAGAGAAAGCACATGCTATCAGCATGTTTTGGTGAAGTGCTTTGTTGATATGTAGTTAAGACTCTCCAACCTTGGGAGAGCTGTGATGCGAGGGAGCTTTTGTGTGTGTGTGCATTGCATGATCTGTGCAGGCCAATTATTGAAGATGGACATTTTCTGCACACAACACCAGATGTGAAGACGCTTTTCTGCAACCTCCGAGGTCAACAATAATCTAATTCTTAGATTAAAAACAAAACAAACAAAAAAAAAAAATCTAAAAAACTTTGTGATTGGTCCCCAGATTGCCGGAATCAAATCGCCGGCAGAATGGCTAGCAGAAAACGTTAGGAGAATGGTAGATGAGAAAAAGTTAAAGAAAAGAGAGCCAAGTCTCTCGAGACTGATGCAGCATAGTGTAAAAAGCTCACAGAGCTCCACGGCCTCTGCAATGTCGGCATGATGAGGAGGGACAGACAGTTATCTTCACACCAGCAAGAGGTCCTGGTAAGTGCCAGTAGTATCAGGACACATAATAATATGCTGCCTTTATACCTATCTTAGCGGATTGCAAAGTCAGCTAGTTATCAACATGGGTGTGCATGGGGTGGAACAGTAGGGTACATTTGTATTCGTTTTAACCGAATCGGCACGGGCGTCACGGCTCAGTGCATGAAACACGGAGAATACACAATATAAAAATAAATAAAACTTGCGCGACAATTAATGTGATGCGGATCTAGGCTACTTTTAGAGAGAGACGTGTGTGTGTGAGGTGTGTGGGGCGCGATTCCACGATCGAACAGTGGAAACATAAAAATACTCCGTCATTTTGTTCATACAGGAAATCATAAAAACTGCAAAGTGTTTAATTATATTTATTTGTGTACACTCGCAATAAAACAAAACATTGTGCTTTTGTCAAACTGTAGGCCTACAACTGTCATCTAACCAAACACACACACACACACACACACACACACTGCCCCTTAACCTACCCATCACAGGAAACATTCTGCATTTTTACTTTCTCAAAAAAACTCATCCTGTGTGATTTATAAGCCTTTTGAATAGTGACCCCACAATGTAATATAAGAAGGACACACACACGTCTGGTTCACTATTGTGGGGACTCTCCATAGACGTAATGGTTTTTATACCGTACAAACTGTACATTCAATCACCCTACACTGCCCCTGCCCTTATACCTACCCATCACACACACACACACACACACACACACACAAACACACACACACGCACACTCACTATCTTTGTAGGGACTCTCCATAGGCAAGGCAAGTTTATTTATATAGCACATTTCATACACAATGGCAATTCAAAGTGCTTTACATAAGAAATAAGAATACCATGTGTAATAATTAAAACTAAAACAAGTATAATCAAAACAGTGTAAAGAGAATTTAAAAAATAAAAATAAAATGTGGATAAATAGATCCCTATCTGCCTGATTCTCTAAATGCAGTCACCCCTATTTGAGATGGAAGAGATGGAGCAAGGTCGCAATGTCTCCTGGACCTTACAAGTCGGTCCAGGACGGGCTCCTGTAGGGGACGCTGTGCCCCACAGGGCCTCCCCTTTCTTGAGTCCGCTTCTCTTCACTGTCTGCTACCACAGAATGAAGCAAAGCACACTGCTCTCCTTTTCCAATCTCCTCCAGTCAGACAGCCCTAACCAACAACGATAATCAACAGATACATAAGAAATAGAAATATACAGTTGTAAAGAGAATTAAAAAGAATAAGATTATATATAGATAAAACCAAAGATAAGAACAAAGGTAAACAGTTATAAAAGAATAAAAAGATGATGCATAGATAAGAGCAAATCACTCGGACGTACAGTGGCACAGTGCTCATTCAGTAAATGCACAGCTGAACAGATGTGTTTTGAGTCTGGATTTGAATGTGGCTACAGTTGGAGCACATCTGATCTCTTCTGAAGCTAATTCCAGCTGCGGCTGGCATAATAGCTAAACGCAGACTCTCTTTGCTTTGAGTGAACTCTTGGTATTTCTAACTGACTTGATCCTGATGATCTGAGTGATCTGTTGGGTTTGTATTTAATCAGCATATCTGCAATGTATTGAGGTCCTAGGCTATTAAGTGATTTATATACCAGTAATAATACTTTAAAATCTAATCTAAATGTAACTGGAATCCAGTGTAAAGTTCTGAGGACTGGCGTGATATGGTCATATTTTCTGGTTCTGCTCAGAATCCTGGCCGCAGCATTCTGTATGAGCTGCAGCTGTCTAATGGTCTTTTTGGGAAGGCCGGTGAGAAGACCATTACAATAGTCCACCCTGATGGTGATGAAAGCATGAACGAGTTTCTCTAAGTCTTGCCTGGAAACAAAGCATCTGATTCTTGATATATTTTTCAGATGATAGTAAGCTAACATGACTATTGCTGTCTCGGGTTATGACTATAACCTCTGGTCCCTGAGAAGGAACGAGACTGCGCCGCCGTGACGCACGCACGCCGCCGTGACGCCTGCCTGTGATAGGTGTGGCGACGAGACGCAGTGTCTCGCCTCTCTCAGGGAACAAGGGTTATAGTCATAACCCGAGACGCCTCTCGAGGAACGCACCGCGCCGCCGTGACGACACTTTGGGGAACGAATACCCACTATGCCACACGAATCACGCTCCCTAGTGTGAAACTGGCCCTCCAGGCACACTTAGGACGCAAGCACCCTGGCGCCCGGCCCCCGGAGATCCAGCTTATAGAATCTAATGAAGGTGTGAGGGTTGGCCCAACCCGCCGCCTCGCAAATCTCAATAAGCGAAGCTCCAGAAAGGAGGGCCACGGAGGAGGCTAAGCCCTCGAGAGTGAGCCCTCACGGCCATGGGTGAAGGCAAATTGCGCACCCAATAAGCCGCGGCTATAGCCTGGACGATCCAATTACTGATCGTCTGCTTTGCAGCAGGCAGCCCTTTTCTTGGGTGAGCCAAAGCACACCAACAGCTGGTCCGATCTCTCCACTGTGCAGACCTCTCCTGATAAATCCTCAAAGCCCTCACCGGGCAGAGCAAGTGAAGCCTAGCTTCCTCCGCCGTCGCATGAGGCGGAGGATGAAACGCCTGAAGAAACACTGACCTCATCCCCACCGATGGAACCTTGGGCACATAGCCTGGCCTGGGATGTAAGATGGCCTTCACCCCACCCGGGGCAAACTCCAAGCAAGTTGGCGTCACCGCCAAGGCCTGGAGGTCCCCCACTCTCCTCAGAGAAGTGATGGCGAGGAGAAAGGCCACCTTAAGGGTCAGGTTTCTCGCCTCAGCCGACTCCAATGGCTCAAAGGGGGCCTTAGCCAGCCCTTCGAGAACCACTGCCAGGTCCCATGCTGGGACCCTGGGATGAGCCGCAGGTCTCAACCTCCTAGCCCCACGGAGGAACCGACAACCAGGTGGTGCCTACCCAAAGGTCCAGAGTCTATAGGCGAGTGGAAAGCCCCAATGGCAGCCACATACACCTTCAGAGTGGATGGGGTTAGGCCGGCGGAGAAACGGTCCTGAAGAAACTCCAGTACTGAAGCCACCGCGCAGTTCACTGGGTCCAAGTCCTGCTCGACACCAGATGGAAAAGACATTCCAATTAAGGCTGTACAGCTTCCTCGTGGAGGGAGCCCTAGAGCTGAGAATGGTCTCAACGACACCAGCTGACAGGCCATCCTCTAGGTACTGAGCCCCCTCAAGGGCCAGACCCAGAGGTCCCACAGCTCCGGCCTGGGGTGAAAAATTGTGCCCCTGCCTGAGACAGCAGATCCCTCCTCAGAGGGACCTGCCATGGAAAGCCGTCAGGAGTGCCACGATGTCGGAGAACCAAACCCGGTCGGCCACCGGGGTGCTACTAAGAGAAGGCTGATGCCCTCCCGGCGGACCCGCTCTAGAACTCCCGGGAGCAGAGCGATCGGGGGAAATGCGTACAGATCGGACCAGCTGCGTCATGGCATCCAGCCCCAGCAGAGCCGGATGCCTGAGGGAAAACCACAGTGGACAGTGGGACGTCTCTCGAGACGCGAACAAATCCACTTCCACCGGACCAAACCTCTCGCACATGGCCTCCACCACCTCGGGGTGGAGTCGCCACTCCCCGGGCCTCAGCCCCTGCCTCGACAGGACGTCTGCTCCCTGGTTCTGGTCCCCTGGGACATACATCGCCCTGAGAGACGACAGTTTCCCCTGGGACCACAGGAGGATCTGGTGAGCCAACTTGCATAGAGGGCGTGACCTCAGACCCCCCTGATGGTTCAGATACGATACCACTGACATATTGTCGGATCGTATCAGGACATGGTGGCCGTGGAGGTCCGGGAGGAAGCTCCTCAGAGCTTTGTAAACCGCCAGCATTTCCAGACAATTGATGTGCCAAGAAAAATGCTGGGGCCCCACAGACCTCTCGCAAACCGGCCTTCCATGACCGCGCTTCAACCAGTGAGGGAGGCATCTGTTGAAAGGCTCTTCCTGCAACATGACGCCCCAACACTGGCCCCTGGGACAGGAACCAAGGATCTTTCCATATGACGAGGAACGAAGGCATCTGCTCGTTACCCTGATCATACGAAAGGATTTCCTCGAAAACTCCTGGCTCCCAGCCACCACTGGAGGGGTCTCATGTATAGCAGGCCGAACGGAACCACGTTGGACAATGCTGCCATGAGACCCAGCAGTCTCTGGAAC
Organism: Gobiocypris rarus; assembly: GCA_023029165.1. Classification (NCBI taxonomy): domain Eukaryota; kingdom Metazoa; phylum Chordata; class Actinopteri; order Cypriniformes; family Gobionidae; genus Gobiocypris; species Gobiocypris rarus. Next base: position 7,049,560 of record CM040911.1, on the reverse strand, counting down.
TGCTTCACAGTGTGGCTGTGGCCTAGCTTCATAGCTGAGACTTCCGCCGCATGGACTCGACACGAGCAGGGGACATTCGGGCCCACATCGTAGTCGAGTCCCACACGATTCCCAGGCACGTGGTCCTCTGGGACGGCGCCAACACGCTCTTCCTTGTGTTCAGTCTCAGTCCCAAGCACCTCAGATGGGCCAGAACGACATCTCGATGCCGAACTGCCATCTCTCGAGACTGGGCCAATATGAGCCAGTCGTCAATGTAATTGAGTACACGGATGCCCTGGAGCCTGATAGGGGCCAGCGCTGCATCCATGCACTTGGTGAAGGTGTTAGGAGAAAGAGCTAGGCCAAAAGGAAGTACCCGATATTGGTACGCTCGCCCCAAAGCGAACCTCAGGAACCTCCTGTGGGCAGGAGGATGGAGATGTGGAAGTATGCGCCCTTAGATCTATCGTGACGAACCAGTCCTCGAACTGGATCTGACTCACGATGGCAGGAATAGTGAGCATCTTGAACCTGAACCTCCTCAGAGACCGATTCAAGTACCTCAGATCTAATATCGGACGCAACCCCCCATCCTTCTTGGGAACAATGAAGTAACGACTGTAAAAGCCTGACTCCGTCTGGCGGAGGAATACGTTCTATGGCCTCCTTGACCAGCAGAGAGCGTACTTCCTGTTCCATAACCTGCCTCTGGGCCGGGGGGACCACGGTCCAGACCACACCGTTGAATTTCGGTGGTGGAACTCTGAACTGTAGTCTGTACCCCCTTCCCACGGTACGCAGGGCCCAAGCAGAAATATTCGGGAGGCATGACCATGCGCCGAGATATTCTACTAGGGGAACCAGCCTCTCGGGGCTGGTCTCTGGTACCAACCGAGCCTCCTGCCCGACCCCCTGAAGCGGACACCCGGCAGAGCTTAGTCGGGGAGGATTTTCGGTGTGCGCACGCATTCGCTGCCCCGCCGCAGGTCGTTCTCGAGGCGGCTGGAGCGGCGTACGTACGCGGGAAACCGATGAGGCCCGAATCGTTGTTAACGGCGGGAGCACAACATCGGTTTTTCCCAAGAGCTGCGGGGCCGGAACGACCTCGGTCGTCCGCCCCCTGGGGGCCCAGCTCTGAACGGTCCTGCCGCAGCTAGGACCGCTTGCCAGAAGCCTTCTTTGCCTGAAGGACGGCCTCAAATCGCCTCTTCGGTTCAGAAGCCTTCTGGCGAGAACGCCGCTCGCTGCCAAGCTCCTCGGGAGGGGCGCGGAGGCGACGCTTCTTTGCGCGCTGCCTGTAGGCAGCGCTGGTGGACGGCCGACTGCCCACTCGAGGCCTCCTGTCCGAGGGCCCCGAGCGGCGAGGGAGATATTGCCGAAAGGCCGCCGACTGTTTCCTCACCTCCTGGAATCTCTCGACGACGGCATTAACCGCGCCGCTGAAGAGACCCGCAGGGGCTATCGGGGAATCCAGAAGAAAGGATTTCTCCTTATCCTTCATCCCCGACAGATTTAGCCAGAGGTGCCTCTCCACGCACACCAAACCAGCCATAGAGCGGCCGATAGCACGGGCCGCTCTTTGGTGACGCTGGAGAGACAAGTCGGTGGCCTTTCTTAGCTCCATGATATCATCCGGAGACAGTCCTCGCCTCATCGAGCTCCTTTAAGAGCTCCGCTGGTAGGCCTGCAGGACCGCCATGGTGTGCAGGCAACTACCAGCGCGCCCGGCCGCCTTATAAGCCCTGCCCACCAGGGACGAGGTATCCCTGCATGGCTTGGTGGGCAGGAGCGGGGCTTTCATGGACGATGCCGCTTCGGGAGACAAATAGCTCGCTAGTGCCTCCTCGACGCGTGGCAACGCCCCATAGCCAGCCTCAGACGCGCCTATGACACACCCGAAATCTAAAACCGGGGGGTTCGATAGGCACGCTGAGTACGGTTTTCCCCATGACTTACACAACTCATTGTGTAAGTCTGGGAAAAACGGCAAGCCCCTCCGTGGTGGCCGAGCCCGCTTTTTGAAGAAGCGTCCATCCAGCTTGCTCACAGGCTGGACTTCCACTTCTTCCTGTGGCCATTCAATGCTCAGTTTTGCCACAGCGCGGGTCAGCACATCCACCAGCTCTTCCTGAGCGGAAGAGTGAAGAGGTGAATCCACCTGCACTTCACCCGCCTCCAGGCTGAACTGATCTGACCCCTCAGAATCAGACAGCACCAGCACTGGGTTATCCGCCTCGCGGGAAGAAGCCGCATCGCGGGCTTCCGCACGAGGCGGGAGAGCTACTGAATCTTCGGACGAGCATGCCCGCCTCCTGTCGCGAGATCCAATTGAGAGCCCCACGATCGCCGCCGCCGCGCTGCCTCAACAGACGCGACCCGACCCTTTGGGGCTCGCGAGCCTGGCCGGTCGCGTGAACACAGCCAGCCGCGAGCGCAGCACTCGAGCGGCAGCTTCACACTCGCTGCAGGCGGCCCTCGAGCCGCCTGAGCGTGCTGCGCGCCGAGACACTGCACACACAGCTGGTGTGTGTCCGTGCCCGTAATGAAACGCGGGCACGGGTGCACACACCGTTTGAACTGCTCGCTAGCCATGCTTTCTCTAGTGACAGACAACAATAAATAGACAAACAATTCGACACAGAGCGCCTCCGCTGAAGAGCAAAAAGCTATCTTTACTATGTGCCAAGGCCCACTTATAGCTTCCGCATATGCCGTCACATACTACGTCATGACGGAGCACCAATCAGATTGGTGACCGATTCCATTCATGCTTCAGACGCCTCACGCTGGGGGCGTTCCCCAAAGTGTCGTCATGACGACGCAGTGAGAGTTCCCTCGAAAGGGAACTCAGGTCTGAATCTAAAATCACACCAAGATTCCTGACTTGATCTTTAGTTGATTTGCCCCAAGCTTCAAGGTGTGCGTTCACCTTGAGAATTTCATCTTTGTTTCCAAATGCCATAAGTTCGGTTTTGTCTTTGTTTAACTGAAGAAAGTTTTGGCACATCCAGTTGTTAACTTCATCAATGCATTTGCACAGGTAGTCAATGGGGCAATAGTCATTAGGTGATAGTGCTAAGTAGATCTGGGTGTCGTCAGCATAGCTGTGGTAAGCCATTTGGTTCTCTCTCATAATTTGGCTCAGTGGCAGCATATACAGGTTGAATAGGAGTGGTGCAAGAATTGACCCTTGTGGGACTCTGCATGTCATGGATGTCCAGTCAGACTTATGGTCACCTATACTCACATAATAACCTCTTCCTTCTAAGTATGACCTGAAACATTTAAGGACCATCCCAGAAAGCCTGACTCAGTTTTCCAGCCTGTCAAGAAGTATGTTATGGTCAACAGTGTCGAATGCAGCACTGAGGTCGAGTAGTACCAGAATTGATGTTTTGCCTGTATCTGTATTGAGGCGAATATCATTTATAATCTTTATGAGTGCTGTCTCTGTGCTGTGATGTGGTCGGAAACCAGATTGAAAATTGTCGAAGTATCCGTTTGAGCTTAAGAATTTGTTCAGCTGACTGAAGACAACTTTTTCAATGATCTTGCCTATGAAGGGGAGATTTGAGATTGGCCTGTAGTTGCTCAATATGGAGTTATCCAGATTTCTCTTTTTTTCAGGAGGGGCTTAACTACTGCGGTTTTAAGGGAGTTTGGAAAAGTCCCATTTAGAAGTGATGAGTTTACCACTTCTAGCAGATCTGCTTCTAAACAGTTAAACACACTTTTGAAAAAAGAAGTGGGGAGTGTGTCAAGGAAGCAGGTTGATGTTTTAAGGTTCTGTACCGTTTCTTCTAAAATTTTACAGTCAATTGCTTCGAAATCAGACATAGTAACTTTCTGAGGTTGTGGTCTGATCTGACTGACCCCAGAGCAACTCACGGATGTGCTGATCGCCTTTCTGATATTATTGATTTTCTCTGAGAAGAAGGAAGCAAACTCACTGCATTTGCTGTCAGAGAGCATTTCACTGGGAATGTGACTCGGGGGGTTTGTTAGTCTCTCTACAGTTTATAATATTTGAGAAGAAGGTCTGTCTAGATTTGCCTAGCTCCACATTGAAATCATGAAGGCTGTCTTTATAGATGTTATAATGGACTATAAGTTTTGTCTTCCGCCACATGTGTTCATATTTCTTGCATTCAGTACGTTTACATGGACAACAATACTCCGATATTAATCTGATTAAGACCATACTCTGATTAAGAAACTACCATGTAAACAGCGATGTCTAATTACCTTAATCCGATTAAAGCCATACTCGAATTAAACAAAAATCGAATTAAGACATGTGGAGTATGCCTATTTTAGTCGCATTATCGAAGTGCATTGTAGACATGTACACACCTTAATCTAACTATTAATGTCGTTTGGATTTTTCGCCGCATTTTGCGACAGGACACATACACTCAGTGGTCAACCGTTTGACGGCAAACAAGAGAAGCATGGCTTCAAGCAAGAATGACATGCTGCCGACTGAAAGCACAGAGGAGGCCTGTTGCTGGAGAATTTGTATCCGCCGCCTATTTGCACGTATAGCATGGACAATTAACTGCACTTGAAACTCTCGTAAAATTAAAAATGAAACACCCAAAACTGTATGTGGTACCATAACAAAGACGAACTGCGTGAAATTCTTGAGGGAACGTCGGACGGCGTGGCATGGAGACGTAATGACGTGTGCTTTTAATCGATTTATGTTCTATAGCATGTAAAATGGGAACATGAACGGATTACTCTAAAAGCAACTCATGTAAACACCTTAATCAGATTATTGTCTTATTCAGAATAAGGTCAATAATTAGATTACTGCTGTCCATGTAAACGTAGTCAATGTCTTTTCATTATTTGCACTGCCGTTGAGTTTCTCCAAGGTGCTTTCTGTCTGCCACTCTTTTTCTTGACTTTCTCAGGAGCAATATCATCAATTACACTCTTAACTTTGGAGTTAAAGGAGTCAAGGAGAGAATCAACAGAGTCTGCGGATATGCTTGGTGTTATAGATATAGCCTTCATAAATAGCACACTACAGGGAGTGCAGAATTATTAGGCAAGTTGTATTTTTGAGGATTAATTTTATTATTGAACAACAACCATGTTCTCAATGAACACAAAAAACTCATTAATATCAAAGCTGAATATTTATACAAACACACACACACACACACTCACAGCCCCTTAACCTACCCATCACAGGAAACATTCTGCATTTTTACTTTCTCAAAAAACCTCATCCTGTGTGATTTATAAACCTTTTGAAAGGTGGGGACCCCACAATGTACTATAAACAAGGACACACACACACATGCGCACACACACACACACACACACACACACAGAGACAAATGTTGTTGTTTTTTCAATGCTAATGCAATCCATCTAAATATTCCCATGTTTAGCTAACCACATGGTAGAAAAAAAAATCACATTATGTAGTCCCAATGTCCTCAAACGGGTACTTCACATTTATTGATGTCCTAGATTGCTTCTATTACTAAAATATGTCAAATTTTAATCCCCATATGATGATAGAGACAGTATTGTACATAAATACATGTGTTTCATTCATATAATTTGAATAGATTTTTTACCTGGGTCATTTTTCTTTCGGGAACTGGGGTAGAAGTTTTTTGCTGATATTCCAGCCATTTTGTTTTCACTGACAGTGGTGTAATGTTGTGATATCACCTCAAGATGGTTTGGGCAGTGTCCTAAATGTGCCCAACAGGTCTAAGATTTACAAAATTGACTATCATTGTGTCAAGAGGCAAAAATGTAATGTCCTCATATGAGGACGCTGGGTCTCAGGAGGTAAAAACACAGTGAGTGCCAGGTCACAGCTCATAGCGTCAGTGCCTCCACAGCCCGACCGGTGCGGTTTCCCTCAGTGTCTGCTCAGAGACGTCTTTCAGCTGCTCGAAGATCTCTCCTTTGGAGGAAACTGCTGATTTATATTCAAAAAATGTAAGTATCACTATTAAAAATTAAGATTACCCCAGAATGAATTGCACTGTTAGCCCACCCAAACACTTACAATAATAATGACAAATGCTGACCAATACTTTATTACTTTTTTTTTTTAAATATTGTTTTAGTAAAACAAGCAAAAGGCAACTTGTCATATGACATAGCGATGCTTGAATACACATTAGACAAATGCAGCCGATGTGAATACATATACATTTTCAGTCAAGAAATAATATATAAAATAATATTTTATTTACTGACAACAATAGGAAACATGAATAAATGAGTAAAATAATTAATAAAAGTAAACATCACAATAAATGAATAAAAGTCAACACATGAAACAAAGCTTTATTCAAACGTATTGTTCAAACGATCATACATTTGCAGTCGGTGAATGCCACATCTGCTGCCATCTCAACTCAGCGGTGCCAATGCTGCAGCTTTATATTGATGAAGCAGTTGACCACCGTGAACACCTTCGCCTGTCCTAGCCGTCCATTATGTCCCTCATAGCGTTTGACTTTTGTGGTGTAGTGAGCTTAAGCACTGAACTGATATGCAGAAGGTTTCTGTTGGATCTCTGTAGCCGTCACCACCACCAGTGTGTCTCTGAGCAAGGCCCTAAGCTCCAGGGGGATCGTCCCTGTAATAAGTGCACTGTAAGTCGCTTTAGGTGTTTTTCTAGCAGCTTTCACTGACTCTGGGTTTACTGAGGATGAAGAGACCACAGAAACATCTGGGCCAGATGAGGCACTAAGGGCAGGTGAAGTGATGGAGGGTCCAGGATCCTCAGTGCTCACACCCGCCTCCTGACATCTCAGATCCTACAAACATGAACAAACATAATTCAAAAGCAGTCATTTTAACAGCGAAATGTCATTTGATTTCTGTATTAGAAGTAACTAAATGATCTTAGTTTTTATTTTTGTTTCAGGTTTTCCCACACATGCCACCATTACCATGGCAGGCCCTGCTCCACCACAGCAAAGATCTACAGCAAACACACAGACATCAAGAATCAGAAAAGTGCTGAAATAACTCTGTTTGAAATTGAAATAAAATACATCTTAAGATTTAAATAGATATTTTATTCATTTCTGTAGTAAACTGACTCAAAGCCTTTGACGATCCAATTTGGATTGGATATATGAGTGTGGGGTCTCCAAGGGACCTTACCCAGCCAACACGTGTTTGTGGGGCCCCCATGGGTTAAACATGGGCTACAGGGGTACAGAGTGGGCATGGGCTACAAAATGGGCATCATATCTGGTGCCCACTTGGGTCAACTAAGTAGGTCCCAGCTGGGCTCCCCATGTCCCAGCCAACACACCCATGTGGGGCCCAAAGGCTTAATAAAGTAAAGCATGAACTTCTGGTTTCTGTTCATTGAATACCTTTAACATTTTAGTGTAGTTTAGTGGATTACATGTTATGTTTGTATTTAATGTAAAATAAGGTAACCCAAAGAGCCCTACACTGTCAAAAAAAAGAGTAAAAATTTTACCTTTTAAGGTACAAGTTGCCGTCACTGGGGTGGTACCCTTAAGGGTACATTTTTGTATCTCTAATTCAGGGGTAGGCAAGTTCGGTCCCAGAGAGCTGGTGTCCTGCAGAGTTTAGCTCCAACCCTACTAAGCCACCACAGTGTAAAACTCATGACTCCCAGCATGCATTGCAGCATTAAATAGGTCACCATTGTTGAGATTCATACACTGAATCTTGATATATGTGTGCGTCTAAACTTTGTTCTCTCTAGAATGTTTAAAAAAATCTAAATTCAGAATGTCAGATCTGTATTGTTAATGAATATTATTTAATAAATATGTTTAGTCAGGTATGAGTCAAACATTTACCTTTATAACTTTTGTTTATGGCTTCTTTTGAATTTGTCACATGCCTGTCCTGTCTCGTTGCACATGTGGTGTTTTGTCATGTTAGGCCATGTGCTCATGTCTTGTTATTCATATAATGTGTTTTTCCCCTCGTGGGTTTTGTTTTAAGTTATGTTTTGTTTTGTAAATAAATCCCTTTTCACTGCACTTGAGTCCTCGCACCTTTTCCTTTATTGTACGTGACAGAATGATCCGACCACCTTTGAGGACTCAGCAGGAGGATTTTTGTTTGTTTTTTTCCCGGAGATGGAGTGGAACAGACGGGCACAGGTGATGAGGCAGGTAAACTCGAAATACATCCGTCAACAGGGGGCGGGTGTAAGAGAGTTTGCCTGCCAATTCATTGAGGTGCATCACCTGTGCCTGAATGAGACTGAGAAGGCAGAGGTCTTCAACCTCTGTTTGGACATGCCGCTCAGTCCCACTGAGGTGGAGAGAATGGGGAGCCCAGGATTTGGGGAGTTCGTTGACCGCCTGGACCCCATTCCTCCTATGGTCCCAGTTCCAGTGGTCCGTGTTCCGGTGGACCCACCTCCAGTGGGCAGTGTTCCACGGGATTGTGTTCCGGAGGTCGCGAAACGGAGGAGGAGGAGAAGGAAGGCTCCCTTCGTGACAGCTCCGGTGGTCCCAGTTCTGGTGGTCCCAGTTCCGGTGGATCGCATTCCGGTGATCCCAGTTTCGGTGGATCGTGTTCCGGTGGTCCCAGTTCCGGTGGATCGTGTTCCGGTGGTCCCCGTTCCGTGGTCCCAGTTCCGTGGATCGTATTCCGTGATCCCTGTTCCGTGGATCGTGTTCGGAGGTGGCGAAACGGAGGAGGAGAAGGAAAGCTCCTTCGTGACTCTGAGGGCCGACCCGACGCCTGAACTCTGCGGGCCGACCCGCCACCTGAACTCAGCGGCCGACCCGCAGCCTCCTTGTTTTCCCCTTCCTTGTCTGTCCCGCCCTGGTCTGTCCTCCCCGTCCCCGCCCTGGTCTGTCCCCGCAGCAGAGCTGCTGCGTGTGTTTGCACATGATCACACCCCATCCTCCTCATCAAAGTAGCCGGTGTAATCCTCATCTGTAGCCAAGTGTTGTTCTTTGCTCGGGTTTTAAGAAAAGAAAAGTTTAAATCGCTTAAAACAGAGTGATGTTCCACGGCAGAGGACTTTACTATAATAATTATTATAATTTCTTGTTATCATCTTGTCTGGACGATTGTTATCTGTACAAAATGGATTATAAACATGTAAGTTTTAAAATATTAGTGTCCCCACAATTATTTATGTGGTAAAGAAAATATGTGTAATAAGTGTTCAATGAATATACATTATTATTCTTTAAATGTCACCCTAGTCTTGTCTGAACTTGTTCGTTCGTCTTTGGCTCAAGCTTCATGGTATTATTTCCTGACATAGTTTTAGTATTGAGGTCAAAGTCCACTTGCCCTGCGTTCACAGATTTGCATTCGTATTTTACTGTGGTTTATTGTGAAACCGGTAATCGTTTCATCCCTATACTATATCCCTGAGACATGCTATGCTGCAGAGTCATTCTGGCCATTGAAAGTGCAGTGTGTGCATCATACTGAAAGTGAAAGTGAAGCCGCTTCTGGCTATACAACACTGTGTCTGCACTGACTGTGGTGTGTTAGAGATCTCAGGAGAAACAAAAGCTCAAACTACAGCTCAGGCGCTCTTCAGAGATTCAAAGACAGGTAAGCAAGAACAATCCTCAACTTTATCTGATAGCATTTAAGTTCATTTCAGCTTGCTTAAAATCTAATATGTTGATCTTTAGAGATGGGAATGGCACAGTCTAGTATGAAGAGTGATCTCTTCTACCCTGGAAATCCTGACAGAAGAAAGAAGTTTACCCGCAAACATCAAGAGCTTATACATATGATGAAAGGCAACTTTTGTGCCACCAACCAACTCATTGAGACTCTTAGGAAGCACTTAGGTTTGTCATTTAGTCCGATTGCAGTGAACGAGGAATCTTCTGTGATGGAGAACTGTGGGGTGATCATTGAACGCATACATGAGATCCAGGCAGAAGTGGAGAAGATTGACACGCACCTGAAGGAGAGGCTGGAACCGACACTGTTTGAGAACCTGTCTGTTTGTGTGCATACTCCAGTGTTAAACAATATTGTGCTTTTGCCGATATTTGGGATTGATATGATTACTGGGGCCATTGGGGGCAGTATTTTGTGTGATCAACTTGAGGCTGCCCTGGGAGAGTATGAAAAAGCTTTAGATGAATTCAGGCCAGCGTCTGAAGAATATCAGGATAGCATAACCTATGTCAGGATAAGACTTGAGATGAATGAATAAGAGGAAAATTAGTTATCTGAAACATTCACAGGTTTACCAGTACTTCTTCAATGATGTGGAAAATAAATCCTGTGTTTTACTTCGTCTTGCATGTTAAAAAAGCTTGTATACCATAAATATAACACTAAAATATATATAATTTTTCAAATTTCATTCAAAAGTCTTATTTACTTATGTATTCATGATAGTTTATACACATACCCCCGGTTTCCCAGACAAGGCTTAAGATAGTCCCAGACTAAAATGCATGTTTGAGCTGTTTTAATTGAAAACAACTTTCACTGACGTATCTTAAAATATACATTGTTTTGTCTCAAGATGCACATCAGTAATGTTTTTATCTAAAGCACATTTATAAAAGCTACTTAAATGTCCTAATTGAACTAAGGACTAATCATGGTTTAATCTAATCCCTGTCTGTGAAACCAGGCCTAAATGTATGTTTAGGTGTATGTTATGTATCTATACGTCCTTCAGCTATTGTTTTTCTTAATTCGCTGAAATAAATTGTTTAACAATGTTTACCAATGACTCCTGATTTATTTCTTTTTTTAATATAAATTAAACTAAAATTCAATGTATTTTTTTTTTACTTTTGACAAGATGGAAATGGAATGCAATGGAAGCTTTTGTTTGTGTGTTTTTTAATACTTCCTACACTTGAGATGACAGGAAAATAAATCTTAAACATTAACTAGTGAATTGGGGCTTTTCTTATTCTCGTTAGCTATGATGTGAAAGCATATTGAATAAAAAATCCTGTGGTTAACAGTTGTGTGTTAAAAATATATTTATAATATTTGTATAATATATTTAAAATATATGTTGTTATTCATTCTACTCTTTCACTGAAATAAAATGTTTATTTACCAATGACTCCAGAATTAATATATGTAATTAAACTGCCAAAGAGACTCTTAATTTTATCATTCAGGCAAGTGTTATACGTCATAATCTGTAAAGTTTCTACTGTTATTTATGTACAGTCACAAAAAAGCCACATGTTGTACTTTTCGCAAAATAAAGAAAACAAATATAATGCGCTGATTTGCAGCCTCTCTGTCAAAGACGTCTAATCTGATTAAATGATCTCTTACTTAGTGAATACTTGTCACCAAACATAACACATATGTCCAAAGAAAATATCAGGTTTTAAATAATGTAAATCAAATATACTGTGAAAACAAATATACTGTGGATTATGGGTAAGTTTAAGGTTAGGTTATGGACAGGTGTTTTACCCTAAACTTACCATACCACCACACCTGTCCCTAACTTTACCCTTAAACTTACCCACACCACCACACCTGTCCCTAACTTTACCCTTAAACTTACCCACACCACCACACCTGTCCCTAACTTTACCCTTAAACTTACCCACACCACAACACCTGTCCCTAACTTTACCTTTAAACTTACCCATACAACCACACCTGTCCTTAACCTTACCCATACCACCACACCTGTCCCTAACTTTACCCTAAAACTTACCCATACCACCACGCCTGTCCCTAACTTTACCCTAAACTTACCCATACCACCACGCCTGTCCCTAACTTTACCCTTAAACTTACCCATACCACCACACCTGTCCCTAACTTTACCCTTAAACTTACCCATACCACCACACCTGTCCCTGACTTTACCCTTAAACTTACCCATACCACCACACCTGTCCCTAACTTTACCCTTAAACTTACCCATCACCACCACACCTGTCCCTAACCCTACCCTTAAACTGACCCATCCCACCACACCTGTCCCTAACTTTACCCTTAAACTTACCCATACCACCACACCTGTCCCTGACTTTACCCTTAAACTTACCCATACCACCACACCTGTCCCTAACTTTACCCTTAAACTTACCCACACCACCACACCTGTCCCTAACTTTACCCTTAAACTTACCCATACCACCACACCTGTCCCTGACTTTACCCTTAAACTTACCCATACCACCACACCTGTCCCTAACTTTACCCTTAAACTTACCCATACCACCACACCTGCCCTAACCTGACAAAGCTTCAGTACGTAATGGCACTTGCGTCTATCTGCTGCGGATGTACTGCAAATGTTCTGCAAATGCACTAAAGAACGCTGACGACGAGCAGAAATGAGATCTACAGCTCTCTGCTTGCAGTATGTCAGTCACGCTCGTCAGGACTCGAGTACGGCTCGCGGGTGCCCACCCAAGTTCGGAAGACAGCGTTCACGCTTGATGTGGTAATTTCACAGCATACACGCAGGTTCGAAGACTCGTTCTCGCCCCTACAGTGCAATTCGCCAGGTAGCTATACATCCGCGCTAAAATATCACTGTGAAAGTCATCATAGCTTTCGTGGTATAGACCCAGCTCCCAAACCCAACTTTGAGAATAGATTAACGGCGATATTTTTTTTATCGACCGATAAGAGTCTCACGTTAACGCAGCACGTTAACTATATATATATATATATATATATATATATATATATATATATATATATATATATATATATATATATATATATATATTTATTTTTGCTTTTTGAAAGATCATAAGACTGTGTGACAGTTCAATTATATGCTGTTGTTTTCCAGGGTATACCATACATCGATGTTGCTTGTACCATACTATCATTGCTTGTACTGTCAGTCAACCATTTTAAGAAAGCGCGATTTCATTACACATTTAGGATCCTGCAAATGTAAGAGCATGATGAGAGCAAGTGCCACTGATGTCTGTAACATTACACCCACTGCTGTGGGAACTGCTGTTGCACAAGCTACTGCCATTGCTGTTCCAGCTATTGCAGAACTGCCCCAAATGCCCCCCAAATAAGGCACATTGAAGAAAGATACACAGCAAAAATTATGGACATTTCATCCTCATCCCATCTCAAAAGTGAATGCATAGTGAAGGGGGAGTCTGAAAAAAGAAGTCTTATCTGCCCCCTCCCCTCTCGCGCTCTCTTCTCAGACTGTCCAAGCAGCTGCTGAAAGAGGCACTGACACAGAGACTGAGAATCAGACTTAGGGATACAATTTGATACCCAAATATTTTTGTAAAAACATAAAGAATTGCAAGCCATTGTGTTTTATTGGATCACAAGCTCTGTTCAAAGTTGAAGTTGACGCTTTAAGCACAGACCCAGAGACTGAGATCCAGACATTAGAGAAATTAGAGAAGATAGGTTGCTGAAGGTTGCTAAACCAGGTGACAGAGAGTGTTTTAACTATGGTCAGCATGGCCATTTTGAACGTAACTGTAACCTCTCACCTATAATGTGTAGAAAATGGCAAATCACGCCACCAGACTAACATTCTGTAAACAAACCAAAGTAAAAAGAAACAGAAGTGACTTACACGCTGTCTAAGAAGTTTGAATAAAAAAAAAAAAATTATCTGAAAATTATCTTATCTGAATCTGGCCCACCATGTCATTTCTGGTGCTGTGGCTAAAATTGGAATAGTAACTCAGACTCAATTTGGATGTTGAAGTTTACATTTATTGTATGGGCAAAAGACACAAATGACAACTATGGTTATTTGAAAACATCATTTCTGGCAAAGAATAGAGTTAAAAGGATAATGTCTGATGTTTATTGGAAAACAAATGTAATCTCTAGCCAAGTCTTATGCTGTGCTAGAGAGAGAAGTTAAAAGTTTATGAAAATGCAGTACCAGTCCTGAATGCCTAGGAGTCTCTCTCTTTCAAACGAGCTCAAAGCTGATATCTGAGCCTGTGATAAGATATTGATAAGTAAAAGCACAGGGCATCACTTGAAAATAATAAGATATGTTTTAGTGGTTAAAGAGGTATAAGATGATTTTACACACAGACCTTAAATAAAAGATTTTGTTGATCAATGTTTTACATATGACCAGTAACTGGTGTGTGATCTTAGCCTCCACCATGTACAGAAAATGGCTTTGTTCGTAGAGATAGTCAAACTCTAAATTGAATGGACAGTTGTAATGGCTAAATTCACTGAGTGTAACCCACGCACTGTTAGATTGTGTCTTTGAAGAGGTATGATGGATTTTAGTGATTAAGTTGTGTTATGATGAACCTGTCTCCATGTTCTACCTATAGTAAGCAGACTAATTGGCTCTGGTGACTCTTGAATGCACTTTTCCCCAAGGCTCCAGAAAATATTGGATCCTGTTGAGGGTCAAAGATCTCAAGCGATGACCAAGTGGGCACGAGGTGGTTTTCCCGAAGACGGGTAAGACTTTCTATGGCCTGACAGGGAGCAACCCAAGCCAGGGAAATCACGTAAAGTCACACTTGGGGTTTTATGTGAGGTGTGTATGAGAGTGGAGCGATGTCTGTGAGGCCAGCAGCATCAGTCAAGGGGGGAAGCTGTGCTTGTGGGGGCCGAGAGTCCAGACAGGACACAGCAGGGCCTGCCCTAATTATGCTCCTCTATACCACTCACCAATAGATAAATTGAGTGCCAGGAAGAAAGACCCTGAGCGAAAGAGTTATGATGGTAAGGGGCATTCAAGAGCCGGCGGAGACTATGCAGTGCTTGTCATTTAACTTGTGTGGAGACCAGAACAAACTGTATTAATTTGTATCAGTAAAACTGAATTAATGTTATTATGAGTTTACTTCAGCAGGCTTAATTCAGAGACATGGTGATGACTTTAAGATGAGGACGGCTTTTGAAGTTTAAGGAAGGTCTGAAGGACAAAGGTATTTAAACTAAAGATAACTTGAAACAATTGCATAGTGTAACTTATTGGAGATGTACTTATTTGAAAGTTGTGGCGGGGAGGGCGTGGTTTAGCGAGGTCTGTGACGGGAGAGAGAGTCAGAGGCCGAGCGGCACGTAAGTGAATCAGGTACAAATGATGAACACCTGTCTCTTGTTTCAGTAATTGGCGTGGAGAGACAGGTTATAAGCCACGCAGGAGTTGAGGACCGGGGAGAGAGAAGCTGGAGACAAACCGCGCTGGGACTCGAGCTGGAGATCAACGAGGAACTGAGTAAAGAAACCGGAGGAATATTTGAGAAACTGAGCTTTGTTTTGTTGGGTGCAAGTGCACCGTGTCTTACTACTTGGGTTATTGAGAAATAAAACCCTCTCGAGTTCGAGCCAGCCGACCCCTGTGTCTTCTTCCTCACCCACGAACTTCATTACAAAAGTTAAACATTTAAATTTCTAAACGTTGAAGGATTAAAGGTTAGTTAAAGTCTTAGAAGACTGTTGAAAAGATTATCAGAGAGAGAGAGAGAGAATGCTTGTGGATGCATGGATGGTATACTGTGACAGTTTGTTATCGCCCTGCTAAAGCTGAAACAAAACAAAGGAATTATATCAGAACCAAAAAACAACAGATGAATAATGAAAAGACATGATCTGAAATTGGTTAAGAGATTTTGTAAAAGCAGAGTTTAAATAATTTTTAGAGTTAACACCAAAAGCAAATTTTGAGAATGAGAAATTAATATTTATGTGTGTAAATACCTCTGGAATGAGAGTTTATCATCACAGATCGGTTAAGTCAAGCAAAAACATTTAAAGACACTGCTAATTCTGAAGCAATCTGGTGAAAAGATGATCCAGAACTTAGCAGGGGACGAGCTTTAAGTGGATAGGTATCCAGCTCTGTCTGTTACTGGTCATTATGACTTTTGTCATTTATGATGCGGATTTGAATTAATCTCTGGATTAGTGTTTATGTTAAAAATGGAATTGTAAAGTTACAGATTGCTGTCCATCATGGGTTAAAAACCCTTCTCCAAATTCAACAGAGGGTCTAAAATTGAATAATGTCGATTGATTAAAAATAGTAAAGGTACATTTTATGGACTTGACGGCAGAGACAAAGTGACAAATTGGCTGAAGTCATTATCCAAATTATCCAGAGACTCCCTCATATTTCTGAAAGGCAGGAGGGCGAACAAAGAGATAACTTCTAAAAAGTTATTTTTATTTTATTTTATGTTTCTTCCATTAAATGGAGGCTGGACATGTGATATCTAGAGAGAACTACAAATAATGTTGGAAAATCAAGTGACTTGAGTCTTTCTATGTGATGTAATATTTTGGTTTCTGCAGAGCAGTAAATAAGATAAATAATAATGAGCACATGGTTTATCTGCAGACTTTGATAGAGGGACATTTCAAGCAAGTTAAAACAAAAGAGACATGGCCCAAAGATTGATGTTTTGACAATAAAACTTTTGACAGAATTTATGAAACCTGAAGACAAATTAGGTTAATATAAATTGAACTATGAATGCTTTTCAAAATACAGATTGTTTTAAAACAGCTTTAAAGAAATTGATGATGACTTGTAGTACAAAGTTAAAATACTTTTGGAGATTATGAGAATTTGTTCTTGGTAAAATTTTAACAATTTTTGGTTAATTTTTGTTTTGCTATGCATTTTGCTGTGCTCTTAGAGTGCTTTGTATGTGTTAACAAAGAAGCAGTCTTTTGTCCAGGAAATTGAGGGGTGATGTTGAAGCACAGCTGACCAGAAAATCATCTGACTCCCAAAGAAAGACAACTTATGTATTTTTTGTGTATAAATATTGGGTCAGGGAAAGGCAAGTTTGTCGCAGACTGCCTGTACAAGCCTTGCATAGGATTGTGTAAATCAGGGACAGTTGAGACCCAGAGCTCTGTATGCTATCTTCATCTGACTTACTTATTCATTAAAAGAGTTAAACTATATTTTGTTCCTGCTCTCCTCATTCAACGAACACGCGGACTCGAGAAATTGATGCCGAGTCCAACAATTGGTGACCCCGATCGTGTGAGGGGGAGTCCGAGGAGGAGTGGACAATCTCTGATCTTCTCTTGACATCAGGCCGGCCTGAACCAAAAAGAAAGGTAAGCAGACACCTGTTTTCTATATCAAAGTCTGCAATTGGCTATTTTCTAAATTATGTTGTCAAGAGTGGTGAAGTGATTGAAACATTTTGTTATGTGTGGATAAGTCATATGAAGAAAGTATAAAATATAAAAATAGCCAGGGACGCAGTGTCTGGGACACAAAGTAATTAGGCCAGGGACGCGTGTCTGGGACACAAAGATTTGGGCCAGGACCCAAGGGCTGGGGGCCTATATCACTGACGAGTGAATAAAGGTACCTGGGGAAGATCCCAGGAGTGGGTGAGAAATCTACCACACGGTCCGACCCCTGAAGACCGCATTCAGAAAAGTACAGTAGTACAAACTAAAAAATAGAAAAAGATAAAATATGATAAAAATGTGCGTGAGTATAATTGAATAAAAGATTATAGGAGGAAGGTGAAAGTTTAGAAAAGAAGTTAGGAAGGATTTAAAAAGATATATAATAAATAATATAATAAAATAAATAAATAAAACATTTAAATGAATTATATATATATATATATATATATATATATATATATATATATATATATATATATATATATATAAAAATAATAAAGTGATAAAGTAATAATAAAAATAAAAGGATAAATTGTTATATACAAAGGAAGAAATATTATATGACAGGGAGGGTGCTGTGTGTGACTGGTTAAAAGAAGGCACTAAAATTACGGGTGATCCGAGTAACCTTGGTGGTATATCCGCTGGGGGGACGAGGTGAGAACCCACATAGGAAAGTGCCCACTAAAAGAAGGTGTTCTAGGGGCGATCAGGGAAACTTGTGAGAGCCCACATAGAGGAAAACACCCACATCAGTCACATACGGAACTATAAAAAAATAAATAAATAAATAAATAAATAAATAAAATAAAATCAACAGAATACTATACAAGGGAGTCAGAATGGAGGGGGAATTTGATATAGAGTGTGAGAAATATGGTCCATTAAAAACCCAGTGCGAAGATATTTCAGCACAAGTGATAAGTGGAATTGAATCAAAAAGGAGGGATAAAAAGAGAAAAGAAATTAACATTCTGTATGAGGAGTTCAAAAAGATAAATAATTTAGAGGATAGTAGTAAAATAGATTTGGCAGTTCTTTTAAAAAAAAACAGAGAAAGTCAGTCATGACAAATTTTACCTACAGCGCCACCACTCTATCAGGAGGGAGGAGTTCACTGTCAGGTTCCAGTATATGATGTAGATGGAGGAATGCTGGATGTTACTAAGGGTGGAGGAGCAAGACAATGGCAGGTGAAAGGAGGACACTTAGAAGTCAGAAAAAGGGAGACAGAGAGGGATTCTCCAGAACTAGGTGAGGAAGTACTAGATGGAGCAGATGGAGGAAATAGTGTGATGTCAGAACACAGTTATCAGGGAGAGGGAAGTGACAAAGCCAATAAACAAGGAAGTAAGGCAGATAATATGGGGAGAGAGTGGATTCATGAGGAATCTGATGAGTTATTGAACAGATGTACATGGTCAGCTAAGAAAAAATTGGAAGACAGGCTCAGACCTTGGGGACCGAGACAGGGGGTATCTAGGAGCGCCCACAACCAATGAATATGGAAAGTATGATACAGGAAAGAGAGGAGGAGAGAACAGTTAGGGACAGAGAAGGAGATCATGATACACAGGAACTGGAGATAATAATAGAAGGAAAAATGCAAGTACAGGGACCACTTAGGTCAGAATATCATACAAGGAGCAAGAATAGACAACAGCAGGTGTCCAGAGAGGGACCAGTAACCAACTTCCCTCTAGTGGTTAGAAATGGTCAGGAGGAATATCAGGCTTGGTCCTTCTATGAGGTTGGAGGGTGAGGTCCAGGATCTGTTTACAGATGGATGCTGTCACAGAAATGATAAGGGTGAATTAGAAGCAGGATACGCAGTGGTCAGAAAAGTGGGCGACAGATTTGAGACAGTTGTGGCAGACAAGCTGATAGGAAAACAGTCAGCGCAACGAGCAGAAGTCATGGCTATTATTGAAGCGTTGAAGTGGGGGAAAGATAAAAAGGTGAACATTTATTCAGATTCAGCATATGGAGTAGGGGCAGTGCATACTGAATTAACTAAATGGAAAAGAGCAGGATTTATGACAGCTGCACAACAGCCAATTAAGCATCAGGTAGAAATGCAGCAGTTAGCAGAAGCCATTTTACTACCAGAACAGGTAGCTGTAATAAAGTGCAAGGGACATGAAAAAATGAAACAATTACATCTAAGGGAAATCAGGCAGCAGACGAGGCAGCAAAACAAGCAGCTAATTATAATGTAGCTCACCAGCTTCTGTCTTCTGAACAACAGGTAACTGACCTCTTGCCAGCATTAACATGGGAGCATATCTTTGCAGCTCAAGAGGCAGCCTACCCACAAGAGAAATCCATGTGTCTCGAAAGAGGGGCAATCAAAGGCAACAACGCCTGGAGGTTTGTAGATGGGCGACCTGTTATTCCACCAGCCATGATGAAGTCATTGCTAGCTGAGGCACATGGCCTAGCTCACTTTGGCAGGGCTCAGATGTTGAGAGCTCTTGCACACTGGTGGCATCCTTATATGAAGGAAACCTTAGAAGCCTTCATTAGGGAGTGCTCAACGTGTGTTCAACACAATATAAAATCTACCATCAAACCTCACATGGGTGCGTTTCCATTGAGGAATGGCCCAGGAGAAGAGGTGGTCATTGACTTCACAGACATGGGTGAAAGGGTCCAAGGGAAAAGATATATGCTGGTCATGGTGGATAGTTTCACTGGGTGGCCTGAGGCATGGCCCACAAAATCTGAAGACAGTCAATCTGTAGTGAAATGTTTGATCAATCATTACATACCTCAGTATGGGTTCCCTAGGAAAATTCGGTCAGACAATGGTACACACTTTAAGAACGCAGATCTACAAGCTGTGGAAAAGGTACTAGGCCTGAAACATAGCTTCGGATCAGTCTATCATCCAGAATCCCAAGGGAAATGCGAACGGATGTGAAGATTACAATTTTATTGCTAAATGTTATTTTTATTTAGTATTATTATGTTATTAGATGATTAATGACACATAGTATGCGGGGACATATCATGGGTTTGGGTTATTTGTTTTGTTTGTTTTGTTGTTTGTTGTTTTTCTTTCTTTTGCCTTTCCTTTTCCTCACTATTGCTCCACTAGATGACCACTGATGGGGTGACGGTGTGGAACTGACTGTCGTAGTTCCAGAGGAGGGACTGAAGATTACAATTTTATTGCTAAATGTTATTTTTATTTAGTATTATTATGTTTTATTATTTTTCAATGTACAATGTAAGTCAGGCTGTGTCTGTACATGTGTTCCAAGGAGAGATATGCATGAGCTGAAGTTTGCATGAAATATTACTGTCATATGGCAGGGAGAAGGACACAGGCAGATAATTTTGGTCATACAAAGAATGCGTGTCCATGCAGGAATGTGCATACATGTATATCACAGATGCATACAGGCTTATATTTTCCGCTGATGTATTTGTTTTGTGATAGATCTCAACTGATGTAAGCATGAAGTATAAGCTCTATTTTAAACATAGGACACAAGTTTCTCTTCCTTCTAAGGAAGTTTCTTCCTAGTGAGATCCTCTGTTAATAGTATATAACATCCAAATTGAGTGTACTGCCTCAGATGAGAGACGGGACGATGAGATGAGAGACGGGACGATGGGAGACAGAGAAGGGAGGATAGAGAAGGGAGAGGGTAGAGAAACGGAGGAATGGAGAAACATATACAGCTGGCAAGAAGACAACAAGTTTCTCTCCTATGCCTGATACATATGGCAATAAAGAGTTTTGACAAGGCAACTGGTATCCGGTCCTGTGATTCAATCATAACGGGGACAAAGCTGAATTTTCAGATCAACAACTTGGCGTCACACGAACAGGATCTGCATTTCAGACATTTGTCTCAATTAATTCATCAGGTAAGACATTTTCTTTTTCTTAAAGATTCTAAGTCTGCCTGATGATATATATACTGTTGAGACAATGACTGAAACTGCTAAAAAGAACTGTGTTATTTTGGAATACCAGTTGTGTTGCCAATGAATGTGTATCAGACATAGTAATTTAATTT
The DNA here is from genome assembly GCA_023029165.1 of Gobiocypris rarus. Lineage (NCBI taxonomy): Eukaryota > Metazoa > Chordata > Actinopteri > Cypriniformes > Gobionidae > Gobiocypris > Gobiocypris rarus. The sequence goes on along the minus strand of CM040911.1, from coordinate 7,028,447 downwards.
GATGCAACTTATTTAAGTTGTTCTGATCAGTGAACCTTCAAAATATTGAATGAAGCTGGGTAGAAGTGGATCTTTTGTGCAAAAGACCAACTTTGTCAATTTTTGGGAGAATAACTGTAATGCGATTTAGCAATTAGCTCGTTGTGACTGTGAGGTGGTGGAATGTGGCGAGTTTGCAGTAATCAGTGGCAGGAAAAACTCTAAAACATGTCCACACACTGAAGAGCCACACTTAGAAGAAGTGAGGGGAAGTGCAATGAGCTTTGAGATTAAAGCGGTTTAAAGTGGCGGGTCTGCGCTAAAGGTAGTGCAGTGTTAAAGAAAAGCCCTAAAACGTTTAAACACGCTAAAGTATAAGGTGCCTTAATAAGTGGCTAGAATCGTTGGCCTTCTGATTTTGACAGTAAAGCTGTTCAATATTTAGGTGGGGACTGATCTGAGTTCAACTGTAAATTTTTAAGAATTATAAGAATATTTAGGATTTAACTTTTGTTTTCTTTCTCTTTCTTTGTTTCCCGAGTTGTCAGCTAGGAGAGAGAGAGGGAGAGAGGGCAGGGCAGGACCCTTCCCTTCAGCAAACACACACACATAGACACACACTCATACACGCACACACAGAGCTATACATAGCCCTGCTGCTGAGAAGCACAGACACACACAGACTATCTGCAAAATGGCAGAGAGTTTCTATAATAGCAGAACAATATCTGCTTGGTACTTAAAAAGAAGAGCAAAAACAAGCCAAGTTTTCAAGAAAGGACTGGATGTTGATGCCTCTTTGGATGAACAGTTTAGATGGTTCATGATCCAAAAGACTCTGTTAAACTGAAAGCCTTTCCGATCCTGGCAGCCCACTGGATTGTGAAACAAGGTGGAATTTGTTGCAGTACGGATGGGAGTCCAGTTCCACTTGTTGAAGCAATGAAGCCACAGATTGAAGCATATAACAAGTTGAATAAAATCATGTCTATTACATGTTCAGAAAAAGATAAAACAATCATTGATGATTCATTTGATCCAGATTGGACAAATATAATAGCCGAGGCTGAAAGTAAATTTTTGCAAGCACCAGTAAACTCAGCAAAAACTGTAATGCCTCCTCCATACAACCCAATTTATCCAACTTTGCCTGAACAATGTAAAAGTTCTTGTAAGCCAAATGGAGGGCCAGTTGACAAAATATTTATTGCATCTGCACAAGCCGCTCCAGTAATAACCAGGTCCAAATCAACCCAGCCAAACAGAGACATGCTGCGAGGTATACCAGCACCTGCCTCTGATTGGGGCGATGAGACAAGAGAAGACGACATGATAACAATTGATAAGGTCGGTCCTGAATTCTCTTCACCTGCTATGAAAAGGGAAGAAGTACAATCTGAAATGATGATGGAAGAAAGACCATTCACACCAGGAGAACGTCAAGCCATTCTCATGGCCTTGCCTCCTCTGAAGAGACAAGATCCAAACACAGAGTTTTGGCGAGAATTAGATTCCTTGGTTGAAGCACATCAAATGTCACTAAGAGACATACACACCATTGTAAAAGCTAAAATCCCAAGAGACAGATGGGAACGCTTGCCAGCGCCAATAACAACAGCCCAATGGATAGACTTGTGGGTTGATGGCCATGGACGACCCTGGGTCTTTGGCAAGCCTTAGATGTGTTCCGAAAAGAAATCCAAGAGATCCTGGGCAGCGGTAAGATTCCTTTCACATCAGTAACATTGATTAAGCAAAAGATGATGAATCTCCAGATGAATATGCCTTGAAATGGAATGCTTATGAAAGATGGGCTCACTGTGCAAAAAAAGAACCAGACAGAGATGATGTACAGTTTACTGACACACTTGTGGACGGTTTTAGCACAAAATATCAACAAGCCTTATTACTTGAGTCAATCCAGGAGAAACGTTTGACCAAATTATGCAATGGGCTGGTCGTCTAGAAATGGCTATTAGATCAAACAAGGATGAAGGAAACAAATCAAATCGAAGAGGAGTGGCGTTCGCTCAATCCAACATCGATGCAGATAGGATGTTGAAGTTCTGCCAAAATTGTGGGAAGACTGGCCACATCATAAAAGACTGTTGGGCTAAAGGAGGTGGATCAGAAGGTAAAGGCCCGTCATTTAAACAGGTAAACGCCAAAAACAATGATAAAACCTCTCGAGGGAAGACATGGACTGAAGCACAAGTTCGTCCAGCTCATTGAGGGAATTATTCGTCCACAATAGCAATCAGCGCCCCTGTAAGAGTAACAAAAGAGACAATCGACTCTTCATCCCTGCTTTGATAGGGGCCATCAATGTGACTGTCTAATCGATACAGGAGCTTCCTCTCCATAACTGATTTGAATCTACCTACAACACATGAAGCCATAGAAGTTGAAGGAGTTGGAGGAGATATCATGATATTTCACAAAAGTATACCAGTTCCTCTGCAAATACATGAAGATGAAGTCCTATGGACACCTTTCTGTAATTAACAAGGAAGCCTTATAGGTATGGACATTTTCAGACTGGCCAAGGTTGGCACAGATTATTACCTGCTATTTTGTGGAACTTAAGAGCAACTCCAAACAGAGTAACAGGACTAACCCTTTTGAACTAATGACTGGAAGAGCAATGGTTCTACTCTCCTGATGCTCCGCCCCCTGCGGGAACAGGAGGAGATTCCACATTGTTCCAAGAAAAGTTAAAACGTTATCTCACTATGCTGGACAGAGCTACCAAAGGAAACAACCAGAAAGTGCGAGAAGCTCAGCAGCAGTGGGATGAAAAACACACCACTACTGATATTCCACACATTCCCGAGTTAGGCAGTTTTGTTATGGTCAAACGAATTGCTAGGAAAGGTTTAGAGCCTAGGTGGGAAGGACCATATGAAATACTCTTAACTACAGATACGAGTGTTTGCCTTAAAGGGAAGGGTGTAGGAACAGATAGATGGTATCATTGGTCACAAGTTAAACCTTGTTTAGTGAATGAACAAAATGATAGCGATAGCTTATGGCCTGAAAATGATCAATGTTCGCCAGTTACTTTTAGAAACTGGGTAACAAGGAGTGGTGTTAATGATTTCTCTGCTTCCATTACAGGAATCAATTCCATTGACATTGATTAGAGATGGTTGCAAGTTATTCTCAATACACAACGACAATGGTATGCTTGTTTTTAATTTTATTCGGGATTTACCATGGAAGCGAAGCTTTATGGACTCCTCGAGTTCAAGGAATCACTGAATGCAACTCTGAAATCTGGCCAACATTTTACTTTACCCTTTATTTCCAAATGGGGATTATGGGATTGGGTGCCAAGTAATGACAAAGACCTTGCTAAATATCGAGAAGGCATCTATGGTGGATGTAACTATCACCATGAATGTTACAAAAGCAGAGTAATTTGGCCAGTTAAAGATGGGGGATATTCTAGTAGTGGTCAAAGACGAGAAATTTGTTCAAGAGAACAATGTGAAATTGTGGATTGGACCTAATAACTCTACTAATGTGGAAATTAACCTTATTTTGAATCGTACTCACATGCTTACAATATGGGATTCATTGGCCCTGGGGTGTATTTATCCTATAGTGTTGCCATGTGAGGGATTCCTAAGGGATACTGCCTCCAAACCGACAAGATTCAAGGGAAATTATGTAAGAGTATGGCATTCAGAAGATGAAAATGAATATTGTGAAACTGAACTGGAAACTGGGGAAATTGGACGGTGTTTCTATCTTTCTGCCGAAAAGTCAAACAAAGCTAAAACATGCCCAACTACAACTATTGCGCCAGCTCATGGTATCTTGTTAGCAAAAGAAACCAAAACCTTGATAAACGAAGCTCACATGGTGCGACACAACATATCAATTATAACTTGATGTCTCTGCTTACTGTTTTTGATCAGTCCTATTGTGGAAATTTTACACAAATAAGGAGTTGGTTGGAAAAGGAAGTAAAATATTATACCTCTAAAGATCCCCTGAGTAGTCGAAGTCGAAACCTCAAGTATATGGGGAGATATAGGAGGGGGTATTTGGTTCTGTCAATTCAATTAGTAATACTGCTCAAATGAGTCAATTAAGTGAATATACTCAGTGGGTAGGGAAAATGACCGGAAAGGACTTACTGAAGCTCTTAAAGGTTCTTTACATATTATAGCAGCAGGTCAGCATCTGAACAATGCTGCAAAGGAATTGGCAGACGATTAGTAAAATCATCTAATTTTGAGACACACCGTGGCGGCATGGTTTATTTTTAGCTCAAAACTTAAAGGATCAAATGGTTGAGGATGTTCAAGTTATTCGGATGGGTCAAGTTCCTGAACGAATAGCTGAATCATTGTTAGTGGTTTTGGTAATCAACTTAATTTGACTTCTGCTAAACATATTCCATTAGTCAAAATCGCAATAGATGAGAAATCTTTGTCAGGTTCTGGAACATTACCTTTAATTATGGAATGGCCTCAATATGGACAGCGCAATATAATGACAGTTAGACAATTCCAATCAATGGGTATTAGACAAGGAAATTCAGTAATTAGATTAGGAAGAAATGGATATTGGGCTGAAGGGGAAACACCGATGATTTCTACTACAGATTGTTGTGTCGAGGAACATGAGTGGGTAATTTGCTCATGTTCTACAATGTTTAGTCTATCCCTTAATGGATCTGCAGTTTGGGAGGTAGTTCCTTTAGATCAAGCCACAGGTGCATGGCAGGTGTCAGAAGCACAGTGGTGTATATTACATGATGGAATAAGTGAGAATATGATATATGGAGGGAAGTTGTGTCCAATTCCCCCTGATCCATTTTGCATTGAAATTCTCTATCCTCTTCATTTAGGTGGGATCCATGTTCCACATGTGAAATTGCTGCAATTAGAACCACAGTGGTGGAATAATGATTTAGTAGAGGAAAGGAATTATGAACTCTTTGAAATGGTTAAAAGACTTAAAGAAAGCGTAAAAACAGCTCAAGAGGAGGGAATTCAAGCAATAGGACATGTTATCGTTGCAAATGGAGTAGCCAAATTAATGTCTGAAAGAAAATTAACACAAATTCTAGGAAATCTATCATGGTCAGACTGGATAGTTTTACCTATGGTAGGAGTTCTTGTGTTTATGGTAGTAGTACACATCATCATATGTGTTACTAGAAGGAAAGGTACTAAACCTGTCAAATTGGTTATTTCTAACTATATGGATAAAGCCGAAAATGGAAAATATAGAGTAAGATAGGATATTCTATACACATTGCACCACTTACAAAACACAACCCCACAAACAATCAACACCCGCTTACTGATTTACAACCTCAAGGAATAGGACTCTTTAACATCAACGTTTATGTTAGTTTGTTATTTTAACCAGGAACTGGAGGAGTTCAGGTACCGAACGAGTCCAGGCACTGGTGAAGATTCATTAATTTTTACTTTCTCAGATGACTGGGGTACATTTTAAATGCATACACATAGATGATTAATGACACATAGTATGCGGGGACATATCATGGGTTTGGGTTATTTGTTTTGTTTGTTTTGTTGTTTGTTGTTTTTCTTTCTTTTGCCTTTCCTTTTCCTCACTATTGCTCCACTAGATGACCACTGATGGGGTGACGGTGTGGAACTGACTGTCGTAGTTCCAGAGGAGGGACTGAAGATTACAATTTTATTGCTAAATGTTATTTTTATTTAGTATTATTATGTTTTATTATTTTTCAATGTACAATGTAAGTCAGGCTGTGTCTGTACATGTGTTCCAAGGAGAGATATGCATGCAATGAGCTGAAGTTTGCATGAAATATTACTGTCATATGGCAGGGAGAAGGACACAGGCAGATAATTTTGGTCATACAAAGAATGCGTGTCCATGCAGGAATGTGCATACATGTATATCACAGATGCATACAGGCTTATATTTTCCGCTGATGTATTTGTTTTGTGATAGATCTCAACTGATGTAAGCATGAAGTATAAGCTCTATTTTAAACATAGGACACAAGTTTCTCTTCCTTCTAAGGAAGTTTCTTCCTAGTGAGATCCTCTGTTAATAGTATATAACATCCAAATTGAGTGTACTGCCTCAGATGAGAGACGGGACGATGAGATGAGAGAGGGGACGATGGGAGACAGAGAAGGGAGGATAGAGAAGGGAGAGGGTAGAGAATGTTCACGGAGGAATGCCTCAGAGAAACATATACAGCTGGCAAGAAGACAACAAGTTTCTCTCCTATGCCTGATACATATGGCAATAAAGAGTTTTGACAAGGCAACTGGTATCCGGTCCTGTGATTCAATCATAACGGGGACAAAGCTGAATTTTCAGATCAACAGGATGAATTTGAATCTAAAGACAAAATTGGCTAAAATCTGTGCACAGACTAAATTGAACTGGTTAAACGCGTTACCAATTGCTTTGATGGCTGTAAGATCTTCATTGAACAGGGTAACTGGCTTTACACCATTTGAACTACTGACTGGAAGACAATTTCCAGGTCCAACAGCTGGGTTGAATTTGACAGACTGTGAACCACTACAATACAAACCATACTACGACAAACTAACGTCTCTTGTCTCAAGTTTCTCAAAACAGATTGCTGACAGATCACAGGCACCAGATCCTAAGGCTGGACTTGGTCAGGCCGCAGAGTGGGTCCTCCTGAAGGTCTTCAAGAGGAAGTGGAATCAACCAAGGTGGACTGGTCCTCATAAGGTAACGGAGAGAACATCACACAGTGTAAGGTTAGAAGGCAAAGGGGACATGTGGTACCATTGGACGTGTTGTGCACCGGCAGAACCACCATCGAGGACATTGGAGGACACAAGAGTGGCCCTGCAGGAACTGCAGGACCAAAAGGGGGAGGATACAGGGACACTTGATACAGAACAAACAGACTAAAAACTCACAGACAGAACATACTAATTTTGAGAGTAATATTAACTTGTACTAAACTATTGTTTATGCTTATCATTTGGTTATTTAGAGGTGTAAAAGAGTGTAAAAATGGTGTTGTGGGAAAATAAGAAAGTATTAGGAATAGTAGTGGGATTGACATTAATCATTATGGGTGTCATATTTTTTATGGAATATCTGAGAGAAAGAGGGCATAACAGAGGAAAAAGGGCACCACAAGAGTATAAGATTCTGCGTAAGATACGGGGGCATAGAACTAAATTATGAGAAGGGGTCAACTACATCATTCACTTTCGACTTATGTCAAGTAATTAATTGTGGAGGAAAAAATGGGTCATGGAGGGGGTATGATGTGTATTTTTGTGCTCCCCCAGCATTCATAGATAAGTGTGAGCAAGGAGATTGGCCATCTCATCCAGGACCCTATATTACAGGAGCCTGTGAGAACTGGGGGCAAGTGACTAAATTCACAGGGGCTTGGACGCCAGACTTACGTTATTTGAGTAAAGAACATAGAGACTGGTGGGGAAAAAATAGGATTCCAAAGAGATTTTCATGCATCACAGAACCCACTGACATTGTCCCTGAACAGAATAGACAGATCATCTTTCAAAAAAGATGTTGCATATTTCATTATAGGGGTGGACATGTCAGACAGGGATATCGGAGCATTGATTAAGATAAATTTTATAAATCAGCCAATAATAACACAACCAATACCTCCAAATGTGACACAGTCAGGAGAACATTTTGTAATTACTGTTGATTATACCAAATTAAAGCCTGAAGACATAATTGAAAAAGCAACAGGATATGGGGAAATAAATTTGTGGTTAGAATGGATAATTAACACAGCTAGAGAGCAGAACATGGAAAATTGTGTAGGATGTGCTAGGCTAGACCGACTCTGTTTATAGAACCTGCTCCACTATATCCTGAAGATAGATGGGGTTACCAATGCATGTTACAATTGACCAATGAGGCAACCCCTTCAAACTGTACCACTCTAGCATCAGTCTTTCCATTGATAAATAATGAGACACGGACAGGTCCATTTACACCTCAACCGGGGAACTATACATGTTTTAACTTCACCAGGAGAAATGTAATGATCAATTTAGGGAAAATAGACCCCACTTGGTGTAAAATTGTGGTTCAGGATCCAGGGAATGTAATAGGACCATGGGCTAGAGCAGGATTGTATTACTATTGTGGTGATAGAAGGTTGTTTGTAAGGATACCAAAGAAGGCCAAAGGGATGTGTGCGATGGTAAGGCTGGGTGCACCACTAGTACTGATTGGAGAAGTGACTAAGAGACTGGAAGGTAAGGCAAGTATAGTAGAGCTATATAGCTATAGCTATATATTAACAGACGCAGACAGAGACATGTGTTAAGTAAGAGGGACCTAGGAGCATTTGACTTGACTAAAGACAGCACCACCTACATAGATGCAGTTGGAATACCGAGGGGAGTCCCAAATGAATATAAATTAGCAGATCAGATAGCAGCAGGATTTGAAAACATTCCAATCATTGCAGCTCTATTTCCAGTGACACCTAATAAAAATGTGGATATAATAAACTATGTGCATTACAATGTGTTAAGGTTATCTAATTTGACCAGAGATGCTGTAGAGGGATTAGCGGGACAGTTAGCTCCAACGTCACTGATGGCAGTTCAAAACAGGATGGCTTTAGATATGCTGTTAGCTGAAAAACGGGGTGTGTGTGCAATGTTTGGAGATTCATGCTGTATGTTCATTCCCAATAACACAGCTCCAGATGGGTCTGTCACCAGAGCCCTAGAAGGATTGAGGGCACTATCTAAGACTATGCATGAGCATTCAGGTATAGACAATCCACTGGAAGAATGGATGACGAATATATTTGGAAAATGGAAAGCAATTATGATGTCTTTGCTCGTCTCCGCCGCAGCAACCTTCATAGGAATATTGGTTGCCTGTGGTTGTTGTTGTGTACCATGTATTAGATCTCTCTGTAACAGGCTCATCGTAACAGCAGTGGAGGGCAAGGAGGCTTCCCCAAAATATATGATGCCACTGCTGATTGGAAAGCAATGAAGAGGATGAGGAAGAGGATACTTTGTAAGTGGTCGATCTCCTGTTTCAGGAGATCGAAAGGGGGATTGTTGAGAATAAAATCTTTTGTTTGTGCATTATTGCTAACAACGCTTGTAGAAATTAATCATTAACAATAGTAAATTTAAGATAATGTTAGCTTATGAAATCATTTTGCTTTAAGACTATATGTACTTTCTGTTGGGCATAAGAGTCACAAGTGCAACAGCCAGAGGGTTTTGGTATTTATAACAGATCCATATGAGAAGTTGTTTTGCTATGCATTTTGCTGTGCTCTTAGAGTGCTTTTGTATGTGTTAACAAAGAAGCAGTCTTTTGTCCAGGAAATTGGAGGGGTGATGTTGCGAACGAAGCACAGCTGACCAGAAAATCATCTGACTCCCAAAGAAAGACAACTTATGTATTTTTTGTGTATAAATATTGGGTCAGGGAAAGGCAAGTTTGTCGCAGACTGCCTGTACAAGCCTTGCATAGGATTGTGTAAATCAGGGACAGTTGTGACCCAGAGCTCTGTATGCTATCTTCATCTGACTTACTTATTCATTAAAAGAGTTAAACTATATTTTGTTCCTGCTCTCCTCATTCAACGAACACGCGGACTCGAGAAATTGATGCCGAGTCCAACAGTGGCGAGGTAAGCCTAGTCAGTATTTGATGAAAAGTATCACTACCACATGACATGAATTAAGATGTTTAATATTTTAGTCATTTCGAGCTTACGAGTCATTTCGAGCTTAAAGAGTTTAATGGACAAGACACTGAGAAAAATGTACTTTAAAAGAAATCATAATTGATTGATTTTGAGTGTTTGTGATAACGAGCTGAAAAGTGAATTTGATAAATACCAATTGGGTATTGGCTATGGCTAAGCATTATGTCACAAGATAAAGATATGAACAAGGTGATTGAATATGACACGAATTGATGATGATTCATTTTGATTAAATGTTTTTTTTTAACATTAAGAATTTTATGGTTATGTTCATTTAAGTTAAAAATGATGTGGGCTATGATGAGTGAAAAATGGATTTGATGGAAATAGCAAGTTTGACAAAAAGGTTTGAGTATGTGGAAAAATGATGAGTGAAAGGAGTTTTAACAAGAAGGTTCTTGAGTAAAAATCAGGGAGTAGGGATTGAAATGGGTGTTATGAACGTGTTTGAGAAAAGAAAAAAATGAATGAGATGTGATGTAATTTAAGATGGTACATGTATGTAGACTGTAACCTGAAGGATGTTTTATGACTGGATGTAATTGGATGGATTATTCTGTCTATTTAATTTTTGTTGTTGTTTATTTTTTATTTCAGACCATTATTGAACATGAAAAGCGTCTTTGTTTTGGAATGATATATTTTGGTATTTATGATGACATGGTGTTAATTTAGTATGTCCTTCTGAGGATGAATATGTGCTTGTTTGTAAGCATTCAAGCCAATGATAAAAGCCAAATTATCCTAGATTAATAAATTAATAATGGTTGAAGTTAAATCCTTGAAGAGGATATTTTCTGTCTTTCAAAGTTATAACCTGACAAGGGGGAACATGGAAATTATTTAGCGGCCTAAATTGGTATCCCAAAATGTGGGGGTGACAGGACCCCAAAATTGGACTTAGGGGGGAATGAAGGGGGGAGTCTGAAATCCCCTGCCGCTTCAATATACCTGTAAATATCTTAATCAGACTCATAATCAAAGCATTAATTAATATTTATCCTCCTATGTCTAATGATTAATTCCAGTTGATTTTACTCAATAGAACTACTGATTGTTTGTTCTTCTTTTATGTTTTCTAAAGTTTGTATTTGGTCTTTGAGTGGCGTCTGGCCTATGTGTAACACAGCCCCTAACATGCTGGGAGTGCAGTAACAGTGTTTGCTCACTTAGCATGGCTTCCATAGATTAAATATGAAATTGTCTTTCATTTTTATTTTATTCATTTTATATTTCCTTATACTGATACACTAAAGAATCAAGATGAATATTGCCTGTTCTATTGTCTGTACCTCTCACTGAGAGAAAGCACATGCTATCAGCATGTTTTGGTGAAGTGCTTTGTTGATAAGACTCTCCAACCTTGGGAGAGCTGTGATTCTGGGGAGTGAGTGTGTGCGTTGCATGATCTGTGCAGTCAGAACCAATCAGAATCATACACCTAATGACGTGGCTAGACCTTGAAAACAGTATAACTGTTGGGACAATTGTATGTACGGTACGACGAGACCGGTAGAGTGGAAGTGCGGCCTGTGAACTCCTTGTGAGACTTGAAGCTGGCTTCTGCTGATGAAACTGCAAACTATTCTTCAGTAAAAATTGTCTTTAATTAATTGCACTCCTGACTCTTTGTCTTCATTCTTCACTACTGGTCTCTGGGTCTAAGCTGTTATACCACTAACAATAGATCCCCAGAATGGACTGTATGCAGTCCACAAAAGTATTCATGGGGCTTCCCACTCCACTCCATGTTCAAATTAAAATATGGGGGGAACAACAACATGTTTCTTGTGAATTAGGTGAGTGCCAAGCTAATATGTAGTTGGCATGGAGAAGTGGACTACAGTCACACCAGTGTGTACACCTCCAGTCGTTTCATACTACAAAACCTTTTTAACCTCGCCCTCACTCAGAGAAGACAGTCTTAAAGAAATGGTGAAAAGCAATCAACTGAGCCAACTATTTCATATTACAGCTGACTAGGCAGAGTCATGGTATCTTATGATACAAAAAAATAATAATTCATGGCACTGTCCTTGTGCAAAAACACAGAGATCATGCACACATAAATACATTGCTAAATGGCACTTATTCCAAACAAATTCAGAACTCTTTCGGAAGGTCCGTAGCACTGAAAATAGTGCTGAGGAGTTTCAGGTGACAGCATTGGAGGAAAGTGATGGAACTCATGTGGGTGAAAACACTTACCCACTAAAGGATGCTCCAACAATACAATGCATGGTACAATACATCTTTTGAACAAAAAGTTACCTTCTGCTATTCCTAACCATTTGAGACATTCTTCATTGTATAAGGAATTTCCACAACACCTAATTCCCGAAGAGCCATTGTGCTACCACTGCCCAAACCACATGGTCCTCAGCGACCTGATCTGCATTACTCCAAAGGCTAAAATTCTTACAACCTCAGGAATTTTCCAAGGTGGATATTTATTTATTTTTATGTTTGTGATTTGGTACTTCTTCTGATAATGTTGCGTTTTGAACTGAACCACTCTTGTTTTTGCACCTATTGTGTCTGCAGATATTTCTACATACTATAAATACTGTCCTCAGTGTGGATTATTGTACCAGTACCAAGAGTGGAGTGAAGGTCTCCATAATTTCAATGACCATGTCCTTCCTGATCTACCTCTCTGCCTCACTATTAGAAACATGTTGCAGTTGATGCTTATATTTTTCTTTATTCTTTAATTTGTCTGTTTTTATTATAATTTCAAGGAATAGTATTAATTAAGAGTCCAGTTTCTATATCATAGGACCACACTGCAGTTAGCAGAATAGTGGAGTATTTGGAGTTAACTACAGGTGTCCAGTTCCCCTCAGCCGATACAGTTTTTCATGGTTTTCTTCATTTTGAAGCTTTAACAGACCATGAATATCAGTATTCTTGTGTGACCTGTGGTCATAATTGACCTTCACAAGAAGGCATCTGTTCATCTGTCAGGTAAAAAACTCTTTTAGTTTACGGATTGAACAGAGGTAGACCATGGTTTATTCAAATTTTTCTTAATTTCCTTAGTGAGTGACCTTGCACAACCTCCAGAAGATTTTAATGGAGTTGTGGATTCAGAACAGTTTTGGAAGGCACTGACTGAGGAAATAACTGCCTATGGATTTGAAAGCAAACCTACCAGCAATTATTAAATGTTACATTAGATTTGTATATAATAAGATAAAATGCAGATTTATATGATATACTGACATGTTTTGTTTCCCTAAGGTAAAAAAACAAACAATCCATTCAGTGTTCCTCCAAGTTTTCACTTTTGGACACCCTTGATAGGGAGAAATATACGCCACTCAGACTGTGCTTAACACAGAATTTGAGAAGATCTGTCCAGCAAAATCAGCATTGGTCTCTGAGATAACTGTGTCAGAGGATCATCAGAGAGATGAGCTCTGCAAACAGAAGATACAATCTCTATTCAATGGTGTCATCATTTTATGTTGTTGTCCTATTAAGGGTTAAGTGATTTTGCGGACATGCTTCTTTCATGAAAGCATATGCCAAACATTGTCATCTACGACGTGGACTGTCAACCCACACTAACCTAAGACAACCACAAACAATACCCTTTCACCTTTAGTTTCACCTAATAAATGTCATCTGATGTGGATTAGCAATCAAAACACGTGTATATAAAGCAACTACCTACAGGTTGAGGCACTGACAAAATGGCTGAACAAAAAAAAACCAAGAAAAGATACCTTTCAAAAAGATAAAATAAATATCCTTTTAGAGGTGGTGGAGGAGGAGGAGGCTGACGAAGATGGATTGGGACCACATGCTGACCAACCAAGAAATGTCCAAAACATGGCTGGTTTTCGTGCACGTCAGCAAGTCATTGACAGATTTTTTTGAGTTTATCTCTATTTTTCCCAGTCTTTGAAGTATATTTTCTACATTACTTATTTTATTTTTTAATTTATTTATTTATTTATTTTTTTGCTGTCATTTAATTCAGATTTATATATTATAAAATTTATAATTTTTTTTGTTTGTTACCTGCCCTCATAAAAACAAGTGTACAGTAAAGTACAATCAAAACCTTATAGTATTATCACAATGCACTTTAAAAGGTGCACTTTACAATCATTAGTTAAAGGTGTAATTTGCCGGTTGTCCTGTAGTGACCTCATAACTCTTCTTACGATACACTTGGAGCTTTACGGTTACTCCAGAGCACTCGTAGATCTACGATCATTTTCAAGTGCTACTTAAGTTACGATGCATTTGGGAAACAGACCTTAATATTAAGATCACTCGTACAATCGTTTTTACGATCAACTTTTGAGAATTGCTTTTGGGAAACACAGCCCTGGCTGACATGCAAAAAGGAAAATCCTGACCCTGATGGTCACCCTATTACTGGTTCAGCAGAACATTGTTATGTATGACCTGTTCCATGAGGACAACACAAAGGATACTTGAGATTCAATGCGGAAGCTTCGCCTGATCCCGCAACTGGCTGGAAAAGTTAACAGCCAAGTCGACCAAATTAACGACTTGAAAAAACATGAAAAGGACATGAAAAAATAGTTTCAACCAGGCTGTTTTGAGTAATTTTTCACTGTACTTGTGCACTTTTGTTATGAATATAACACTTTATTACCAATTGGACTGATCTGTTGATTTATGTTTTTGTAGAACATCTGAGGAATCCACCGATGTGTCAGCAAGTAAGTAAATTGTTGTGTCCAGTCCCCTCCTTCAGGTGGAGCTACACAAATTACTTGCTCACTAAGTGCAAACAGGCACACTAGCATACACAAAAGTTTATGATTTCTAAATGTAATACAGTTTGTAGATAAGGGAAGAAGGAGGCGGGAACCGGTGAACATTTAACAAGACTTTAATAAATAAATAAACAAACTGAAAGTAAACCGCGGGCAACCCCTCACGGACGGCCACACACACACATAATAAAACATAAACAAAACACAACATAAAGTCCAGGCCTGGTCCTCTCTCGTCCTTCACTGGTGTCGCTTGTTCTTATATGCCTCCGAGCTCCCTCATGAGAGGACTCGAGACCGTGTGCCTCGTGAGGTGGACGCTCATTCTCAATCACGCACCGGTCTCACTCATTCCTCCCACGACTCTCACTTGTCTAAGATTGATTTTTTTTTTCAGCAACACCAGCAATCATTGCCATCCCTGCAGTGACTGAGCCTGCATCACCAGAAGCTACTGCTTTGGGACCAACAACCCTGTTGGAATATTTTTCATCAGTAAAGCCATGGGAAAGGGACTGGCATCCAGTGCAAGAAAAACTGGTAAAATTATTATTGTTGAAATTGAATGTGCATGCATTTGCAGTAGAGCACTATTGTTTGACTATTTAAACATTTTTTCTGTAGCTTGATTACGTGCTGGACGTCAGTCGGCCTGGAGCTGAAATTATTGTCAAGGAGAGGAAATTGAGGAGTTTTGGAGCTTGGGTTTGCTGATGGATATGGATTCCCACATAAGTAGTCGGCATTTGGAAAGCTATATTTGTATTTACACATTCACTAATGAGTGACTAATTAAATTATTTCTTAGTTAGTTAGACTCTTTTGAAGCATCGACAATACATTTTGGTCCAAAATAACAAAAACTACGACTTTATCCAGCATTGTCTTCTCTTCCGTGTTTGTTTGAATCCCGCTGCTGACGTAAGACACAAAGCGTGCGTCTCCCTCAGACTACATGGAAGCCAGATAACGCAGCAGCAGCGTCTTACATCAGCAGCGGGATTCAAACAAACGCGGAAGAGAATACAATGCTGAATAAAGTCGTAGTTTTTGTTATTTTTGGACCAAAATGTATTGTCGATGCTTCAAAAGAGTCTAACTAACCCACTGATGTTGTAACAAACTTGGCTTACAACTGTAGTAAACCTGTAGTCACTTAAAAGTTCTGGGGAACTCACAATGCATGAATGAATAAAGGGGAAAACCGTATCAGTACTTAAAACCAGACAGAGATAGGCATGATCATGTAAACCAACAAAGTATATTGATAACTCATTAGACAAAACAGAAAAATGAACACTTATCAGCAGGTCCTTGATCAAATAGTCCATGCAGGAGAAGTATTGTCCATTTGAGTGAGTCCTTGATCCTTGAGCTCAAAAAAAAAAACAAATCAAAATGTTCAGGAAAAAATCATAATCCTCCAAACGTGATGAAAAATAGCAAAAATACCACAAAACCCCAAGTGTTCTCTTGAACTTCGATGGGCAATGAATCCCTCCCGCCTTCAAAAGGAGAAGCTCATAAAGAAACCACACTCCTCTCTCAAAACCTGACTAGGCCACGCTACTACAGAAGGCCCTCCTCTTTTCAAGGGGCCCTCCTGTCAAAATAAAAGTCAATTTTGCCAACTCCAGGATTTTCTGCCCCATACATAAAAGTCTCACATGCCAAAGACATAGAACTCCACTTAGGTCTGAAACCAATTGAATCATACCCAAACATTTATTACAGTATTTCATCCTCCCTTACATTTATATAATGAAGTATGGTATACCTAATATAGCAGTGTCACAGAGTCACATGGACTACTGATGATGTTTTTCATACCTTACTTCCTACCTTTCTGGACACGGACTGTAGAGTGTGCTTACACTTTCAATGGAAGGACAGAAAGCTCTCGGACTAAATCTAAAATATCTTAAACTGTGTTCAGGAGATGAACGGAGGTCTTACAGGTGTGGAACGACATTAGGGTGAGACATTAATGACAGACTTTTTATTTTTGGGTGAACTAACCCTTTAAAATTCTTTCAGGTTGACATGCCCATGATTAGAGAATGGTGCCTCAAATTGAAGTGTATGTCAAAAAGTATTGTACATTTTGGTCAAATTTTATTCAGAGGTCCCATATATGAGTTAAATCTGTCATATTACTTTTGAATATTTTTTCAATACAACATCTTATTTAGCACGAGTAACAAAACACCCTTAATGACTCTCTTAAGAGAGAATTTCATTTGTTTTTATTTTGTTCCTATATGTATATATATATATATATATATATATATATATATATATATATATATATATATATATATATATATATATATATATATATATATATATATATATTTATTTTATTTTTTAATTATTATTATTATTGTTTGCAAGCTATGGGCGCAGGTTTGCCTTCTGGACAGATGAGGCAAAATGCTTATTAGAGGCAAAAACACAACCTCTGTATAGGCTAAAAAGAAACTCCACACATGATGTCCCACAGCATGTCAAAGCAGTCCAAGATCGGACAAGAACCGAAGATGCCATAAAACATGTTGAGAACTATTTGAGTACTTGTAGCAATGTAGGAATAGTGGGTTAAGCAAAAGAAAATTTGTATAGTGCATTGTGTGGCACACTTCTTGCACGCAGCAGGCTTTCAAGAGGGAGACCTTGTGACTTCAAAGGCAGCATTTAGTGGTACAGAAATGGTCCTTTTTCACCATTTAAATATTAGCATTCCTAAATGACTCACTCAGGGCTGTGATTTATTTATTTGTATTTTTAAGCAGGAAAGGATTAAAACAATCTGGCCTGACTCAGTATAAAACTGGTTTTCAGCAGGTTCCTGCTCTGCAGAACATAAATACCACACACACACAACAAACTCCAAAACAAGACAACAACAAACACTCAAACCGAGAGAAAGAGCATTAGGAGGAGGCCATGGAGCCACTTCAGTGGTCACAGATATACCTGTCCATTAGGTGGCGAGCAAATGTTATTAGTCTTATTGATGTTATAGATCTGATGTGCAGTGGGATCTCATTCCAGTGAGCACATGACAAAAAGAGATCTCTGTCCATAGCAGTTCCTAAAAGCCGGTAAAGGCAAAAGTCCATTTGTAACAGATCTCGTAGTGTGCTCGGACCTTGAGCTGGGTTTTTGAACCCGCACAGTAAGTGCTGCTGAGGTGTGTCCATTTAAGATTTGAGAATACAAGTTTATCCATTGGCTTATTTTATAGTTCTGAAATGTCAAGGCATTAGACAAAGATAGTTCAACACAGTGGTGAGTCCAACCTGGAAACCTGTTGTGGATCTTGTAGGCTTGTTACTGGTTCAAGGATTTCATTTGTTGTAAGTGACCAAAACAGGTAAACAATACGACAGAGTGGACATAATGATGGCATGATTTTGGTTTAACTTTTTGGTTAGGGTTTGGACATGCTCACAATAAGTGAAATGTGAGTCAAGAGAGACTCCCAGATACTTGTACGTGGATATAATTGAGAGGTTCTGATTGGAATAGGTGATGGAATTAGATATGGATAGTTGTCTCCTAGACGAGTAAAAGTACAAACATCCTGTTTTCTTGGTATTAAGTGTTAAATGGTTATCTTGCAGCCAGTTATGTAAATGCGGCAGATCTGTATTAAGTTTGTGATTAATTGTGTCAATGTTTGGCCAGACAGAAAAACAGTGTCATCAGCATATAACAAAGAACTAGAAAAATTAAGCAAGTGAGGAAGATTATTAATGTACAAAAGTAAAATTTATTTAACAAAATTTGAAGATTAATTGAATCGAAAGCTTTGTATATAACTCGGGTAACCTGACCCTTGTTTAAAGACGCACGTATCTGCTCAGTAAAAAGCAGCAAAGCCGACATGGTTTACCGCGAGGGTCGAAAGCCATGCTGGCAATCACTGAGCAGGTTATTGTCAAAGATCAGAGGGGTCCAGAGGTGATTGCAAATAAGTCTCTTTAATGAAAATTAGAACAACGCCTATCAGGCGGAATAAACAAAATCTTCTTCTCAAAAGGTAAACGGAAAGACGTTCCGCTGGTCGAGAGCGTTCCGCAGGTCAGATCAAAAGCTGAATATCTCAGCCGGAGGCCCTGAAGGATCAAGCACCTGGAAGACGGGACACCGGCCTAGATGAAGGGCCCTCTGCTACACTCCCCGGAGACGGCTGGGTACAGCACAGAAGAGATAAATCACAGCAGTAGGTACCCGTGACGTTCTGACATATAAGATAGGACAGGACTGGACAGGACGGTGAAAAACTCTGAGAAGGCTTTAACATCAAAATACGTCTGTGAAAGTTAGACAATAATCCGACAAATAGACAAGAGAGAGAGAGCTAGATATAGCATGGACATAAAGGGGAAATAGAGAACAGGTGTGTAAGTGAGAAGAGCATGAGAACCAGCTGACGGTAATGAGAGGAGGAGATTATGGGTGTGTGTGTGAGAGAGGAAGGAAAGAGGAGAAATACAAAAACTAACCAGCAGAGGGAGACAAAGAACCACAAACCGAAGGATAGAACCAGGATCATGACAGTACCCTCTCCTCAAGGTGCGCCACCTGGCGCACCGAGGTAGATTGACGGAGCGATAGAAGTCGTCAATCAGCGAGCGTCCAGAACGTTCGGGAGGGGATCCAGCATCTCTCCTCAGGACCATAACCCACCCAATCGACAAGGAACTGATGGCCCCTCCCCCTGGGGCGAACTTCAAGAAGCCTGCGAACCTGATAGATGGGCGAACCCTCGACACGGACTGGAGACGAGACAGGGCGGGCGGCGCGAACAGGGCTTTAAACAAGAGACATGAAACACCGGGTGTACACGGCGGAGATGAGCAGGTAATCTTAGTTGGACCGAAACCGGGTTAAGGACCCTAACGACGCGAAATGGCCCTATGAATTTAGGGGCGAGCTTACGCGAGGGGTATTGAAGCGGAAGGTTAGCAGTAGAGAGCCAAACCCTTTGACCGCAGGCATAACGGGGACTCTTGACGCGACGCTTATTGGCGGCTCGAAGCGTAACAGAGCGCGATTTACAAAGTGCAGACCTGACCGTTCTCCAAGTTCGTTTACAACGTTGAATAAAAGCTTGGACGGAGGGCACCTTAGACTTAAGGTCAGAGGAGGAAAAGAGAGGAGGTTGGTACCCTAAACAGCTCTGAAAAGGAGAAAAGCCGGTAGCGGACGCGGGGGCGGAATTATAGGCATATTCGGCCCACGGAAGCTGTTCTGCCCAAGACGCAGGATTACGGAAAGCTAGAGAGCGCAATAGACGGCCAATGGTTTGGTTAGCGCGTTCGGCCTGGCCATTCGTTTGGGGGTGGTACCCGGAGGAGAGACTGGCTGAGGCCCCAATAAGGCGACAAAACTCCTTCCAGAAGAGGGAAGAGAATTGTGGTCCTCTATCAGAGACTACATTCTCGGGGAGACCATGAATCCTGAAAATGTGATCGACTATTATCTGAGCGGTCTCTCTGGCGGACGGAAGCTTCGCTAGCGGAATGAAATGAGCGGCCTTAGAAAAGCGGTCAATAACCGTGAGGATAACCTGGTTACCCTTGGAGGAAGGAAGACCAGTGATAAAATCCAGGGCAATCTGAGCCCACGGGCGAGGCAGGAACGAGGAGCGGTCTAAGAAAACCGGCTGGGGGTTTATTACTGCTCTTAGTCTGGGCGCATACAGTACAGGAGGCGATGAAGCGACGAATGTCTCGTTCGCGTGAAGGCCACCAAAACCGCTGTCGGACGGCGGCGATCGTACCTCTAACCCCCGGGTGAGCGAATAATTTAGATGAGTGACCCCACTGAATTACGGCACGACGAGTAGCAGGAGGGACAAATAAGAGACCCTTAGGACACAGACGCGGCGTCTGGGTACGGGATAGAGCGCGTCTAACCTGACGTTCGATTCCCCAGTTGGCCACGCCCACAATCCTTCCCTCAGGAAGAATCCCCTCTTGCGCAGGCACGGTCACTGGAGAAGGAAACTGGCGAGACAGAGCATCTGGCTTAAGGTTCTTGGACCCCGGTCTATAAGAGATAGTAAAATCAAAACGTGTAAAGTAAAGAGACCAGCGAGCCTGACGAGCATTAAGTCTCTTAGCTGACCGGATGTATTCGAGATTCTTATGGTCAGTCCAAACCACGAACGGAACCGCAGACCCCTCCAGCCAGTGACGCCACTCCCCCAACGCGAGACGAATGGCCAAAAGCTCCCGATTACCCACATCCTAATTTCGCTCGGCCGGCGTAAGACGATGTGAGAAGAAGGCGCAGGGGTGAATCCGCCCATCAACGGTAGAGCGCTGAGAGAGAATAGCCCCCACACCCACCTCCGAAGCGTCGACCTCAACGATAAACTGTCTATCTAAATCCGGGGTGATAAGAATGGGCGCGGAAGAAAAAAGAGACTTGAGGCGCTCAAACGCAGTCTGGGCGGCGTCGGACCAATGGAACTGAGTCTTAACAGATGTGAGCGCGGAGAGAGGAGCCACTATCTGACTAAAATTCTGAATAAAGCGTCGATAAAAATTCGCGAATCCCAAAAAACGTTGAAGAGCGACACGAGACTCAGGCTGGGGCCAGTCGGTAACGGCACGAACCTTGACAGGGTCCATACTGATCCCCTGGGCGGAGATAACGGAACCGAGAAATGTTACCGAAGGCGCGTGAAAGGTGCATTTCTCGGCCTTGACAAAAGGCGGTTCTCTAAGAGACGCTGGAGGACCTGTCTTACGTGTTGCACATGAACTTGGAGATTCGGAGAGAAAATCAGAATATCGTCGAGATAGACGAATACGAATAAGTTTAGCATGTCCCTGAGGACATCATTAACAAGAGCCTGGAATACGGCGGGAGCGTTGACTAATCCGAGCGGTAAAACGCGATATTCAAAATGCCCAAGGGTGTATTAAACGCCGTCTTCCACTCGTCACCCTCCTTAATGCGGACAAGGTGATAAGCATTGCGGAGGTCTAGTTTTGTGAAGTACTGCGCTCCCTGCAGGATCTCAAAAGCTGAAGACATAAGAGGTAAAGGATACCGGTTCTTAATAGTTATGTCATTCAGACCTCTGTAATCTATGCAAGGCGCAGCGAACCGTCCCTTTTCTTCACAAAAAACCCCGCCCCGCCGGAGAGGTGGAGGAACGATAGTACCAGCGTTTAAGGATTCGGAGAGATACTTCTCTAACGCCTTGCGCTCGGGTGCCGAGAGAGTAGAGTCTACCGCGAGGAGGCGTGGTGCCCGGAAGGAGCTCAATGCTACAATCATAAGAGGCGATTGGGGAGAGATGCGGCCGGGAGCGACTGGAAAAACGGCCCGCAGATCAAGGTACTCATCGGGAACCCGGACAAATCCTGGTTCTTCCTGAAAAACAGAAACAGAAGACACGGGAGAAACAGCAGACACTAGACAATTAACATGACAGGAAAGACCCCAGGAGAGTATGGAATTCTTAGTCCAATTAATATGGGGGTTATGTTCGGCTAGCCAGGGATGGCCTAAAACTAAAGGGGTAGTATGAGAGTTGAAAATTAAAAAAGAAATAGTCTCTGTGTGGTTGCCAGATACGGTGAGACTCACCGGTGCAGTAGCACAGCTAACCTGGGCAAGAACACTGCCGTCCAGGGCAAAAACAGACGCTTGGTCCTGAAGATCAACAAGGGGAATTCCCTGCTCGATGGCCCAGTTCTTGTCCATAAAATTTCCTTCCGCTCCCGAGTCTATTAGGACCGGACAGGTGGCAGAAGAGTCAGCCCAGCGGAGAAAGACAGGAAAAGTCGTACGGGAGCGTAGTAGAGGGACCAGAGAAGATGCGCTCACCAGTCTCCCTCCTATGACGGGTGAGCACTGGCTTTTACTGGGCACACGGAAACGAAGTGCTTGTCGGACCCGCAATACAGACAAAGATGGTTGATGATCCGGCGCTGGCGTTCGCTGGCTGAAATCCGTATCCCTCCCAGCTGCATCGGTTCAGGATCAGTAGCTGTGAGCGGAGAACTGGGTGAGGATGACGTGGGTGTGGGCATGGCGGCGCGGTGGCGCAGTTCAAAACGCCTCTCCACACGTAAAGCAGAGTCAATAAGGAGGTCAAGACAAATCGGCACTTCCCGGGCCAGCACATCGTCCCTGATCTCGGCATTGAGACCCTCCGTGAAGCGAGCCACCAGAGCAGGCTCGTTCCATCCGCAGGAGGTGGCGAGGGTCCGAAACTCCACGGAAAAATCGGAGACAGTGCGGTGTCCTTGACGTAAAGAAGACAATGCGCGAGAGGCCTCGGGACCATGGACCGATCGGTCAAAAACACGCAGCATCTCCTCTCTAAACAGGGAGTACTGGGACAAACACTCACCCTCAGTGTTCCAGATGGCCGTTCCCCACTCGCGGGCCCGACCCTTGAGCAGAGAGATAACATAGGCTATGCGAGAACGCTCTCTACTGTATGTCGATGGTTGAAGTGAGAAAACGACCTCGCACTGGGTGAGAAAAGGCAAGCACTCTGTGGGTTCACCAGAGTAACAGGGAGGGTTGTTTACCCGTGGCTCAGGAGAATCCAGTGCGGCAGACGGAGCGGTATCAAAACGGACCATGTGGAGCTGCTGAGAGAGATCTGCCACTTGAGCTGACAAAGAGTCCATAGCGCGGCGAACCGCGGAGAGTTCCTCGTCGTGTCTCCCCAACAAGGCTCCTTGCATCTCCACGGCGGCCTGGATGGGGCGACTTCCAGCCTCCTCCATTCCTTCTGGTGGTCGGATTATTCTGTCAAAGATCAGAGGGGTCCAGAGGTGATTGCAAATAAGTCTCTTTAATGAAAATTAGAACAACGCCTATCAGGCGGAATAAACAAAATCTTCTTCTCAAAAGGTAAACGGAAAGACGTTCCGCTGGTCGAGAGCGTTCCGCAGGTCAGATCAAAAGCTGAATATCTCAGCCGGAGGCCCTGAAGGATCAAGCACCTGGAAGACGGGACACCGGCCTAGATGAAGGGCCCTCTGCTACACTCCCCGGAGACGGCTGGGTACAGCACAGAAGAGATAAATCACAGCAGTAGGTACCCGTGACGTTCTGACATATAAGATAGGACAGGACTGGACAGGACGGTGAAAAACTCTGAGAAGGCTTTAACATCAAAATACGTCTGTGAAAGTTAGACAATAATCCGACAAATAGACAAGAGAGAGAGAGCTAGATATAGCATGGACATAAAGGGGAAATAGAGAACAGGTGTGTAAGTGAGAAGAGCATGAGAACCAGCTGACGGTAATGAGAGGAGGAGATTATGGGTGTGTGTGTGAGAGAGGAAGGAAAGAGGAGAAATACGAAAACTAACCAGCAGAGGGAGACAAAGAACCACAAACCGAAGGATAGAACCAGGATCATGACAGTTATTGTATAATGTTTTTTCAAGTAACTTGGAAACAGTTGGGAAAATTGCAATTGGGCGGTAGTTGGAGACATTAGTGGGATCATCAGACTTAATAATTGGGGTGATCTCGGCCATTTTCCACATGGCAGGAAATACTGATTGCCTAATACACAGATTAGCTAAATGATGAAAAAGTGGAATGAGGGTACTGGCATGAGTTTTAAGAAAAATCATGTTTAAGTTATTTACATCACAAGCATGGGAAGTGTTCAAAGAACACAACATATTAGTTAAATCCTTTTGTGAGATTTCAGAAAAGGAGAATTGCTGAGATGCTGTTGGGAGAAATAAAGGAACAGTAAATCTAGAGGATAATTCTTGTACAGATGCAATAAAATGCTGATCATTGTCAACTTCAACATTGTCAATTGATTATCCAATATGCTCTTAGCTATATTTTTTACGGTTCTGCCAATTATTCATTGATGGCATGTGTATATATAAAACACAACTTTCTGTTTTCCCCGCAGGATGTTCTCAATGGGAAACCATTAAAGTGGTTCTCCCTAAAGCCACGTGTGCCAGTCTACATGGACAGTGAGCAGCAGTCTGACATTCTTTTTCAGCTCAAAGTCAAAAACTAAACTGATGAAGTGGAGTTCATTTGTAGTTTTCTTTTTCCTGAGGTAGGCCCGAAAATGTTTGTCCATTGGATTGTTTCTATTATTGCCATATATGCAAGGTTTAATTAATTAATATGGACAGGCCATCATTCATGGCCTATGTAAGATGCAGGCATTATCCTGGCAGGAGGCTGAGGAGTTGTTCCTCTGTGGCCATACTTATCACCCTATGTATGCTTGTAATTTGCATTTGCAAATAAATATTATTTATTATTAGACAATATTTTTGATGTGACATTCATCTTTTATTTTAGTAAAGTCAAGGAATTTGAAGTAAGGAACATTCTCCTACCAGAAAGTAATTATTCTACCTTACGTATTTACATTACATTTTACATTTATTCATTTAGCAGACGCTTTTATGCAAAGTGACTTATAAATGAGGATTTTTTTTTTTTAATGCAATTGAAGATGAAAAGTGAAGTCACTAACACAATTCTTTATTCCTTTTTTCTGTGCTTTGTCCTGTTTACAGCAAGATGATGTTTAGGTGATCGTTAAATAAAGTACAGAATTGTTTATTATTGATGTTTTGTCTATTCTTATTTGAGTTTTTCTTCGAATTCAAAATTAATGTAAGCATGGTATAATGTTAATTAGAGCATTATAGATTGAACTGAAAGAAAAATTGGAATTTGAATAAAAAAAAATCATTGTAGTAATATAATATCACATAATATTTTTCAGAAGATAGTTCAATCTGTAATTGTATCCCTACCTTCAGTAATTTTCTTTCAATTACACCCACGCTCAAAAAATAACTACTGGGTAATTTGTTAGTCAGAGAACACAATGAGTTTTTTTGGTACATGCATTAAGCAGGGAACGCAAATATTTATTTGGATAACCTTAAATAAAACGAGACTGTAATATTGCATCCTAATGCTTTCAATGGTATTTGGATAAGGGTGTTATACGAAACATATAGACATAATAATAAGGAAGAGGCAGTGAAACTTTAAAGAGGGGAGATGTGGTGATTTGTTATACAGTTTAACCCCTTTAGGGTCAGGGATTGTCGATGGCCCCAGATTACTGTGTCACATGCCTGTCCTGTCTTGTGTGCACATGTGGGTTTGTTAGTGTTGAGCATGTACTCCTGTCATTGTCTGATCCCTCCCCCTTGTTATCTGATTATTGGTTAATTTGCCCCACCTGTGTTCCCTGATTCCATGCTTGATTTCTCCCCTTTATATACTCCGTGTGTTTGTCAGTCTTGGTCGGATCGTTGTTATGTCTACGTCTCCCGTTTTTGAGTTTCTTTGTGTATTCTTATAATGTGTTTTTCCCCCTCGTGGGTTTTGTTTTGATTTTATGTGTTGTTTTATAATAAATTCCCATTTTACTGCACTTGAGTCCTCGCACTATTTCCCTTTGTATTAATGTGACATACTGTTGTTCAACATTCACTGCTTGTTAAAACGTCACACACTTTCTTCATCTGGACAAACTGAGTATCATCATAAAGATTAAAGACTCCAGTTTCGATTTGACAACTGTTTATGATAAAACTAGGTTGCAGTGACATTAATGTATTCATTTATGTCAGGAGTGCAAAATAATCGACCTGTAATGAACAATATTTTGAATTGAATATCACACGGAAATTAATTCTCTCGTCTGCTGCGGTTCAGTTTGATGGGGGTGTAAATATGTGTCGCTTGAGAACAATAGTGCATTAATTAAGCTGTTCTCTTCACTAGACATTAGACAAAATACTGCAATGGGTGTTTGCAGCCCAATAACATATTTGATTAGCATCTTATCTTAGCCTTATCTTAGCTTTTTCTTCATGGTACAAAATGCTTTGTAGAGTTGCATGTATCTAGCCTGGATGCCAGCCGAATTTAGCCCCGCCCACACAATTTTTTGCTCGGGCAATTCGGTCTGGACTCGCTCCATAGAGGAGTTATTATGCCCGAACAGAAACTGTTCGGACCAATGTGATCATCAGGGCGGGCTTTAGACGATGATGGACAGATGATCAACAGTAACGTAATCATCCACGTCATCAAAGGCGCTTGGGTTGACGTATATGCATTCACCTTCACTATTTCTCTCAGAAATGATGATCGTGTTGGTAAGTACTCTGTGTATCCTTAAATTATTTTATTACAATACTGGCAAAGATCGTTTTCTTCTAACATTACTTGATCCAGCGTGCATGCAGACAGGGTTGAAATGTTTTTTTGCAATGTCGCGCAATTGCTACTCAAAACCAACCCAAAACAATAGCTTTCCGGGGGGTTCTCCGGAAAAAAATTGCGTTTGGTTGGCAAAATAAGTTATTTTGGCACTGTTGCCCGCTAAAATTCACATTCCTGGGTCTATGTATCACATAATTGGGGTCGCTTCAACCCGCGGGAAAAACACGGACTTGACAACACAATGCCTAACAAAACCTTGATTAGCTGGTTCAGATGTGTTTAATTGGGGTTGGAGCTAAACTCCAGGAGCAGGACTGGACACCCCTCGTTTAGCTGGTTGAGACTGTCATCGAGAGACTTCCATTGTGTTGGACAAGGTGTGATCAACCTGAACTTTAACACCTCAGCTTCTCTGCACTCTCTGATCTACCAGATGCATTCCACAAGGCAAAACATTTACCCATTGTGGCAATGTTGAGACGAGAGAGACTGGGACTCACTCTCACTCTCTCTCTCTCTCTCTCTCTCTCTCTCTCTCTCTCTCTCTTGGCTTTCTTCACATCTGTGGTGGCCACTAAACTCAAGGTGTGGCATGCACATCTCAAGTGGGTTGGCAAAACAATTCCACTCTCATTCTTCTCTGAAACTGATGAATCAATGTGTACGAAAGACAGATCCTCATTGCCTTCTTGCTTATCTTGCTCTTCTACACGCTAAACTCTTTAAAGGCTTTTACAAAATTAGACTCGTTATCAGTCACTGTGGCCACAATGCGCTCGTGTGACAGCCAAAATTCAGAATGGATTTTATCCAACAGTCAAGCAATTCGGTTGTATGTGTGTGGACTTGGAAAATGTCTGCAAGCCAATGTGACAGACTGGCGTTCCAATGTGTCATTATGAACCCAGTGTGCTGTGACTCCTATGACACTAGACACACTAGTGGACCAGATGTCTTTTACACTACTAACTTTTGATTCAAAGTCACAGTGTTCTCCTTGACATCACAGATGAGTGTGGGCTAATGCTGCATTCACGATTATCATAAATACGAATTTCTGATGTCATGTTTACTAATGGGAAGTTCGGAAATAATTTTGATACCCAAATTCCCAAGATGAGCGTGCCATAAACTTTAAACTGTTTTCTCTCCAAAAACAGCTAGTCTTGTCATTAATGTAGTGCATATTTACACATACAGTATTGTTCAAAATAATAGCAGTACAATGTGACTAACCAGAATAATCAAGGTTTTTAGTATATTTTTTATTGCTACGTGGCAAACAAGTTACCAGTAGGTTCAGTAGATTCTCAGAAAACAAACAAGACCCAGCATTCATAATATGCACGCTCTTAAGGCTGTGCAATTGGGGTATTAGTTGAAAGGGGTGTGTTCAAAAAAATAGCAGTGTCTACCTTTGACTGTACAAACTCAAAACTATTTTGTACAAACATTTTTTTTTTCTGGGATTTAGCAATCCTGTGAATCACTAAACTAATATTTAGTTGTATGACCACAGTTTTTTAAAACTGCTTGACATCTGTGTGGCATGGAGTCAACCAACTTGTGGCATCTCTCAGCTGTTATTCCACTCATGATTCTTTAACAACATTCCACAATTCATTCACATTTCTTGGTTTTGCTTCAGAAACAGCATTTTTGATATCACCCCACAAGTTCTCAATTGGATTAAGGTCTGGAGATTGGGCTGGCCACTCCATAACATTAATTTTGTTGGTTTGGAACCAAGACTTTGCCCATTTACTAGTGTGTTTTGGGTCATTGTCTTGTTGAAACAACCATTTCAAGGGCATGTCCTCTTCAGCATAGGGCAACATGACCTCTTCAAGTATTTTAACATATGCAAACTGATCCATGATCCCTGGTATGCGATAAATAGGCCCAACACCATAGTAGGAGAAACATGCCCATATCATGATGCTTGCACCTCCATGCTTCACTCTCTTCACTGTGTACTGTGGCTTGAATTCAGAGTTTGGGGGTCGTCTCACAAAATGTTCCTCCATTTCTCTTTAGGCCAGTTGATGTGTTCTTTGGCAAATTGTAACCTCTTCTGCACATGCCTTTTTTAACAGAGGGACTTTATGGGGATTCTTGAAAATAGATTAGCTTCACACAGACGTCTTCTAACTGTCACAGTACTTACAGGTAACTCCAGACTGTCTTTGATCATCCTGGAGGTGATCATTGGCTGAGCCTTTGCCATTCTGGTTATTCTTCTATCCATTTTGATGGTTGTCTTCCGTTTTCTTCCACGTCTCTCTGGTTTTGCTCTCCATTTTAAGGCATTGGAGATCATTTTAGCTGAACAACCTATCATTTTTTGCACCTCTTTATAGGTTTTCCTCTCCAATCAACTTTTAATCAAAGTACGCTGTTCTTCTGAACAATGTCTTGAACGACCCATTTTCCTCAGCTTTCAAATGCATGTTCAACAAGTGTTGGCTTCATCCTTAAATAGGGGCCACCTGATTCACACCTGTTTCTTCACAAAATTGATGACCTCAGTGATTGAATGCCACACTGCTATTTTTTTGAACACACCCCTTTCAACTAATTCAACTAATTGCCCAATTGCACAGCCTTAAGAGCGTGCATATCATGAATGCTGGGTCTCATTTGTTTTCTGAGAATCTACTGAACCTACTGGTAACTTGTTTGCCACGTAGCAATACAAAATATACTAAAAACCTTGATTATTCTGGTTAGTCACATTGTACTGCTATTATTTTGAACAATACTGTACAAGTATTAATTTGAAGCATGCACAGCGAAAATAGCCTATTTTTAACCAAAATTACAGATAATAGAGTAAATGTTTATATGGTTGTAAGTGCATGTGATACTACAAGATTGTACCAATAAATAGGCAAGAATAAACCTGGTGTCCTTCCCAAGTGGGAAGTAGGATATTTCCGATAGCATGTGAAGGCAGCATAAATCATCAATTTGATAAATTCCTTCTGCTCAACTGTTGAGAGTGAATGTATACCTTGAACAACATAGGAAACAATCAGCTCATCTAATCTTTTTTTGTGACACCACTGATGACCCTGTAAACAGCTTGCTATAGTCTTATTCTTTGCCTCTGAGGCTGTGACATCCTGCTTGTGTTGTACATTGCTCTGAAGTGCTTCAGGGTGTATCCTCTTTAAATTAACTTTGAAACTTGTCGTTGCAGCTAAAGAACCAGATACAATGTTTTCTTATATGTGCACAATTTACATTCGGCTTGAACTTCTAATCTGTTTGTATCACAATCTTAAAGTATCTGCCATCCAATATTGCTGACCTTACCTGCCTAGTTGAACTAGTTGATGGAATTTGTGGTGAACTAAAATTACATACTGCATTACTGATTTAAAAAAAATCATAGAAAACACTTGTTTGCTCAGTTTGAACATTTGTTAGTTTGTTTAGTTTAAATTATTTTTCAAGATCTGAGGTGAATTATCCATTGTAGCTTTCAGTAAGGCTGTCTATAAAAGGTCACAAAAAATATTTTCAAACTCACTTTAAATTCTTTTACATTAAATAAAGCACAAAATCTGAACTTGTCATACTTTGTATGTTGTTCTAGCCACAACGCCACAGAAAAAAAAACTGTTTATATATAAATAGAATCGTCGTGAATCGCCGTTGCGGCTGGTTAGTACAATTGGAGTAATGAGAGTAACATGGAAAATATCTTTTATATATATATATTTTTTTAGATATAATGTGACTGGGAATATTGTATGGCCAAAGTGACTCATGCCATACCCTTGGTATTTTTGAAACGCTGCCACTGGGAGCACGTGCAGTAAGCAGGTTCACGGCGTAGAGCCATGCGAATAGTGCAGTCTGAACTCGTCATTAGTCTGTGTCAGATCGTTGTACTGTCTACTAGAGGTCTGCGCAGGACTGTTGTTTAGTCCCGCTCCCGCTGGGGTTATATTCCGCACCCACCCGTTCCCGATATATATACACTCTTTGTTCTCCCGTTGTCTGCTTAGAATAATTTTCTTCCCGACCCAACCATCCAGCAAAATTTAGATCTTGTTTCCAGAATTTCACATTTAAATTTCTAATGAAAGAATAAAAATGTAGTCTGCACAAAAATTTTATTTATTGTTTTATTCACCTTGTCAAAGTTCCAAAATGTAACATTTTGCTGCCAACACAGTAGGGGAAAAATGTTGCAGAGAAAAAATACATAAAAATGTACAAAAATTAAAGCCTAGCGTATTTGTTATTTTTATTCGTATTGTCAAAATACAAAATGCGTAAAATTTTGCTGTGAAACAGGAAAAGTGTCAGAGAAAAAAAAAAAAAATGACGTCATTCATTACAAGCTAAATATTTAGGCTTTTATCGTGAAATTAAATCACTTTTTAACCGAACAATTTAACATCCCTGAGAAGATTGTCCCGACATCAATTTCAACGTCTCTCCTACAAAATAAAATATATAAATTCAACAATAACTGATAATAAATTAACATCAAAATTGTAGACAATATATGAAATGAACGAAAACCATTTACTTACTTGGCAAAATCAGCTTTTTCCGAACTATTTTAAATATCCATGCAAGAAAAGAATGTCACTGACTCATGACGGTTTCAATACCGAACGTCTTTCCTCCAAAATCCGACCGCAAAGGCTGAATTCTCTCTCGGAAGGTGCACTCGTGGCCGGGATGCAGAGGACATATCTTGCAAGGTTGCTCAGAGCAGAAAACTGGGACTGATGTGATTTCCACCACTGTTAAACTTTTTGTTGACTTGATAGTTCAAGTTTCATGGTCCTGTACTCCTGAATCTGAATATCTAGTAATTTCGATCCAATTGATTCTTCATTGTCCTCCCAATCTGAAAATTTAGAGAGAGTAGGCCTTTTGGCAGGTGTTGGCTCAACATCCTCACCATGGGTATTAAACTTTAAATCTTCGATTATCTCCTTGACACCCTGTATCACCTCCTGACGCCCTCTTTCATCCAACATTTTCAAACTTCGCAGATTTGGTGTCAGAAAGGTTACTATTCTATAAAGCATGTGAACCGAATTTAGCAAAGTGCTGTCTGTTGACAGTAGTTCTTTCAGCCATTTCACACAGACTGTTGTGATTTCAGAGAGCAGAGGGTCTTTTGTGGCTGATGTACAGTGTTCAATTAATCGCACAGACCACGGAAGAACTAGTGAGGCACTTGGAGTTGTGTTGTTTGTTTCCAAGTCGTCAGTTGCCTCTTTGAAGGGTTTTAGGAATGATACTAGTAACTTGAGCGTGCTGGCATTGATGCATATGATCTTGTGATGATTATTGCTCTCAGTCAGCACAGATGCGATGTCTTCGTAGTGTCCCAAAACAGAATTCAGCAATCTCTACGGATTGTTTCAGTGACCTTTTTAGCTTGGCCTGCTGTGCTGAGTGTTTGAATTATGTGAACTTTTTAACATCAGTTAGAAGCCCAGCGATCTCTGGAGACATTTCCATTACTGCAGGACCAAACGCATTGGACAGAGTCACATTTAGTATGTGCGCTGTGCAGTTTAGTCTCGTGTATCCTCGTAAGGCACTGATCATGTTGGCTCCATGATCTGTGACAAACTTCTTTCTGCCCATTTCTGTCGCATCAATGCTGAGATTCTGCAGCAGGTGCATTCAAATATTTTCACCCGTCTTTGAGGTGCTTGGGTCAAAAGGGACAGCAAAAAGCACTCTTGAATGTAGCTCAGATTGTTCATCAACAAAATGGATGGTTGCAGACAAAAACGTTTTTGTCAATATGTTTGTTGTAATTGAACATTGGAATTTGTGTATTACTGCAGTGATTTCGTCAACAACATGTCTACACAGACTCTGAGCCCTCGTATCAATATTTCTTGATACTGTTGTTGGATGTGGAAGTATCTCACTGACATTAAACTTTCCGATTTTTGCTGCGGTGTCGACCAAATGTTGAAGCCAGCTGATTAAAACCTTTTCCGGACACAGTATCATACGGTCGAATGTCTTGGCTAACAAATTAAAAAAAAAAATTATGTGGTCTCTTTTTTTAACTGCTCTGGCCTAGACTTTGTAAATGTCAGTTTAGTTTGACCCTTTGTGATGATGCATGAGTGCTGCCTTAAACCCGAGGTTCTTGTGACTGCTGAATAGGAACACTTTTAGGCATTTATCACATTGCACAAAGGGTATTTTTTTTCAGTCTACGTCTATGACGCATGAAAAAGACTCCCATAAATCAGACTTGGCTGACGTGGGTTTCTTAGCTGTAAACTGACCATTTTCCTCCTCTGAAAACTACTTAAATGAGCTGCAACATTCATGTTCATTGTCCCACATGGCCGTTTTCCATTCTCTCAATTGTTTGATCAGAAGCGGGATGGTGAAGGCCACTTTAGATCGCTTCGTGGGAAAACAGGAGGGCTGGAGTGAAAAAGTCAGAGAACATTATGACAGGAAGGAATGGCATGAATTGGGCTCACTGGAGTATGGAGCAGGTGGATTAACCCTCTAAGCACCACGGTCGAGTTTACTCGACAAGATGCGGCACTGAAGAAAACGGCCAATTTTGTCAAATAGGGTGTCAAATTTCGTTCAAACTCCCTTCCACTAGATGGCAGACATGTCATACTTCATCACCCACTCAAAAAAAAATCATGCTTCTATACAAAATCTTTGAGCAAGAGTGCATTGAATCAGCGCGAACATAAGCGGAGCTAGTGTGCGAGTGAGAGAGCAATATTGTAAACGCCAGCGAGTATTTGCATTAGCTTATTATTAGTATCGTTAGTAGTAGTAGTAGTAGTACTGTAATGGCATCAATAAAGCTTACCCGCAATGAAGTGTTGGCTCCTCTATTCGCGGACCCTGATTCTGAAGGGGAATATGTGCCGTCAGAAGATGACGGTGATTCTGAAAGTGAAAGTATAGCCCTACACCAAGCACAAACGGTGAATCCTTTCCCCAATGTAGATTGTCCTATGCCCAATGTCAGTGGTGGGAACAATGTTTCCCGGGCTCGGAGTCTTCATCTCGAAGTTAGCAGGTGTATTGGTGTTGTGGGGAACGAGGCGGCCGCATGAGATGTTTACCGCGCGAGCCATGAAGCGTCTTCTGACCGCGTGCCTCTCCGCAATCGCGGTGACAGTATTGTGGTGGAGACTGTCTCTAATGCCACTGGGTATGTTAGACGAGGTTGAAGTATTCATAGGAGAGTTAGGGGGCAACGTGGAGGCAGGTTGGGGAGTCGCAGTGACAATGACAGTAGTCCGAGCTGTGCACACTCGGCGACGGCGCATGCGCAAGGCAGATCTGGCAATACATGTGCAGGCAGTGTGAGGTGGGTCTTTGTGTTGTGCCTTGCAATGAGAGGTCCCACACCATGAAACACTACAAGAAATGTGACCTGGATGAATAGGGAGTCATTATCTCTACAGCAAAAGGCCTGCTACATAAATATTATTTTTCTTTTCTTTTTTTTGTCTGCCATTAGTAATGATTTACACATTTGATTTACCATTTATTTCCCTGACCATTTAGTAGTGTACAATGTGTTCTTTTTTGTGTGTTCATGTCCTTATGATGTGTGCATCTTTGTCAGCTAAAAAAAAAACAAAAAAAACAACTATTTACTATTTACCTGAGCATTCAGTATTGTGCAATATAGCATACAGAAGTTGAGGGACATTTTGGGGGGAAAGAAGTGCTGCATTTTATAATTTAACCATGTGACTTTTCATGAAAATGCTATAATCCAAGATGGCCACCACCACATGACGTCATTATATGCTAATTAGATTTGGAAATGTAATCCCTACATAAACTTTGGATCATCCTTAATATTTCTCTAATTTACAGAAAGTCTCTATCTTTTATCATTTTTAAGATATAGCCTTTTAAAATTAAGATGTCAAAATAGAACATTTTAGGAAAAAACCTCTGGCGCTTAAAGGGTTAAGACGAGGGCTGGCATGAAGGGGAGCGGTCATCTCTGGTTCGGAGAGAGGTGGTACAAGAGGAGCCGTGGGAGGAATAATCTGAAACCGATCAAGCCATTCTGTGAGCTGCGTCAGTTGAAGTGACAGCTCAGAGAAGCGGTGAGATCCTTCTGTCTACACAGAAGGGCACCTTGCTGCCTGGGGATTCGGTGAACTTTGACATCCTCTGCCGAGTCCATGATGGTCAGTAGATTCTGTCAAATAGCAAGTGCACGGCCAGCTGTATGACTCCTCATCTAGGCATCATGGGCACAGCAGCAGATGAAGGTAAGACACAATGACACACAGCTCAAGTACAACCGTACATGACACAACAGCACAAAATCTACTGCCATCAAGGGGCAGACACCACAGAGAATGTAAAGGAGGAAGGGAACAAGCGACAGGTGAGGGCAACAGCTTGTGATCTGCACACACCCACGCTGTAAAATGCGCTGATTGCCCAGGGCACGAGCTGCAGAAAATGAGAGGACAACAGGGAAGCCGATGAAGCACTCTGAACTGTGACAATTTATAATTAAAAGGCCACTTTATAACCAGTTTTTGGCCCTGGATGACATCAGATTATGACCGTTTTTGATGTAGAAATCCTACTATAAGTGCAACTCAGGACACATTATAAAATGTAAAGCAACCAGCTGAACACTTTTCTCTCTTTCTGTGTTATACACAGAAACATTATGTCCATAGTCACACAAGAGGGCGGAAATGCTGCAATGCGAAATCGCAGCGTCTGTGCTCAAGGCTTAAATACGTCGCCGGAATGCTCATAATTTGACTGCAATCTGAGGGTTTTTATGCAGTGTTCAAAATTTGTCTGACACCACAAAATCACAGAAAAATAGTGATGGGAAGTTCGGTTCTTTTCCGCGAACTGGTTCTTTCGGACAGTTCGTTTCAATAAACCGGATCAAAAAACCGGTTCAAACGTAATGACGTCATTTCACTATGACGTAATGATGTCAAGTTTATCGCGGGCTGGATAAACAAACACTTTACGCATTAAAATATATAAATCATAACATCAGTCAGATAAAATATCATCATAATCTGATAAGTTTATTACAATTAAGTTGTACATCTAAAGCATCCAAACACTTACAGGCAGTGATGTGCAAATGAGAAAGTTTTACAGTTATAAAATCAATAAATTAGTCTTCATCAGTGCAGAAACCATGATCCACTTACTATGTTTTGTAATTAAATACATAAAGTTCGCCAGATTTTCCCCTCACTCATTCAGTCGTTTCAAAGACGCGCGCTCATATCAGTTGTTGTTCGTTCGGTTCAGAGAGAATGTGCAGTTAGTCGTTCAACGCATGCTCAGTCATGTCACATGTCCGAAATAAACAGCTCTCGGTTCAGTGTACTGGTGATCCGAAAACCGCTGCAACCGCTTGCAACCCATTCTTGACTCGAGAATGAGAACGAAACTGAGATTCGAGAACCGCGAGAGTGATTCAAAAGGAGTCGCAATTTTGCCTTCGCTGATCGCTGTAGTTTGAGGCTACATCATTTTTATATTTATATCACCTTGTTTAGAAATTAAATACACTAATCCTGAAAATAACATGGATTATTTATGAAACAATTGAAATATAGTTTGATAGTTGTACAAACAAATATTGTTTCCAATGTTTAAAAATAATTAAGGCACAAACAACTGCACATTTTTACTGTAATGCTTTTTAGACAACATTGACATAGAAAAATATATTTGCACAACAATTTCTGAACAATACATAGTTTGATCTATGTACACATACAGAGTGCACTTTCCAGCATTTTTTTTTTATCTGTGTATTGTGAACACTTTAATATTTTTTTATTAAAACATTGTGTATTTAATACAAACCCAATTTGTGAATGTGTCATCATTAACTATAATTACTGTAGGCCTACAGGTATTCTATAAATGATTATGATCCCTAACACGTCCCGATGTTCAGCAAAAAAAATTCTCTCTTGAAAAAATTACACGCATGCTCTGTCAGTATCAGCTCATCGGTTCTCAAATCAGACATATCCGAAATAAACAGTTCTCGGTTCAGTGTACTAGTGATCCGATAACCGTTGCAACCAATTCTTGACTCGAGAACGAGAACTGTGACAGGCCGTGTAGGTTCATTCATGTACGCTGCACGCATGCTCAGTATCATCAGCTTCTGCTCGCTGACGTGCTCATCATCATCAGTTCTCTCTTACAGTAGGTTAAGTCAGTGTATTGTTGGAGTAACTGAATAACCCTGGGATGTTGGTTTATTTCAAGTCAGCGGGACAGTCAGACAGGTCAAAAAGTGAGTAACTTTATAAATTTGTGGATTAATGCTGCGGACTGTTTTGAACGATTCAGTCCGATTTGGTGAACTGGTTTGACCGGTTCACTAAAAAGAACCGGTTCAAAAGAACGATTCGTTCGCAAACCGGACATCCCTACAGAAAAACCATGGAGAGAGAGAGAGGGCACAGGTTAAGGTACATCTTTAATGGAAAAACTAAAAGTTTTGCTTTCGCAAGATTCTCCGTCTACAACACTGGGTGTCAATATATACATGAAGACCCTGATCGGCCCGCACAACAAACCCAAGAATCACTAACTGCACATTTTACTTTGGAATACATAAAAAAGTAAATTGATTATACAAAGCAATTGGTATCATAGGGTTGTTACTCACTTCTGTAATCTGAGATCTTACCTCATCATCTGCAACATCATTCACTGACACATGTACGGCTTCTGGACCATGAATCAACACATCAGTGCATCAACACACAGTCGTGGTTACTATCTGTAATAAAAAGAAAAAAAAAAGTAAAATAAATAGTAATATCACACAATACTGTTTTGTCACTAAGAATGTGATTAATATGATTTTGGGTGATGATGATTAATTTGTCTTGCCTAGAGTGGTTCCTCGATTAGTTGATCACTTTTGCCTTGGGCTCGTTAACCTGCTGGGTGAGGGGGTGTGCCGCGCGCTGCTCAAACAATATACAGACATACCGTAGAGATCCACTTTTGCGACACGACTGAAGCGTGGTGTTGTGCCGCTTCCCCTCGTGTGTACGTTGATGGGCGTTCCTCAAGTTTACCGCTATGGCCGTGCTTTTGAGCCAGCGGGGAATAAAAAACAAAGGACCCGCGAGAGACTTCCCCCAGTCTCCATGTGTTCTACTTCTATTGGATAGTCGCGTTGCGTTCAATGGATTCATTTGTATAAAGATGGGAATTGGTCATCTTTTTTGACGCACAGGATTTTTTCAAATGCAGCGCTGCCTTCCAGGAATGCTATGCGGTCGCGTTGATGTCACCCATAGGATTACCGTAGAGATCCAATTTTGCGACACGACTGAAGCGTGGTGTTGTGCAAACAATATACAGACTGAGAATTGGAAAGCAGCAGGTCTGTGTGTCTCGTCTTTATTGACTTTGATTTCTCCCCTCATCAGGCGTTGAGGATACTACACCCTCATATAGCTGCCATTATTTAGAGATGTAAAAAATATCTAGAGAGATATGAAAAAAGCTTTTCAAAAAATACAAACACTAACCGAAATAATTCAGTGACATTTTCCTCATTACCAGCCAGGCAAATGTGCTCAAGAACTAGTCTAAAGAATTCTCTTTTTGGACCCCCTTGGTCAATCGCACGCTCGGGAATGCCAACATCATCTGTAAATTTAATGACAATGGTCTTTGAAGGTAGGAAATTTGGACGTCTCATGGCCCATTCAGTTCCTTCCTACACACTCTTTCTTGTGATGTTAAATCTATCTCTCTAAGTCACTTGAAGAGCCATTCCCAAGGGGTAACACGATTTCCTTCAAAGTCAGTTCATCATCTCTACAGAAAATGTACCATGTAAGTATAAAGATTGCATTACATAGTAGATAACACTGTTGAACCGAATTTGAGATTAAATTTTTTATAACTAATTGTGTTTATTTTCACAAATTCACTTTTCAGGTGTAGCGTATAGTGAAGTTTCTAAACGTAATTTAGGGAGGAGTGAGCCCATCTGATCTTCCAGTCAACAGCCAGACTATATAAGCAGATGCTTACCTCTCAGATGTTCCAGCATCCCTCCACCTCCCCAAACTCCACCTTTTGGGGTGGTTGTCAAGCTGAATTATTATTATTATTTTTTTTTTGTGACTTGTACAAGCTATTTCAGGCCAATATTTGGGTTTCCTGCTCAACACGACATGCTAACAATAAATGTTAAATATCCCCTCAACCAAAAGGATCATATACATAAAAATGGTATCAAATGAAAGTCAACACTCATGGGATGTCTGCTGAAGAATGAACATATATTGTACTGTCTAAGAAACAACAAAACTAGAACATGAAAAAAACAAAACAATCTCCGCCTCAAGAGAACCAGTTTTCAAAGTGAATATCAGCATGGAATCATAATATCCCAAAACCTCTATCACTCAGTACCCCTATCTATGGGAATAAGTCAAGCCAAGTTTAATGTAAAGGCAGAAATGTAGAACTGTAGATGGTGGTCTTTGGTGCTATTTGACTTCATTAATTTACCAGGTTGTAACCCAAATTATATTTGATTGACATATCACTATAGTTATTAATTCCATCCTAATATAACTGCTCTCTCACTTCTTTAGGGTTACGGGTTAGTAACTAGTTAGTAGTAATAACCAAAGGAAGGTTTTTCTCCATCAAAGCAGTGGCACTCAGGTAGGCAGCCAACAGAAGGCACCCAGGGACCATGTCCATGTGCTCAGTCTGAGTCCTGGTCAGGGACAAAAGAAGAATTTACAGCTTTGATAATGAATACCTTCCCAATATAAAACATGCATGCACCCAAAGGCATTAAATAAATCTAATCTACAACACAGGAAAAACAATATCATGCCAAATAATCTGAAACAATATAGTTGCATATAATACGGCAAAACTCACTGACTCTGTTGAGGCAAGTAAAAGGGGGACTGTGCATAGAAGCCCATCTACTGTATGTTAACCTCTCTGCCACTGTCCATGGATTCAATGATGCGACGTAAAATATCCCTTTCAGGCTTCACACATGTGGATTTGAGTTTTCCAAGTTTTCTGTCTGTTCTGTAAAGATTTGAGAATAGTTTGAGTCTTCTTTTTTTCTTTCTTTTTTTTTTCCAGCTCAGTTACTATTTGTTTCCCAGCATGTGTTAGGTCATTCAGTATATCTTCTGAAGGAACATCACTAGTTGTCAAAGACACCAAGTCATTCATATTGGAAGACATGGTATCTCTGGAATTGGTCTACAAGTGGAATGACATCATCATTATCCCTTCTAATCGTCTTGATGGAAGGCAATCTTTGTGGTTGTCTTCATCATCTTCTCCATCATGTGTCAGTCCATGTAAAATATGCATGTTCATTTAGGTGATGGACCAATGATTTCTAGTTGTGATGCCTACCAATCCTCCAGCAACCTTTCCGGTTTTGTTGATATGCTCAAGGCAAAGATTTAAAAAAAAAAAACAATCACATTTTTGTGATTGTTTGGGGCATCCTACAACCCTTTTTCAAACATTTCAAAAGAGAACCCACCTCAAATTGCTTTTAATCAATGCACAAATCATGAAAACAGATCAACACTATCTGTTCCTTAAACTCTGATTGCCCATGCCTAGAACCGGCCCGATCCACATTGCTTATGCTCTGCAAGTGAGCTGGTGCAATACAAGACTTTAGCGTACATCATTTTATATCATGCCAATTTACAAATTCAATTGATTTTAAAGAGCACCTATCATGGAATTTTGAAATGTACCTTTCATGTAGTGTGTAACATAGATCTAAGTGAACAAAAACATCCTGCAAAGTTTGAAATCTGACAGTGCACCGTATATAAAGTTATTGTCTTTCAAAAGTAAGAGTTGACTCATTTTTATGAATTGTTTGAAGACAGAAGCTTTTTCTCTGACTAGATGATGTCAACTTGTCAAGTTATTTGAATACGATACGCCCACTTATTGCACACGCCAGTGAAAACTAGAAAACATCATGGTGACGAGACGCTGTGTTCTCAAGTGCAACTCAAAAGCAAACTTTTTTCATCTGAGCATTTGAAGACTAAGTGGCTAAAATTCATATATACAACTGTACCACAGGAGTCCGAGCCTTGTGCTTTGATCACGCCATTTTGAAGACGATTGCTTTACCAACTTAAATGCAATTAAACTTGGATTCACGAGCCGGCTGATATTGAAGGAAGGTTCAGTTCCAAGTGTATTTGCATCAGCTTCCTCCTCCGTATCACAAACTGTAAGTGTTATTAATAATTGTTGCTTTTATGTTTTATGTAGCATGCTTAATAATTGTTTGGTTTGTTGTGTAAGCACCGTTTAGCTTTTAGGTCTTCAATGACAATTGTATTGAGAT
The DNA here is from genome assembly GCA_023029165.1 of Gobiocypris rarus. Taxonomy (NCBI): domain Eukaryota; kingdom Metazoa; phylum Chordata; class Actinopteri; order Cypriniformes; family Gobionidae; genus Gobiocypris; species Gobiocypris rarus. The sequence continues at coordinate 6,987,338 of CM040911.1, read as the reverse complement.
ATGTGAATTGTTTGTTGTTGTTTTCGGAGTTTTCTTTAAGAACAGAGTCATACCTCGTAGTAACATAACGTTACTGCATTTTTATTTATTTTTTGGTAAAAACTTTATGTTTATGCATCGAGTTAACGCTCCGTTGGCCTGAAGTGACAACTAACGTTACATTGATGCTTACCATTGAGAAATATCCTGCTCCAGTCGTGGTGTTTGCCATTGAGTTTGTTGATCATTCGCATCTCCAGACGTTTCCCCTTCATATTCAGGCTCAAATTGATAGAGTAAAATTGATGCCATGTTTGTTCATACACTTTATACGCGTTTAAACTTGTTAAACCGAAAACCATTTATGGTGATGGGTTTTCCGTTTCCGAAAATATCTGCACAGACTTTACCAATCACAACTGACCGGGTCATCGGACCAATCACCGCAGATTAGCGTCACGTAAAGGCGGGGTTTTGAAAAGTGAATCACTAAACGAATCATTTGAGAATCGCTGTCAAAACAGGTAAAAATAAATGCATATTATAAGAAAACTAAAGTCTTTTTTGTCATTGCATGCATGCAAAACTGTTGTTGGGGACTTCTAAAACAATATTTGGAACATTTTAAATGCCATAATAGGTGCTCTTTAAACTATAAAGCACTCACAAGTATACTCTCTGAGAGACGCTCTTCAGTCAGTACGTGCTCAACCAAAGTTCACACACACTGTGGCTTATTAGCCTACACATAAATGCTCCAATACACACACAATTATGTCCAAATGGCCGTCTTGGCAAATATTCGTGTTGGTCATGTGAATGTTGACAGCATATCGTCTCTGTTCATTAGTCTTTGTGATAGTAGCATTTAAAACCTGCTACTGTCTACTATTGGCTTTCTGTATTATTAATGATATGGACATCATTTAAAAAATTTGGAAATGAGCGGATATAAGTTAATACATCCTCTTATTTACATGAGGCAAGTTTGGCAAGGCAAGGCAAGGCAAGTTTATTTATATAGCACATTTCATACACGATGGCAATTCAAAGTGCTTTACATAGAAAATGAAATTAAAACAGTGATAAGAAATAAGAATAACATGTGTAAGAATTAAAAATAAAAACAGGATAATTAAAACAGTTGTAAATAGACATTTGGCAAAACACAGGTGTTTCATATTTGATCTTGCTCTGGGACTTCCCCATCCTGACAGTCTGTCTCTGTGGATCTTCCTAGCGCTAGGTTTTTTAGTCTGTCGGACGTCTCCGTTCAGACCCTATCTTTCACCCAAGATGGACAGGCGGACTACCCTCCTCTGTAATCCTTTTAAGACCAGCTCTCAGCACGGTCCGACCTGGCCTCGCCTGGTCTTTTACCCACAGAGTCAGCTCTCAGCTATGGTTTATCCAATACCCTCAATATTTTACAAGTCCCTTCAAATTCTTAAAATAAGAAGAAATAGAAATATACAGTTATAAAGATAATTAAAAGAATAAAATTCAATAGAAATATTTAGTTGTAAAGATATTTAAAAAGAATAAAATTATTACAGTATATATAGATAAAAAATAAAATAAATAAAAAATTAAGATGATGCATAGATTAGAATAGGTGCAATCAGTGGACGACAGTGGCACAGTGCTCATTCAGTAAAGGCACAGGTGAACAGATGTGTTTTGAGTCTGGATTTGAATGTGGCTACAGTTGGAGCACATCTGATCTCTTCTGGAAGCTGGTTCAAGCTGCGGCTGGCATAATAGCTAAAACGCAGACTCTCCTTGCTTTGAGTGAACTCTTGGTATTTCTAACTGACTTGATCCTGATGATCTGAGTGATCTGATGGGTTTGTATTTAATCAGCATATCTGCAATGTATTGAGGTCCTAGGTCATTGAGTGATTTATAAACAAGTAATGATACTTTAAAATTGATCCTAAATGTAACTGGAAGCCAGTGTAAAGACCTGAGGACTGGCGTGATATGGTCATATTTTCTGGTTCTGCTCAGAATCCTGGCCGCAGCGTTCTGTATGAGCTGCAGCTGTCTAATGGTCTTTTTGGGAAGGCCGGTTAGAAGACCATTACAATAGTCCTCCCTGCTGGTGATGAAAGCATGAACGAGTTTCTCTAAGTCTTGCCTGGAAACAAAGCATCTAATTCTTGCAATATTTTTCAGATGATAGTAAGCTGATTTAGTTATTGCTTTGACATGACTATTGAAACTCAGGTCTGACTCCAAAATCACACCAAGATTCCTGACTTGATTTTTTGCATTTGCACAGGTAGTCAATGGGGCTATAGTCATTAGGTGATAGTGCTAAGTAGATCTGGGTGTCGTCAGCATAGCTGTGGTAAGCCATTTGGTTCTCTCTCATTATTTGGCTCAGTGGCAGCATGTACAGGTTGAATAGGAGTGGTGCTAGAATTGACCCTTGTGGACTCCAAGTCATGGATGTCCAGTCAGACTTATGGTCACCTATACTCACATAATAACCTCTCCCTTCTAAGTACGACCTGAACCATTTAAGGACCATCCCAGAAAGTCTGACCCAGTTTTCCAGCCTGTCAAGAAGTATCTTATGGTCAACAGTGTCGAATGCAGCACTGAGGTCGAGTAGCACCAGAATTTATGGTTTGCCTGTATCTGTATTGAGGCGAATATCATTTATGATCTTTATAAGTGCTGTTTCTGTGCTGTGATGTGGTCGGAAGCCAGATTGAAAATTGTCAAAGAATCCGTTTGAGCTTAAGAATTTGTTCAGCTGACTGAAGACAACTTTTTCAATGATCTTGCCTATGAAGGGGAGATTTGAGATTGGTCGGTAGTTGTTCAATATGGAGTTATCCAGATTTCTCTTTTTCAGAAGAGGCTTAACTACTGCAGTTTTAAGGGAGTTTGGAAAATTCCCATTGAGAAGTGATAAGTTTACCACTTCTAGCAGATCTGCTTCTAAACAGTTAAACACATTTTTGAAAAAAGAAGTGGGGAGTGTGTCAAGGAGGCAGGTTGATGTTTTAAGGTGCTGTACCGTTTCTTCTAAAATGTTATAATCAATTGCTTCAAAGTCAGACATAGTAACTTTCCAAGGTTGTGGTCTGATCTGACTGACCCCAAAGCAACTCACGGATGTGCTGATCGCCTTCCTGATTTATTTATTTTCTCTGAGAAGAAGGAAGCAAACTCACGGCATTTGCTGTCAGAGAGCATTTCACTGGGAATGTGACTCGGGGGGTTTGTCATCTCTCTACAGTAGCAAAAAGAGTGCGCATGTTGTTTATGTTTCTGTTTATAATATTTGAGAAGAAGGTCTGTCTAGCCTTGCCTAGTTCCACATTGAAATCATGAAGGCTGTCTTTATAGATGTTATAATGGACTACAAGTTTTGTCTTCCGCCACATGCGTTCAGATTTCCTGCATTGTCTTTTCATTATTTGCACTGCCGTTGAGTTTCTCCAAGGTGCTTTCTGTCTGCTTTTTCTTGACTTTCTCAGGAGCAATATCATCGATTACACTCTTAACTTTTGAGTTAAAGGAGTCAAGGAGAGAATCAACAGAGTCTGCAGATATGCTTGGTGTTAGAGATATAGCCTTCATAAATAGCTCACTAGTGTTCTCATTTAAGCTTCTCTTTTTGACAGCGACAGATCTAGCTTCAATGGCAGGAGAGATTGAAATATCAAAGAAAATACAGAAATGATCAGACAATGCTACATCTTTAACAACAATTGATGAAATGTTTAGACCCTTGCTGATAAGTAAGTCTAGAGTGTGTCCACGATTGTGTGTGGGACCATGTACATGCTGTGTCAAATCAAAAGTGTTAAGAACAGTCATGAGCTCTTTTGTTGTACTGGATTCAGCATTGTCTATGTGAATGTTAAAATCCCCAGCAATGGAAAAACAATCAAACTCTGAGGAGATTATTGATAACAGCTCTGTAAAGTCCTCAGTAAAGGATGGAGAGTATTTTGGAGGCCTGTAAACAATGATAAGCAGGATGCGTGGAGCACCTTTTAATACAATATCCAGATATTCAAAAGACATCTTTAAAAAGAGCAGCAATACCCCCACCTCTTCTAAACGCTCTGGACATACTCATAAAAGTAAAGTTAGGAGGGGCTGTTTCATTGAGGACTGTTGCACTGCAGTTTTCTTCAAGCCAAGTTTCATTTAAAAGCAAAAAATCTAGGTTGTTTGTGGTTATTAAGTCATTGACTAGAAATGATTTGTTCTTAAGTGAACGGATATTTAAAAGTGCTAACTTAACAGTATTAATTTTTTCCCCCACAGTAATCTTAGTTTGACATGTAACAGGCAGCAGATTAGATGGGTTTGCTATACGGTCTGAGAAGATCTTACAGTGTCTATCACGTAACAGAACAGAAATAGAGAAAGAGACAGGCACACTGGGTTCCCGCTCGTTCTGTAAACATTTGATAGAGTTACTGTTATCATGGCGGGGACCCAACACACATCACTGAGAGCTGGTATCAGTTGTTTTTGGTTCACCTACAGATGGAGGAGGGTGTTGGCCCTGGCGTTGTGACCAAAGAAATCTCACAGGAGGAGGCTGAGAGCGAGCTGGGCCCACAGGCTTTGATGATTGTGGGCTCGACGCTCTTTGGTTGATATCTGGGGCTCGCAGAAATCGAGTGTGATAGTCTGGTTCCAGCATAGACCATTTGCTCCATTCTCTCTGAGAAGCTCAGAAGCGGGGATGCTGGAGAGAGGAATAACATGCCTGGTGAGGGGGGCTGTTGTTCTGGTGTTATTGGAGGCTGAATTATGTTATCATCCATTTCATGGAGTGACTTAGACATTTCATGCAATTTCCTGTTCAGACTAGTCATAAAGCGTAACAGTTCACTAGTCTGACCCCCCTTAGAGCCCACCCTTTTGTGCACCTCCACAGTATGGGCAGAGATGTTACTGTTCAGTCCCTCAATCTGTGTCAGTTCTAATACGTCACAGTCTGTCTGTGGCGAGCTCTGTGGGCGGGAATCAGCTGGGAGTGTGTCCGTGAGCAGTGGCTGTTGTGGCTGCGTGGTGTTATCAGTGTCCTTGTGGAGTGTGTCAGCTGCATGTCCATTCAGATGCTGAAATGAAGTCCTGTAGTCGTCCATAGTCTGTTCAGGTGTGTGTGTGCCATTCAGGTCGAGTGAGTTAGCACACACAGCTGAGGGATGGCGTAGGGAAAAGTGAATATTGTCCTTTAGCACTCTTGCACCAAGTTTGTTTGGGTGAAGGCCATTTGATGTAAACAATTGTCTCTGGCTCCAGAATAGATTAAAGTTGTCGATGAAGTTCACTCCCTTCATGTTGCAGGTTTTTTGCAGCCATGTATTAAGCCCAAGTAACCGTGAGAACCTATTTGTTCCTCTCGCTGGAAGTGGTCCACTGATGAACGGTTGAACTTTTAGTTTTCTAAGTGTTTCAAAAAGTACATTGAAATCCTCTTAATGAGTTCTGACTGCTCTCTGAATATCGTTTTTCCCCACATGAATGACAAGTCGATTTGCAGTCTTATGTTTCATCAGAATGTTCTGAATTTCCTGTTTACGCCAGAAACTGTAGCTTGTGGAAGGCAGCATGTAGTTGTATCCCTGCTGCTAATGTTTCTGACTGTGGAGTCCCCCACTATCAGAGTCCTGGGCTCGGCTGCGCTCTGAGCTGAGAGCCGCTGTCTGCTTGACCTTGAGCGCCTGTTGGTATCAGTGTTAGCTGGGCTGATACGATCTGTGTTATTACATTCATCACATTTGGGGATTCATCACCCACATTCATTAGTACTTCAAATCTGTTCTCAAGTTGTATAGTTGGTGGTAGGAAATCAGCGATTGCAATCCTTGTGTCTGGGGTAGAGCATGCTACTGTGGCAGTATGTGACGCTCGTGACAATCTGATGTCTCGGCTCCCTTTGGGTCTTGCTCCCTGTTTGTGCCATCGATTAGTGTGTTGATCAGTTATTTGTTTCCCCTGTTGGGTAGCACTATATTTATGGGACTCACCGGCAGTGTGCTGAGGGCGTTCATGTTGAAGCTCTGTGTGATTCGTCTGGTTCGGTGGTTCCGCAAATAACTTTGTTTCAAGAACTGCAATCCTCTGTAAAAGTCTGTGGCAGTTTGTGCAGCAAGTAGATTCTAGAGGAGGCATTTTCGTATCCTTTTAAATGTAAGCAGCTGTGTTTTCCCTTCTCTGGAATGTAAGCTGATGGCAGTGGGAGGCTGGTTGGATGAAATATTCCGCTTTTTTGAAGTAATCCAGTCACCAGAGTTTCTTATTTTATCACTGAAGTCAAGCTTTGTTGTTTGAGCACTGTGCTGATTTACAGAAGTTGAAATTACGAGATAAAATATAGAAGCGATAGAGCAAAGCGCGGAGCAGTAAGCAAGAGCGTCCGAACAGTAGCAAAGCAGGAAGTGGAAGTAAACATAAAGCTGCTTGGTTATTTTAACATATAGACTTGGTCAGCATTACTGGGAATGCCCACAAAAATGTCATATCTGTTTATGCCGCGGGGGAAAACAACGCATTCGAATGAATGCGCGTAGACCTTGTTAGATGCTTTATCTTTACTTTTTGTAATGATTCTGATTGATTTTTGAATCTGCACCTCTAATAAGTTAAATCTGAAGTTTTATACTTCTGAATAAGAGACGGAGCCGTTCATCACAGCCTGTGCAAAACATCCATTACTATACAATACATGATGATGTATTATTGTAGAGATGAAAACACAAGAGATTTCATTACTGCAATCGCAAAAATTAGTTTAACAAAAAACACCAATATCAGGGTTGCCAACTCTCACGCATTTGGCTTGACACACACACACTTTCAGGCTCTGTCTCACGCTGGCCAAGAAAATCTCACGGCAAATTACCAAACCTGCTTTTGATATAAAACAAAGTTTAAGCTTTTACATTTTTAATAGTTTTAATACGAATAACTAGCCTGGATGCCAGCCGAATTGAGCCCCGCTCGCAAAATTTTTTGCTCGGGCAATTCGGTCTGGAATCACTCCATAGAGGAGTAATTATGCCCGAACAGAAGCTGTTCGGACCAATGAAATCATCAGGGCGGGCTTTAGACGATGATGGACAGATGATCAACAGTAACGTAATCATCCACGTCATCAAAGGCGCTTGGGTTGAATTTGCTCTTATCCTAAACGGAGAACTTGTTCGTATATGCATTCACCTTCACTATTTCTCTCAGAAACGATGATCGTGTTGGGAAGTGCTCTGTGAATCCTTAACGAGTTAACCCGCACCGGTTCGTGGGCGGGGGGGTTGACGTAAGTGGGCGTGTCTCTACTTTTATTCACTTTTGTTTTATACAAACTATTTAATCAACCATCACAAACTATGCATCATTTGAAAGCTAAAACACTCGAGATTCATGTTCTGAACTCGTTTTTGCAATAAATACACCAGAGAGGAAAAGGTTAAATGAAATGCTGTAGCAGTAGCTATTTAAACATTAGCATAATGAACGCAGTACTCATCTTTCATCTCCTATCGTGCAGATCAGATCGGACCAATCCAAAAAACAACCGCATACATGTCCGTGTAAGAGTCCACTCTTCCAAATGCATCCCACTTTTTAATCCAAAACAACGAAAAAATAAGGAAAAAAACTAAAAATACTCCTTTGTTTGCTTGGGCGTTTTGAGTTAGAGTAATCAATCGTGTCCATTTTCAATGAAATAGTGATTCAAATCCGTTTCTGACGATCTCCCCTGTGCTGTGGACTCTTCCTGTCACGTTAAACCCTCCCAGGTCTCTCTGCTTCAATCACAGGCTCTCTGAGGAGTCATTACACAGAGTTGCCGCATTACTCGCTCCGCCAGCTGTCAATCAAAGCGCACATGGTTTTCGTTGGATAAAGGCAATCAATGCCTAGCCAATGCCTTGCCAGCAAAGGTTTGATTGACGGACATAGTAACTAATCACAAGGCATTATCTTACGTTGTGTTTGTAAGCATTATTGGTGAATATGCCTCTAGTCACAATCTCCATAGCAGCCGAGAGCCTGCCAGTCAGATTGCGCAACACTGCAGTGGAGCGCGCAGGCTCTATGACAGACTGTTTTTATCAACTAAATGAGTTTTGTACACTTTAAAAATTCTGTAAATAGTTCATTTAGTTTTTTAGTAACTGTAAATTAATCATAATCAGCAGTTTATTGCAGATTTATTGAATAAAAAAAATACTCTTTGCAATTACAAATGTTCTAAAATAAAAGCCCTTTTGGAAAGGACGCCTAGTCTTTTCTTGATATAAAAGCTTACAGAAGCTACATTTTTGACAGAATCATCCTCAAATTTGAATCAAAACATGATCAGACATTCAGTTTTATATTATGCTTATTTTCAGGAACTTAACATTAAAATCTCATTTTTCCCTAAGTGAATAATAAAAATAAAAACGCGAGTCACTTACATGTATATTTACATGTATATTACTCTGTTCATATACAACTTTGAGCTATTATGACTCTTGGGTAACACTATTTGAAGTGTCTAGTTTAAAATAAGACCAGATTTATGAATATAGACCATAGGGTTTAAGAGCTGCAGACATTTTCATTTGGGAATGTCGTTTTCAGAAAATTTCAAAAATTGGGGCGCTGGTTAACAGGTTAAATTATTTTATTACAATACTGGCAAAGATCGTTTACACTCATCTTTTTCTTGTAACGTTACTTAATCCAGCGCGCGTGCAGACAGGGTTGCCACGTTTTTTTGCAATGTCGCGCACAATTTCTACTCAAAACTATAGCCCAAAACAATAACTTTCCGGGGGGATCTCCGGAAAAAATGGCGTTTTGGTTGGCAATATATGTTATTTTGTCAAGGTTGCCTGCTAAAATCCGCATTCCTGGGTTTATATAATCACATAATTGGGGTCGCTTCATCCCGCGGACATGGAGAAAAACACGGACTTGGCAACACAGTGCAGTCGAGTTCTGTTGACATTTGACAACTAACGTTATGCGTCGCTCCGTTGCTCTGATTGGTTGTAGGGCTATCCAATTGAAGTCTTTCCTGGCTCGGTTGAAACACGCCCCATAATCAAAGCTCAATGGAGCGGTACCAGACTCATATTCTGACTAGAAGTGAGTATGGCCACGCCAGGCTAACGAATAACAGTTAAAGCCAGAGCCGTGACGTGTTCATCTCGCAGCGGCACGTGAGGTCACGTGGATCATAACTCTCAATAGTTCAAAACTCATGTTTGTGCTTCAAGCTTACAAGCTGATATAATCACATTACATATACTACACGTAAATTACGTTTTCTCGACAGAATTTATTTGAATAGTTTTGGGGACTAACATATTATTCTCATATTATTCCCTATATTATATATCATAATTCAATATTTTCTTAATATTAGTTATGTGTTATTATATTTTGGAATGTTAGTTTGCACTCTTTAAGTTATTTAACCTTTAGAGACTTTTATTATGAAATGCGTTTTGCCGGAAAGGCATACAGATCGCACACAGATGCGGTTGGCAACACTGGGCAGCTGGCATCTCTTTGAATCCTTTAATACTGTCCAAAGCACTAAAATAAACCATAGGAAACAGAAAGTGCTAAGATGCTAAATGCAGGATGGTAAAATGCTGCTGTTTTTTAAGGATAGCAATCAACAAAAGAAAGCGCTTGGGCTAAAATCTCTGATGGGACAAAAAGTCAATTGTTAAATAAAAGGAGATAAAAAATAGATGAGCGGTGTAATCACAGGAATCCCCACTAATGTTTCTGTAGATGTAATTAAGAAAAGCATAACTGGCGCACGCTAAAAGATTTAGATACAAATAACAAGGAAAGAATGGACAGTCTGTCTGTGATGTTGCATGATTTCGATGAGGATACAATGCCAGAAAGAGTGTTTCAAGGATTCATGAGTTATTCAATAAGACTTTGTATCCCCCCTCCATTGAGATGCTACAAGTGTCAAAAATATGGACACGTGTTGTCGATGTGTAAAGGAAAGCACAAGATGTAGTGGCAGTCATGAGAACGGAAAATGTGAAGAGCGAGTGAAACCAAAGTGCTGCAACTGTGGAGAGAAGCATAGAGCGCCATTTGGATGTTGTCATGTAAGGAAAAATGCTGTCAAAATACAAAATGTGAAAATAACGGAAGGATTAAGTTATGCTGAGGCCATAAAGAGAGTGAAAGGGACAGAACAGAGAAATGTAGAATGAAGGAGAACAAAGGAGGCAGAGGCAGAATATTTTTTTTATTATTATTTAAAAAAAGAAATTATTATAGAGTATTATAAATAAGAATATTATAATTATGATTTATTTTATTCGAATATCTACCGTTCGCAAAGACCCGCCCCCTTTAGTTACTTTTGCTATGTCTGACAAGCCGTGGTGCTCTCACACCACACACACGTTCTCATGTGGAGAAAATACATTGCGGAGCAAAGAGGACACTGACAACACACCGACAGACAGGACAGCAAGTTACTTTTGATATGAAACAAAGTCTCAACTTTCAAATTGTCATTTTTTAAAGTAATGTGAACTATAAATAGCGTTTTGTGGCTCTTTAATGTGTCTTGATCAATGTAATGCCTCAGTTAAAGCTGCTCGTGAACCGATCATCTCTTCCTTCTAGTTCATTGATAAGCATCAAATAAACATGAATAAACACTAAAATAAATGTTGTTTCAACTGCGGAAAGACGTCAGTACACACCATTTTTCAAGTTCAACTCCAACTTCAAGTTCAAACAAATTCGGCGATTTGATTGCTCAGATCTACTGTCAATCAAACTTGCTGTGAAGGGTGAATTGTCCGCTCAGGCTGGCTGTTCTGAGAGTTATCTTCCATTTTAAAAACAGACTGGCTATTATTTGCTTGATTTGGTCATGGGCCTACGCTACAATACGTTTAGAGCGCCCTCTATTGGATGAGATGGCAGACAATAAAATAAAAAAACAAACGGTCTAATCATAGACTGTAAAAAATGCGCTACACGGCACTTTAAAAAACGGATAGTTTATTTATAGTTCGATTACGGATATTTCACGTCATATTCGTAATGTAGTTTTGATATAGTCTACATATTCATCTTGCAGCAGTTCTCGGATCACCAATACAGAATCTAGAACTGCTTCTTTCGGACATGTTCGATCTTTCTGGCATGTTCGATACTGAGAACCGATGAGCTGAGATACTGAGCATGCATGATAGCGTCGTCTTGAACCGAACTGTTTCTCTCGGACAGCTGGTGCTGTGCGAGAGATAATATGAGCACAGGTGAACCGAGGACTAGTAAGTTTATGTCAATGAAAGTTAATTTAATCTGTGTGAAACATCAGTGTTTGCATGACAGTGGCTGTATTGAGTGCGTTTGCAAAACATATATGTAAAAACTTATCCAAGATGATGATGATGACAATAATAATAATAATAATAATAATTTTTATGCTAAATTATGATTACAAATACTTCATATGAATGTGTTTGAATGTATTTTCATTCGCCGGGATGATAGAAATTACGTCATTACGTAAGGACGTAAAATAACTTTTTTTTTTTGATGAAATGAACTGTCTGAAAGAACCGGTTCACGGAAAAGAACCGAATTGCCATCACTAATTCTCAACAGAGCGACGAATTAATGATTCACCATGGAAACAGACGCTAAGAAAAAACGCACCATTCTACTTCCTCCTTCTTCTTTTGTTTAATGGAGAGTTACATAACCTACTTGGTGCCCAGTGCCACCTATTTGATGGTTATGCAATTTTCCAATGTCTTCGTTTAATAAGTAATCTGTATTCACTGAGAATAAGGATTATATTGTTTGTTTGATGCTAATTAATCGAATGCAGATCCATGTGTGAGATGACAATGAAATAAATAATAAATATATTTGAATTGCATTAACATTTAAACTTGTTCTAAAAATTTTTTTATATATATATTAATAACTCTATTAATTATATAAAACACATCAGAATACCTCTTAAGCAAACTAACCCTGGAACAAAACCTGCTCCAGAGAGTGAGTTGCCATGGTTACTTACATACCCTGCAAGTTGAGGTTATCCGTTAACACACAACCTGCTTTCTGGTATACCCCCCCCAGATGGATGTCTAAACCTGATGTGTCATTGATGCCAAACCGCTCATCATATAACTGGATTTTAGGCTTTTGAATAATGTTTGTTAAACATGGCACTGCGGTAAATGAACTAGCCCAAACAAATACATGAACAAACACCCTTTGCATTGCACACTGCATATTCAGAAAAACATTTCAAAGCACAAGACAAGTTTTATGATCATTTAAAAAAGTTAAATGTTTATAATACATTCTCGAAATCCATTAAGTTCAGGAACACTGAATAAACGTCTTCATCAGACCACTGGGTGATTTATGAAGTAGGCAAGTAATATTGGATCGTTTTTTCAGTCACAGATACTGTATGGACAATCCGACCAAATATCGCTTAGTTTTTTGATGTATCTTGCTCTGTCAAGCAGCAGAAGTGATTCTAAATCGGCTATACTGGGTTAACGCCATGCATTTTCAGTGTGGGTGAATTGGCAGTTTTTCCCCACACCACGGCCCCAGCTATGGCACGACACCGACCAATGGCCTGTTGCACAAAGCTGGTTTCAGTTGCTGCCCAGGTAAGTTCAAGATTAGTTTGAGAAAACTCAGTTTTTTTGGGCTCAAGAAGGTGGATTGGTTTTTAGCAGTGTTCACCACCATGGTAACTTACACTACATGGCTAACTTGCTCTGGAGCAGCTTTTATTCTGGGTTAGAGATCACAAACCCAAACTGGACCAATCAGCTGCAAGTAAAACTCACACCACCTGTATCTCTTGTTACAAATTAAACCAGTTTATAGTGTAAAAACTTTAGAGACAAAATTCCTCATCTTTTGGTGCTAATTATTTATTATATTTATATTATATGAATTATAATTACTTTTAATTAATATAAAATATTCATTTAATTATTATATTAAATTGACAAGTAGCCAAATATTAATATAAATATAATACATGCATTTACAATTATTTTAAACAACGTGTATTCAATTGAGCTCTTTGTGAACCTATAATTATTAGGCATATTTCTTTGATTAACATCATGCATTGATATAGTCAGATATTCTTTCAGCTGCCTTCTCAAGCTGTCGCTGCAGCAGCAGTGTGTATTCCTGCTTTGTAAACGCATTTCATTTCATGATCATTTTCAGAACGATCTCTCAATCTTCAGAAGAGTGTGAATCAAACGGACACAGTGATTGGCTGTTTGCCGCATGTGTCACACTTTCAGGTGCACGCGCGTTCAGAGTTAATCACAAACTCTGGATTAAGAGTTGACAGAGAATACCAAGCTTTGAGAGACAGTTGAACAGTTGAACTTGATCTAAACTTGTCAACTCTAAACCTACTCTGAAACTCAGAGTTTATTCAGCTAGCTTCAAGCAACAGGCCTCGGGTCTTGCTGCCGTTGTTACGGATCAACTTGGGTTAATTTTACCTGGGGACTGGCGCGTGAACGCAAATAGTTTTACCTGGATTTCCAACAGATGTTAAACGGCAACAGATTCATCAAAGCAAAATTTCCACTGAACGGAGCCTCATTTTTTTTCTTCTTTTTTTTTTACTTTTTCTTATCAGTGCCAAATAGACTCATAACTGTCAATTTGTATCATTCAGGTAAGTGATATACATCATTATAATCTGTTAAGTATCTACTGTTATTTGTGTACACAAACATGATGCGCGATCTGCAGCCTCTCGCCCGTTTCACACATACTCCATTTGCAGTGCGTATGCGGTGTGTATTTTTTTCCGTACCCATGTTAACGGATTACAGCTTTCACACTGCACGCGGATGCGGTACGGCAATCTGTTCCCAGAGCGGTGCATATAAAGCAGTGCGGGAATCATTTCTGCACTGAGTCACGTAATTTCATGACAGATGCATATAATTTAAAGACTACACTTTTTCTTTTTTTTTTCTTTTCTTTTTTTATTATAAATATCTTGCACATTTGTCGGTTTACATTGGAGGCAGTCTTTCCTGACATTTATCTGCAAAAGGCATTAGCATAATTACTCAAAAACAGGAATACAGTGTGAACTATACTTGTTAATTATGCACTTTTCCAAATATATAATTTAGTCCAGGAACAAAAGAGGATTAGTATTAGGTATTGCCTCTTATACATGTTGACCTTTTGTGAAGGCATGTAGACAAAATCACAAGAAATTTATAAAAAGCAATAAAATAAAAAATAAAAAACAAAAATAAGAAACCGTTTTTTAAAAAAAAGATTAGAGAAAGACAACTACAACACAACTATATGCAAGGGAGCAAGTGGGTAAAATTGTGCAAGTAGGTAAAATCTAGTATTTTATTTACTACAGTTTGATTTTATCCTCTCTCTCCTGTTATCCACTCCATTTTGCCCTTGTTACTCAAATCTTAGATGAGATCTGGTCTTATTGCTCTTATATATTCTGTCCAGTTAGACCATAAACGAATACATTTTTCCTTTTCTAATCTTAAGGCCATAGTGAGTCTCTCCATTATATATATTTGGTATATAGTATTGTACCATTCTTCAGTACCCGGTGGGTCTGGTTGAAGCCATTTTCGTGTCAGGGCTTTTCTGGCTGACATTAACAGAATCCTAAACAGATACTTGTCTGCAGTTGAAGTCAGATTTGGGGTTTCCAGACCTAGGTACATGTGTAAGATATCAAAAGGGATATTAGTTTGGAAAATATTCTCTAGGCATCTGTGTATCTCTTGCCAAAAGGGTACAGCTTTTGGGCAAGCCCAGAATATGTGATAGTGATTAGCGTCTCCAGCACCCTGTTCCTGTATTTTGGTGGGCTTTCTGCGCAGGGGTAATAAAAAATCTCATTATGTTTTTCCATCCAAATTCTCTCCAAGTTATCGAGTAAGTTGTCTTCCACTGCATCTTACACATTACTTCCCATTCATTCTCATCTATTGCTATGCCTATTTCTTTTTCCCATTTCTTTTTGACGTATTGCGTGTTTGTTGGTTTGCTTTCTTGGAGACCTTGGTACAGCCTTGTTATGATTTTTGTTATAGTAATCTCATTATATGCTAACCGAAATAAGTTCAAAATGATGCTGTCCCTTTTGTCTGCGCTTCCCTTTGTAATTTCATCGTATCTACTTCTCATTTGTAGATAAAAATCTTGATTTACTAGACCATGTTTCACCTTTAGAGTTTGGAATTCTATTAGCTGCCTGTTATGTGTAAATGAAAAGTAGGAAGTGAGACCTTTTTCTGCCCATTGATGGAATCTTTTATCATGTCTATTGGGTATAAATTCCGTGTCATCTTTCCATCTAGCTGTAAAAGTTGGGGCACATAGGCAAACCAGAGGTCTTAACTGGGCAGCGTAGTAGTAATCTCTTAAACACGGCAGTGCCAGGCCTCCTTTATCCTTTACAAGTTGTAATGTGTTGTATTTTATCCTTGGTTTTTTCCCCTGCCATATAAAGCGAAAAATTATTTTATCCCATTCCACAAATTGTTGTTTAGTAACTTCAACAGGGAGGGTTTGAAAAAGGTACAAGAGGCGTGGCAGGATGCTAATCTTTACTGATTCAATTCTGTTTATTAGCCCTAGAGAGGGAATAAGGCTCCATCTTGATAGATCAAGACTTAATTTTTGAGTTTAATGGCCCATAGTTAAATTTGAATAGTGCTGTGGTGTCTCTGCATAAAATCACCCCAAGGTATTTCATAGAATTCTGACCCCATTTAAGATTATATTTGTTTTGTAGTTCTCTAGGAGGATCGAAGTTAAAGTTCAAGACCTGAGTTTTTTGGATATTTAATTTATATCCTGAGAATGACCCAAATTCTTCTAGTGTGGACATCAGCCTCTGTAACGATTCCTTTGGCTGGCCTAAATAAATTAGTATATCGTCTGCGAATAGCGATAGTTTTTGGACCCCCCCCTCGCATATTTATTCCTTTAATGTAATCATCTTGTCTTATATACTGGGCGAGTGGTTCTATAAACAGAGCAAATAGGGTTGGGGAGAGAGGGCATCCTTGTCTACATATAGTTAAATAAAGATCAAAACTAATTTCAAAATTAATTTTAATAAATTATTTTTTAAAAAAAATGCATGTTGCTGGTTACATGTTTACTGGTACACAGTAAAGTTCTCAGTGTTAAAGAAACACTGCTCATTTTTCATATTGTCCCAATCAATAGAGAGCAAAAATAACACTGAAGCAATGTTGCAGTTAGTGAAATAAAGTTGATTTACTCTAGGGAGGATTGAGCAATAGTGATGACACCTGACACACAGCCTTAGATGAAATCAACTGTCAATAAAATAAATATCTCACCAGAGGATGATTAAACAACTCCAAAAACAGCATTACCATATTCACTTATTACAAACCAGTTTGGCTTAATTTCTTTCATATGGTACATGTACAAAGGTTGTTGAAATCTGTTCAAAGTAAACATTATGGTGATAAGTGTTGCCTTTAGTTTGGCACTTGGCCATTGACTTTGGTTGAATTAATTATCTTTCAGCAATTGTTGAAATGTGCATGTTATCGCAATTGACAACAACATTTCATGCTTCTGACTGTACAGACATGCCTTTTACTATGTGCACTTTTTGGAATCAGTGACTGACAGCTGATTTTGACACACGAGAGTTCCCAAATTAGTATGAAAGTCTTGAAAACAACAACTTTCAGTTTTAAACTTTCATTATCAAGTTGTTATTAACTGTAAGAGCTCTTCTTATAACCCATGTTATTGAACCAACTGCTTATGATTATGCTTTTATTAGATATGTGTAGAAATCTTTTAAAACAGGTAACAATTACTTTGATGTTTTGAAACGTTTACCAGTTACATTGATTAATAATGTAATCATAACTAAAACAATTAAAAATTAAATTGAAAATTAAAAAAATACAATTTAATAAATGTTTTAATAAAACAATTCTGTGTTTTTTTGTCAATATGGGGTGCTGTTCAGAAAGGCTGTTATGTGTTGATTGTTTTTATTCTATATTTTGACTTTTTATTCATTTTTGTTATTTTCCCTTGTAGCACTTTGAGATTCTTCAGAACGAAAAGTGCGTTATAAATACAATCTATTATATATATATATATATATATATATATATATATATATATATATATATATATATATATATATATATATATATATATATATATCCTAAACTAAGCACTTCCAGAAGAGGAGCATCAGTTGTTTTTCAAAAGTTGTGATGGTGTCAGCAGATTGGTTGGAGGTTGGCAAAACCACATTCCACCAAAGCGGAAGATAGGGTTCCTGTGGGTCTTTAAAAACATCTTAAAATGTCTTAAAGATTTTAGGACATGAAAGGTTTTCAACAGATTAAATATTATTTAAAAAAAAATTTCTTTATTGTTAATTAATTTATTATTTGCTGAATTTTGTTGATGTAGATTCACACTGCTGTGTTTAAAGGCAGTCAGGCTAGACTTTTCTCCATTGACTTATATTGACCGCATATGAATGCAGGAGACCACAGGCAGTTTCACATTCCACTGCATATGACCATTCGGGGAATTCAGACTTGGCACTTCATATGACAAAACATATGATAAAAACAAATTTGCAGTGTTGCAGGAAAGAGGGGCAGATATATTTTCACATTTTCAATCAAAATGTGTGGAATTTATTTTTTTGAATTTATCATATCCTTTTCGTTGTGGTGCCCAGAAAATATTTTTGAAGGGTCAAATCTAGTTTAACTGCAGCTTTAAGACTTTGAGCAAAGTTTTTCCAATCCGACTTACCATAGGATACCTGCTTTATGTTCTCTCCATGCTAACCAAATTCCTAACCAAACTAACCAAATGGTGCTCCACGCCACTCACAAACTCAGGTTCTGAGGTGGAGATGCAGTGAATAGGGTTTCCTGTGCCAATATCTGCCTTTTCAAGTCTGTGTAAAACACATATCATGGTGCTTCTGTTTGGCTTTTGTCCTTTAAACAACTACTCTGGACATGTTAAAGGGTTAGTTCACTCGGAATTTAATTAATTCCAAACATGTATGACTTTTATATTCTATGGAACAAGATATTTTTGTCCGGTTTCACAGGCTTAAGCTAGTCTCAGACTAAAATGCATGTTTTTGAACTTTTTTAACTGAAAGCAACTTGCACTGATGTATCTTAAAATACACTATAGCCCTGTTTTCACCGAAATTACCCAGAACAATTTGTCCCAGGCTGCTGTCTGCGTTTCCATCGCGGTCTTAAGTACCGTGAAGATTAGTCAGGTGACGTAGAACTGCACGTATCTTTCCAGAGCCCACTGGATTTCATCCTCCGCAAACACACTTAATAAAGCCTGAACCCTCATAATCTGTCCATCTGTCGTATTTTTTAAACTTCATTGTTGATTCAAATAGCAAATGACTCTTACTGCACGCACTGCAACAGACTTTTAGGTTAAAAAAATGAGCTCAACTAATCAGCATGTTCAGCGCCCAAGTCCCACCCCTGAAATTGAACTTTGAAAAAGTAGTACCTCACGAGCATGCCGTTTTGAGGGGAAACTTTTTACCCGGAACTTCATTTAGACCCCGGTTCCTGCGGTAGAAACACGGCTTATATTGACAAACGTTTTGGGACGCCTGCCTTTAAATGCACATTAACTTTAATATGAGTTAGCCCACCCTTTGCAGCTATAACAGCTTCAACTCTTCTGGGAAGGCTTTTCACAGGGTCTATGCATTTATGGGAATTTGTGATGGTACTTGCCTGACTGCATTGTGCCAACCCCATATGAATGTGGGAGACAACAGGCAGTTTCACATTCCATATGAAAGTTTGGGGAATTCTGACCTGGGAGTTCATATGACAAAGTTCATATGATAAAAAACAACTTTGCAGTGTTTCAGGAAAGAGGGGTAGATATATTGAAGTGCTATATAGAAGTGAGGTCCGGCACTGATGTTGGACGAGAAAGCCTGGCTCGCACACTCTAATTCAAACTCGCTCATCCATGTCTTTATGGACCGACGCTTTGTGCACTGGAGCGCAGTCATGGTGGAACAAGAAGGGGCCATCCCCAAACTGTTCCCACAATGTTGGAAATTGTCCAAAATGTCTTGGTAAGCTAAAGCATTAGGAGTTCATCTCACTGGAACTAACGGACCATGCCCAACCCCTGAAAAACAACCCCACACCATAATCCCCCCTCCACCAAACTTTACACTTGGCACAATGCATTCAGGCAAGTCCCGTTCCCCTGGCAACTGCCAAACCCAGACTCGTCCATGGGATGGTCAGACAGAGAAGCGTGATTGGTCACTCCAGAGAACACGTCTCCACTGCTCTAGAATCCAGTGGCAGCGTGCTTTACCCCACTGCATCCCACGCTTTGCATTGTACTTTGTGATTTAAGGCTTGGATGAGCTGCTCGGCCATGGAAACCTATTCCATGAAGCTCTTTACGCACTGTTCTTGAGCTCATCTAAGGCCACACAAAGTTTGGAGGTCTGTAGCGATTGTCTCTGCAGAAAGTTGGTAAGTTCTGCGCACTGTGACCCTCAGCATGCGCTGACCCCGCTCTGTGAGTTGCTGTTATTCCCAATTGCTTCCAGTTAGTTATAATCCCATTAACAGTTGAGCATGGAATATTTAGTAGTGAGGAAATGTCAGGAATGGCCTTATTGCACAGTTGGCAACCTATCCCGGTCCCACGCTTGAGTTCACTGAGCTCCTGAGAGCGAGCCATTCTTTCACAAATGTGTGTAGAAGCGTCTGCATGCCTAGAGCTTGATTTATACACCTGTGGCCATGAAGGGATTGAACACCTGAATTCAATGATACACAATTTAATGTATGTCAGTGCCATTGTTTTGTCATCAGTATTGTTTTATTATTTTTATAACACACATTTATAAGACCTAATCCTGGTTTAATCTAAGCCATGTCTGTGAAACCAGGCCTTTTAAGATTGCTGACTTTCAGAGCAACATATTTCATCTTCTTTTGTGTTCCAGAGAAAAAAATAAATCCATAGTCTGGAACAGCATGAGGGTGAGTAAATGATTGAGGATAAGGGAGTGGTCAAACAATGCTGGGGAAGTAGTTATACCCTGGGTGAGTAAAGTCACTAAGTTTTAGTCCAATGCGATAACGTTAACAATCATTTTCGGGAAAAAGAAAATCCTCTCCAGGTCAAAATGACCTAAACACAACGTGGGTTAAATAAATAAATAAATACATTTTTGTGTACATAAATGTTTCAACATTGTACTAATATTTAAAAAAAAATACTGCATATAATTACAGCTGACATTTTACAGTTTTTGTTTGATAAATATGTTATTCATGTAAAGGCCTGTATTTATGATTACATATAATTCTTCCATAAACTTTAGTGAAAACTGGCTTAAGGAAGAATGTGTTTTTCCAGTTTGAGTTAAAGAAAGAAAGAAAGAAAACATCATACATTTATTATTTTGAGATGTACTTTGGTATTGTAAAATGTGGTATTAATTTTATTAGTTCAGATCTTAAAAAACCCATTACATTTTATGTTAAATTGTGCAACAACCC
This sequence comes from Gobiocypris rarus, assembly GCA_023029165.1. Taxonomy (NCBI): domain Eukaryota; kingdom Metazoa; phylum Chordata; class Actinopteri; order Cypriniformes; family Gobionidae; genus Gobiocypris; species Gobiocypris rarus. The sequence continues at coordinate 6,966,714 of CM040911.1, read as the reverse complement.
TGGAACAAAAAGTTTGCGAAAAACTTTCGTCCCGTTGTGAAGTACAAGACAAGACAAAAACAGTGACATCAGCAAATGGTTCACAGTATAGCTCAGCTTTTTGCCATGGTGGCAATAGTAGTTTCTGTAATTGTATAGGCTACTGTGACTTCACAATGAACTGGAGCTGGACATGACTGATGTAGCAGCATTGAGCTGTAGAATCGAAATGGTTATCTGTGTCTGAATTACAGTAATGTCTTTATAAATGATCTGTAATAGTGTGATATCTACAATACTCAGATTCGTTTTCATGAAAAAATGTCTGGCATTAAAGGTTTGTCAGTGACAACAAATTTTCAACTCACAAAAAGTACTATTGCATCCAAGTTACTTCTGCCACTAGCACCTTGACGTTGATGGACATGTACGCTGCTTATCTTACACAATACAAGCTTTAAAGGTGTTATTTCAGCTGCCATCCTTTCTTCCACTAGCTAGTCATGCCAGGTGAAACCTCTTGATTTGAATGAGTATCGGCCTGAGGTAATTTGGTACTTGAAAGAGATTGGAAGGAGCCAGAGTGAAGAGGAAAGAGTCAGGTATTATTAAAAGGTTTGATTCAACGTAGCATATTGCTGTTACAGCATGCATATCAGTTTTAAATGGAAGAGTAAATGGATTTTTAGGAGAACCACAAGATTTTGACATGGATTTCACAGAGTTTGTCCATCACATCTGTGCGTTGTCCAGAGGAGTACTGGTCGTGTCTGTTCCAAGCTCCCCACAGCGGCCAGGAGACAGGCGCAGGGTGTTAAACAGGGATGTCCTGAATGACTTGCAGAGGAAGAAGTAGATGAGTGGATCCAGCACTGAATTAAGGGAGGAAAGCCACAGCGTGCTCTCCTTCAGCTGGAAGAAAAACAGCTTCTGCTGGCAACTGAACATCCGTCCGCGTGTCTGGCTGATAGTGTATGGTACTCGGGCAAAGTGGAAGGGAACAAAGCAAACAAAGAAGACGGCCAACACCAGGAACACGTTCGCTTGAATGCTGTTCTTGTTTAGCTGTCTGTGCGGGACATTCGCTCCTTGCCTTGCCTCCTGTTGAGCTCGTGTTCGAGCGTAAGACTTGTAGAGCTCTTTTGAGATGAGCGTGTAACATATTATCACGGTTACAAGGTTTCCCCAAAAGATCACCTGGCACACGTGGTTGACCACCTCATGCCACTGCAGTCCCATCTCTGTCTTGAGGTCACTGCATTTGATGCGTTCCGAAGTACTGAGACGGCTCGTCAGGATTACGTTGGGCAGCACAAGAGCCAACAGCGACGTCCATATGAAGGCCGAGAGGAGCTTTCTATGGAGCAGGCGTCTAGCGCTGGTGCCCACAAAGGGCCACATGGTCTTTCTGCAGCGATCGATGCTGATCAGGCCGAAGAACAGGATGCTGATATACATTGTGAGGTAGAACAGCACAGATGACACGCGGCAGACAAAGATACGCACGCCGACAGTTGCTAGGTTCGCATCGGCGAGGATCTTAAAGGGGAAGGTGAGGGTCATGATAATATCAGCCACAACAATGTTCTTCAGATAGATGATGAAGTGAGATTTACTAGGGATTCGGAGGAACACCCATGCTGCCAGGCCATTCAGCGACGAACCCAGGATGAAGAGGATGGTGTAGAGGACAGGAAACACGGTTGTCTTTAGAGCGCCCTCACGTGAACAGGCCTCTGACTGATTCCTAAAGGTCTGGTTGGAGTAACTGTCCATGACATCTGCCAGCGCTGTTGTGAGCTCCATGAATGTGTAATTCCTGTCACATAAAACACACACAGGCTATATTTAGAATAGCATACTACCATAATGTAACTTTAGCCAATTTTTAAATTTTTTAAATAACTTTAGCCAATTTTTTTTTAGCTTGACTCATTATTTAACTTCATGATACAAATTAAGTATCATATAATTTAAGTCCCACTTTATATTAAGCATCTTTATCTACTATGTATTACATTTAACCCTTGTGCTATGTTGAAAACCCTGTAACACCTTTTGTGTTGCCGGACTCTTAAAAATGTTATGTAAATCGCTCATTATGCTATATTATAACCAAAATGGGATTCAATCTTTTAGTCAATTTGTTTTATTTCAATTAGGACAAGTTTTTCTATTTCTTTTCTTTTAATCGTAGGCCTCATTGATCTGAGGATTAAGTTTATCTCTGTGAAAAATAAAGTATATATTAAGTGTGTGTGTGTGTGTGTGTGTGTGTGTGTGTGTGTGTGTGTGTGTGTGTGTGTGTGTGTGTGTGTGTGTGTGTGTGTTTGGATGTATCCACACATGCACAGGTCCGAGGCCTTAATCATTGGAGGCACACATGTACATATGTAAACATGAATATGATGAACAACAGAGGCTAGTGATGGGAGAAACAAAGCTTTTCAAAGCTTCAATTCAATTGAGTCATGTAAAATGATTCACTGTTTCAAAGTGCTGGAATCGCCACACGCTGGTGACCTCTGCTGGTCATAACAGTGGAAATGCAACAAATACTAATCCATAGCCAAGCATAAAAACACCTTTTACAAAAACAGTGCAAATGTTCTATTGAAAGTAAAATCTGCAAAATCCAAATAACTAATAATCTAGTAAAATTAAATATCAAGTGACTGTGTAATATATGTTCTTTAATCAAGGCTTGTTTTGTCTGTTCAATGGATGCCTCATATAAACAGGCCAATAAGAGACTATTAACTAATATTTTTCCTTTTAATTATACCAATTTCTAATTAAAACATCTACAAATGTATAAAATTCAATGGTTCTCAATCCTCATGATTCATGGTCATTGCCACCCAGCCGTGAACCATTACAATTTCAAAAGGTTTCGAGAAGGATCTGAGGTGAAGGGTTTCACATGCTCCTGAACATTAAATGTGTCTCTTATTTTTAACCAATATATGCTCGATGAGGACTACAATCAGTCAGTTTCAAGAAGAAATATAAAACCTATTCTAATTGAAAGAAAACAAGTTGACAAAAAGATTGAATCCAACATTTGGTGATAATATAGCATAACGAGCGATTTACACGCTATTTTTTTCTGACCGAGAACATCACAGGTGTGACTTTGTGCCATTTTTACAAAATAAAAGCATTTCAAAAGCAACAAACTTGCTGGTTAAACATTAAAGCGCATTAGTGTGATAAATATTGGATGGAATATTTTTACATAAATATTGCCAAAATTATCCACAAATAGTCAAAAATTGAGGTGCATTAGCTCAGATCAAGGAGGACTATGATTAATCAGACCAAAAAAGAAGGTAATGCTTTAGATTACAGAAAGTACTGCGTAATAAAACAAATTTACAGCGTTACTTTCTGTAATTATAGAGTAACTATAAAGTGCATACGTGTAGGTATATGGGAACAATATGTAATATTTGGGGAATAAAGGGGTGGGTAAACTACCAGGAAAATTCACAAATTATTAATTATTTTTAATTAAGGGTAATTATTCATGTAGTTACAGGGTAAATATGAATCTGTGGGCTGTAAATTATAGTGGTGTTTGTTCCTCTTGTTTTGTCCCTTTTTGTTTCTCTTGCTTGTCTTCTCCTCCTCTTGCTCATCTTCTTCTTTTTCGTTATTTCCACTGATGGATCTTAAGAGGAATCCCATGTCTTTTTATATTTTATTTCACTATTTATTAAAAGAAAAAGTACACCCAGAAATGCTCCCATAATTAACTAATCTTTTTGCATCCGATCAGCTGTTACCAGCACGTGCGTGAGTAAAGATGCTTTAACCTTTCATGGCGTTCGCACATCTCATTCCTGTCTTGTTTGTTTCTCACTGATATTATCATATATTATGTTATTGTTTGTATACTGTTGTGTGCATTCATAATTTTTTTTTTTATTAAATAAAAACTGACAGCATCCGACATCCGGGTGACCACAGTTTCACAGCTCACGTCGCGCCTCAAGTTACGTCAAAGGTGGCTTCAGCTCTCTCATACGCACACAGGTGACTGCTGGTCAGAAGCGATAGTCTACAGTTTAAAAATGTCAAATATTGGTATATTCCTTTAGCCTGACGGTCATACTCATATTCTAGTCAGAATATGAGTCTGATACCGCTCCATTGGGCTGTGATTATTGGGGCGTGTTTAAACCGAACCAGGAAAGACCTCAATTGGATAGACCAACCAACCAATCAGAGCAACGGAGTATGTTAAGCAACATAGTAGTGGGAAGTTCGGATCACTTTACGGACTCGGATCTTTGAATCTTGTTCAGCAAAATGAACAAAAAGTTTTCAAGTAATCTCGTTTATTTCAGTAGAATATCATTCAAATGTCATGTTAAATTCCCCAACACATCTAGTACTTATGCAAACATTGATCACATTTGGAATAAAAAATGTATTATAAGCTAATGCAGCCAATGCCTATTAAGAAGTATTGTAAATATGTTTTGAAAGTGAAGGTTTCCAAGTGATACATTAACAAGAGGGGAACAAGAACTACTTTATTTTACAGCCGCAGATTCACACTGACCCTGTAACTACAATAATAATTATTCCTTAATTAAAAAATACTTACTGTATAAATAATGTTTTAATCTCCCTGATAGTTACCCCTTTATTGACCTAAAAACCACATGAGGGTTAAATAAATATTTTGATATACGCCGATTTTTGTGTACATAAATGTTTCTACATTGTACTTATATTTTTAAAAAACACCCGCACATAATTACAGCTGTAAAAAAAATGTTGTAACTACATCTATAATTAAACAGTTGACCTTCCCTTACACCTTAACCCACCCTTAAAGGGTTAGTTCACCCAAAAATGGAAATTATATCATTAATTCCTCCCCCTCATGCTGTTCAACACCCATAAGATTTTTGTTCATCGTCAGAACACAGATGAAGATATTATTGTAAAAATTCGATGTCATTTCCTCTCTAAAGACCCATAAAAGGCAGTAAAGACGTCGTTACAAAGTCCATCTCTCTAGAGTGCTTCTACAATCATTTCATGAAGCGGAGAACAAACCCCAAACCCCCCGAAATAACGACTTATATAGAGATGGCCAATTTCAAAACACTGCTTCCTGAAGAAAATGTCTACCGAGTGTCGAAGGACATGAGGGTAAGTAATTAATGACATCATTTTCATTTTTGGGTAAACTAACCCTTTAAACCACCCATACCACCAGACCTGTCCTAACCTTTACCCGTCTCCACCTCGATAGCAGCACAGTCTTGCAGTACAACATGAACACAATAAATACAATGCATTTAAGATTTTTTGTATAGTAGTTAAAGACACCTAATATAAATATATATATATATATATATATTTTAAGTTATTTAAAAATGGATTTAGAGCAATGGAAAGTAAGATATAGATTATTAAAATGTATTAATTCTAAGTAAAGATAGCAATACTCAATTACATGCTGTAAAACATATTGTGATGGTCCACACCGTTTATTATTATTATTATTTGCCTGCTTTGTAAATTGCTTAAGTGTCAGTGTATTATGCAAAATATAACACTTACCTCAACATGACTCCAATGTGATGAGTTTCAGATGGTTTTAGAAACAAGCTTTATTATGGACCTTTCTGAAAGGAAATGAATCTTACTCTCTCCCTTCTGCTTTTAGCTTCCTGCCATGCCATGCAGACACAAGGGGAAGTTTAAAACTGTCTAAAATCAGCTCAACTCTGTGCTAGTTCAACACTGTTTGTGCTGACCAAACCAAAACAAGATCATGAGATGGTGAAACGATTTTGTGATTGAATCTAATGTATTGAATTTAATGTATTTAAATAGTGTCAGTGTTCATTTTCAAAACTGTAGTCCTTTGTCAATTCATGTTATTTCAAAGTAGCTTTACAGGAAATTCTGCCTTAAAAGGATAGTTTACCCCAAAATGTAATCCATTATGCCATAATTTACTCACACTCAAGCCATCCTAGGTGTATATGACTTTCTTCTTTCATATAAATTCAATTATATTACATTAAAATATATATTAGAGTTATATTATAAAATGTTCTACGAAGAAAGTGTAACGCCTCTCGCAGTTCAAAACGCTTACGTCTGACGCCATCATCGAGCCAGTGTCACTTTTTCTGTAAGATGAATATGGAAGGCGCTCTGCCGGAGGCTAGACATTTTACTTTTTAAATGTGTTAAATATGGATATTTTTCTTACACAAACCCATAGATTTGCTTCAGAAGGCCTTTATTAACCCACAAAGCCTTGTGGTGTATGTTTATAATGGATGGATGTTCTTTTTTGGACTTCAAGTTTTGGACTGCCATTCACTACCATTATAAAGCTGGGAAGAGCCAGGGCATTTTTTATATGACTCCTATTGTATTCGTCTGAAAGAAGAATGTCATATTGTCACAAAAGCCGGTGAAGATCTGATGAGACCACCAGAGGTCTCACTCACCAGAGTACTGACTTTCACTCGGACTCCAATTCCCATGCACCCTTACTCTGGGACTGACTACTGCACAGCTAATCATCATCAATTGCCTATTTAAACCCTGAACACACACACACACACACACACACACACACACACACACACACACACACACACACACACACACACACACACACACACACACACTCACTCACTCACTCACTCACTCTCATTGCGACGTCTTGTTTTGCTACGGCTATATTTCTGAGCATTTATTCCCTGTTTTTGATCTGCCTGTGTTTGACTCTGCCTTGGACTACCGTTTCTGATTCTGTGCTGCCTGCCCTGTGATCTGTGTTTGCCTGGACTTTGTGCAATCGACTGTTTGCTGCCTGCCCAATAGTGATGTCAAAATGAGGCTTCCTGAACCACTGACACCTCGCAGCCCATTACTTCACCAAAAGGTCCATTACTCAGAGCTTCATTCATCATTGCTCACTAGTGACACCGAGCTACTGTGCAAAGAAAAAGCAGACAAATCCATTAATCCTGAACCAATGACCCGAGCAGACATTTGTCCATTGCCTGGGTATAAAAAATATGTATATTTCTCTGTCTAACTTTACTTACACAAAGACAACTGTCAGACACACTGTTAATTAATTATTTATTTATATACTGTGAACCTATCCAGCAGATGCCAAAGAACACCTAATAATAGAGAAGAACTCTATTAGAGAAAAACCTTAAATATCAAACCTTGTAATAATGTAGTATAATAGCATTATGTAATTATATATATATATATATATATATATATATATATATATATATATATATATATATATATATATAGCCCTAACACATATGAACCAAAATAACGACAATGACACACAACTATCTGACACTCACACTTCTACTACACCTGACACTTCTCTGAAACGCCACAACAACCACAAGGTGGTGTGAGTTTCGAACCCGTAGCAACTCTCAGACCGAACCAATGACGTATTCCACGCAAACCGAGGCCTCGTTTGTCTCCGGTCACGTGATTTCTCCGTTAACAACACAAGCCTCGAATCTGGGCTTCATCTGGCACGCCCATTTATCCTCGACACAAGCTCCAACACCTCGGTTTAAATGTCCCATCACTACTGCCCTGTGGCGTTTCACATTGACTCACTTTTCTCTTTGATTTGTTTTTTATACCTGGCCACCATACTGCGTTCGTGCCAAGCATTTAGTGCAGGTCAACGAGCAGTTCAAATCTGTGTTGCCAAAAAACTATGCTAGGTGTGGTGGACCAGTTTTTTTGTTTCCACCTTTTTCTTTCAGAGCAGACAAGAGAACTTAGCTGTCTGCAGGCTTCTTCCTCTTCCAGAGCCCTCTTTTTAGAGCAAGCTTGGTGTTGATGGCAACTGTTGAATGACGTGATGAATGGTACACCATTTCCTTTTCCATCTCTCTTTAGGTCTGCTTCAGATGGGTTATATTTAAGTGAATCTCTGGAGAGTGTGTCTACTGTGATCAGATTTTTTTTTTTTATAGCGATGTCAATGAGTTTGTAGGAGAACTGCAGAATGTGTAGATGAAATCTTAAAATGCGTGGAGATAGGTAGTCCAGCAGTCTTGTGCCTAGTAGACTGACTAGTGGCTTGTGATCGGTCCTGGCATCTCTCACAGGCACAAGTGATTGCTATCGCCTCCTTTTTTGATTTATGCATTCTTTTCCCTGTAGGTGTCATGCTCCTCGAAATGAAAGCGACAGGTCTCCATCATCTGTGTTCTGCAGCAGATATAGTAACTCCTAATCCAAAGAAACAAGCATCATCTGAAACGATGTTCAATCTCAACAGTATTGCGTTAATACTGCTGAAAGAACTGTTCTTACTGCACTTTTTTGAAAGCTTGTTGTTGTGAGTTCCCCCATGGCCAGTCGTTTTCAGCTTTGAGCAGGTCTCTGATCGGTCCAGTCAATTCTGCAATGTTAGGTGAAAAATTTCCAATGTAATTAACTATGTTAGGACTCTCTTGACATCATCTGTAGGTTCTGGCCTCATCTCTTTGATAGCTTTTTCTGTCTGTTTCCCCTTAGTTCCAGGATCAGGCCAAGAGGCCAAGGTGGTTGCTGAGCTCATTACAAGCTCATACCAAAACATGGGGATGGGGGAGTGTAACATGATGATGGGTGACACTGTAAAAGCAGACAAATCTCTGAGTGATCCCCAATATGAACCCACTACCCACAATATCCCTTGGGCGCAGAGATATCACGCAACAAATGCACAACATACGCCGGTATGTTGACGGAAGTTGTGGGATTTCATGTGTTGCAATATCTCCGCAGTAGCAGTGCTTCGCCTGTGCTTCCCCATAATATAGTCCCAAGTCAATAGCTGCCTAGTAAATCGCCTAGTCTTAATCTGCATCGCTATTTGTACTCGTTGTGAATACGCAGGCCACAAGAAGTAATTAGGTGGGGTTTTTTTTTTGATCACTTTTACTCGGGACATGCTAGCTGGCAACATAGGATTCCATTCATTATGCTAAGCTAAGCTAGCGGCGACCCTGCCAAACTAAAACAATGCAAGCACTGAGACAAAAATGCATTTGCCCACATTGAAGTTGAATAAGACCTATTTCTAAAAACGGTGGTGTGTTCCTTTAACTATTACCTTTTTAGTCAGCTGCCTACTGCTTGCTCATTCAAAAGAGTGTAGTTTATTTAGCCACTTCCGTACAACTTGCTAAGTCAGTGATAGACAGAAATCGAAAGGTCTCAGATGACTGTCACATGCCTGTCCTGTCTTGTGTGCACATGTGGGTTTTGTTAGTGTGGCCATGTGCCTCTGTCTTTGTCAGATCCCACCCCCTTGTTATCTCGTTATTGGTTTAATTTGCCCCACCTGTGTTTGCCTCATTCCCTGCTTGATTTCTCCCCTTTAAAAGTTCCTGTGTGTTTGCAGTCCTTGTCGGATCGTTGTCTTGTCTACGTCTCCCGTTTCCCCGTGATTTCCTTCCTGGTATGTGTTTGAGTATTTTGTGTTTTTGATTATGTGTTTTACCCCCTTGTGGGTTTTTGTTTGTGTTTATGTTTTATTTAATGATTAAATCCCCTCTTCTCTGCACTTGAGTCCTCGACCCTGTTTGTCCCTCGTTTTACGTGACAATGACGTCCATACTGCTTCATTGATTCATGAGCCTTTAGTTTGACCTATCCTGGACACAGATCTGCGGAAACACCAGACTTAATCTACTGGTCATTAATGATTTCAGAAGATACAGAATAAATCAAATATAACATTTCTTTAATTAGGTAAATTGTATCATGATAATTAAACAATTATAAATAGATAACATCAATTTCTCAAAGATTAATGTAAGATAAAAGATACAAGTAAGAAATGCAATGAGAGTATTAAAAGTAGATTAGTAGAGTAGTAAAAGCCCCCAATGAGAGTTTAAGAAAAAAAAGTGAATTTAGTTTAGAGTCCAATTCTAGTTGCTTATTAGCATGCATATTACTAGAATATTGGCTGTTTATTAACACTTATAAAGGCACATATTAATGCCTTATTCTGCATGACCATATTCTACATTCTTAATTGTACCCAATTAGGCAGGATTTTAAAGTCACAGAGGTCCCAAATGTGAGTTAGGGGGTTTGAGGGGGCAACTGATATTTATGTTTTATAAATATTTTTTGTTAATTTACTGAGAGCTGAAAGCCAGGTAACTAGTTTATTAAATTAATTCACAATATGCACACATTCATAAGTAAATTCATAACTAAAGCTCAGCTTTTTTAATTTAATGAAGGCTACAAATGGAAAATATTAATTTACAATATGCACACATTCATTATTAATCTTTAGGAATTATGAATCACATTACATAGGCCTATTTTCAATTCAAAATGGCGAAATTAGACAAATGTTCATTTAACATTTCTGACCTAAAGCAGCTGTCAAATATAAAATGTTTAGTTTAGCTACTTACATTTATTGCACTTGACTGTGCTAACTGAAGCAGAAATGCTCAAATTCACACTCATCAGCTTCTGTGAACATAAAGCCCGCCTACTCTGATTTGATTGGTTTTCTCAAATATTTTGACATTGTGAGCATTGATGGACCAATGAGGCTCAGATGAGCGCACACACCTCTGCTTCTGATGTGCGCTCAGCTCGGAGCCAATGAGGATGGAAGAACGTGCTGATTAACGCAGACTAAAATATGGGGCGAAGCTGGAGCCTGCCACCGGTTTCATATGTGTAAAACAATCATGAATCACTGAAGCCCCCCTAAAAAGGCCTAGTGACGCCCATGCACTGGAGTAAATACTATCATAACAATTTTACGAGTAAAAAGAAAGCACATAATACAACAATTTCAATATTTAAGTGTGTAAATGTGTATTAACATTCAATAGTGTGTAACATTCAACATACATATGTACAAATATTTAAACAGATTTAAACAAATGCAAATAGGCCTATATCAAATCTGTCCTACTCGACCCGCTCCGTGTGAGATTTGAACCGATGTTGCCGGTATTGAGTGTTATTTACTAACATACTCTTCACCTTAAAGGCCTGTAGGTGGCACGAGACCTTCATTACCAGCTATAACTTCATCAGACAGTAACTCAATGCAAAATGTACGAGCACGCTGCATGTGGTCCAATGTTTCCCTCATATGAAACACAAGCAATAAATAATGGATTTCTAATTACTGAATCCCAATGACTGTTCTGCCAGTTTCCCTTCAACACCCAGACCAGAACAATAGAGCTGTAAATTATCCCTGTCTGTGGGACCGGGCCTTAACATAATACCAAACATAAAAAGGAAGAAACAATACATTAATAAGATGCATGTATATTGAAATTCTTAGTGAACTTTGAGTGACTTGAATCATGGGGAAAGGAGAGGATGGGATGCATAGATAAGTGAGGAGAGATCTTCTCTCCAGATTAGTGAGTTTTGGTGTTTTATTGCAGGGTGTTTGATCTTTGAACTCTAAGAGCTCTGTCTTAGCAGGAAAGCTAGTCTTACAACAGAATTAGACACAGAAGTTATTTTAAGACCTGTGACAAATGGTCTAGCCACTAGAGTGTTTTTTAAAGACATATCCTCTTGCATAAGAGCAGACTCAAAGAAGAGAACATCAGACTTAACATGAACTAACAATGAAAAATATGTCTAAAGCATTTATTAATCTTAGTTAATGTTAATCTCAACTATTACTAATACATCAAAAGTTGTATCTGTTAACATTAGTTAATGAACCTGAACTAACATGAATAAACAACGAACAGTGGAACCTTATTGTAAAGTGTTAATGAAAATATACATGGTAACTAAAACATATTTTAAAGTAGTAAACTCCCCTATTTAAACATTTAAGGACACATGGGCTGGTAAATTTACGGATACAGGGGGTGGAGTATAACGGACAACAGAGGCAATGCATCCGACTTTTAGATACCTGGGATTTCAGAGGTCTGAACAAAGAAATAAGGAAAAAAATTGAACGATTATCTCTAGAATTCGTTTTTCTTCCCTTAAAGAATGAATGGCTTGATTACCTCTCTCTCTGGTCCTGTGCAGAGGTGGACAAAGGACACAACTCTATTACTTGAGTAAAAGTAAAAGTACTACTGGTCAAATATTACTCCGTTACAAGTAAAAGTTCTAACAATAGATTTTTACTTGAGTAAAAGTACAGAAGTATTTGTTTTTAAAAGTACTTAAGTATCAAAAGTACATTTCATTTTTTCATGTCAATGCATTATTTTATTATTGTTGTATAAATGCTAATGGTGGTTTAAACCAGTAAGTGATGCTACATCCGACATGCTAGCATACGACTACCTTAAACTCATTTCAATACTTTTATAAAAGTAACAAAGCTCTTTACAAAGCTACTGTCACTTTAAGGCCAAATGCATGGATCCAATACACTGATACACATCCCATATTCTCCCAACTGTTTACTCGTCTCTTTCTCCCAGACATTTCAATTTTTTAACATTTTATGAGACATGCATCAAGTGTATGCCAACTAAACTAATCTTTAATCTTTTCAGAAAACTGAAACATGCTTTATAAGTATGACCATGTGTGCACACACTGTGCCGAGGAACCGTATTCTTCCATTTTACTATAAACTGATCAGTGTTCAAATTTTGAGAAACTTCACATGACCCTACAAGAGTGATTACTGATAGGCTGTCTGCAAAAAAACTTCAACGTAAAGAAACTTTTAAAGAAGAAAAAAATCATCCACTGATTTTCAAAGCTGCTACAGAAACGACTTTCAAATTTGAGGACCTTGATAGAAATGTAGTGGAGTAAAAAGTACAATATTTGTCTTTCAAATGTAGTTAAGTTAAAGTAAACGTTTCCCCCAAAAAAATTATACTCCAGTAAAGTACAGATACTCAAAAAGTGTACTTAAGTACAGTACTCAAGTAAATTTACTTAGTTACTGCCCACCTCTGGTCCTGTGCAAGAGTTTATATACCCTTGGTAAAAATTGTGCATTGTATTTTTATTTATTTGTTCTTTCATTCATTTTTATTTAATATATAATATTGATTTTTGAGTAGATGTGCCTATTTTATATGCATTTATTTATTGGTGTTTAAGAATATATAATATATGTGTGAAATTGTATGTTTTTACTTGGTATATGGATGGCTGACAGGTTTAGCTCACTTCTGGATATAAATTCGACCCCAAAATATGGTTAAACACACACACACACGTTTGTTTTTGTGAAATGTGGGGACATTCCATAGGCGTAATGCATTTTATACTGTACAAACCGTATTTTCTATCCCCCTATACTGCCCCTGCCCCTAAACCTACCCATCACACACACACGCACGCACGCACGCACGCACACACACACTGCCCCTGCCCCTGCCCCTAAACCTACCCATCACACACACACCACACACATACACACACACACACACACACACACACACACACACACACACACACACACACACACACACACACACACACCATCACAGGAGACTGGCAGTTTACTTTCTGTGAAAAAAACTCATCCTGTGTGATTTATAAGCATTTTGAAAGTGAGGACATGGGGAACGTCCTCATATTTCACCCTCTTTTTGTAATACCTGTGTCATACCCATGTCATTATACACATTTGTGTCCTGATATTTCACAAAAACATACACACACACACACACACACACACACACACACACACACACACACACACACACACACACACACACACACACACACTGCCCCTGCTCCTAAACCTACCCATCACAGGAGACATTCTGCATTTTTACATTTTCAAAAAACATCACTTAGTGTGATTTATGACCTGTTTTCCTCATGGGGACCTTTGTGGGGACATTTTGTCCCCATACCGTAGGGATTACCAGTCCATACACACACACACACACACACACACACACACACACACACACACACACACACACACACACACACACACACACACACACACTACCCATCACAGGAAACATTCTGCATTTTTACTTTCTCAAAAAAACTCATCCTGTGTGATTTATAAGCCTTTTGAAAAGTGGGGACAGCTGGCTGGACCCCACAATGTAATATAAACAAGGACACACACACACACACACACACACACACACACACACACAAACACACACACACACACACACACACACACACACACACACACACACACACACACACACACACACACACACACACACACACACACACACACACACACACAGTTTTCTGAATAACGGTCTGAACCACTGAGTTTGTGTATATCCTTACACTATAACTCACATCAAAATAACTTCTTTGGTTTGTAATTTTTGTTATGGGCACAACCGAGTCATTGTATGACATCTAAATGGTATACATTACTAAATACTAACGACAACAAAAGGTTTATTTACTAGTTGCAAAAACATACTTTTTCCAAACTCTTAAATTGCAATGTTATAAAAAAGAAAGAAAAAAGTACCCAAATCACTAAACTGTTCACAAAGAAGTAAATGGTCCTAATGGTTCCCAGACTTCCTAAAACAGTATTACCATCCCACAGAGTTTCTATTTATGTCATTGTCACAAATCTGTATTATAAAACTATAATAAACTAATATCCCTCACAAATTTGATCTATCTGTCTTTCCAAAATCTTTGTCATTAAGCTGCAAATTTGTATCGCATGTACACACCAGTGTAAGTATTTCTTGCTTAACTCTTACATCCTTCCTCTATTAAACAACATGTGCATTAAAATGGTGGTGTAGTAGATGGATGTCTGTATATTATATTGTAGCTTCAATTTTGGCATTATGACAGTCAGCTGGTATCCATTAAAGGCTTTTTTACTTACCCAACAAAACAAATGTCAAGAAACGAAAATAATAATAAAGTTACCAAGTTTTTGTTTTCAAGTGGTCTGTGCAAAATATGACGTGGACTTATATAACGTATGCTCGTGGACACAAAAAGCAAGCCAAAAATCAGTACATTCTTTATTGTTCCTTCAATTTAAATGTATATATATTTTATATATTGCCAAAAGTGTTTGGATGTCATGCACAAGAACTTTAGTGACATCCCATTCTTAATCTGTAGGATTTAATATGGATTGTCCCACCCTTTACAGCTATAACAGCTTCAGCTTTTCTGGGAAGGCTTTCCACATGGTTTAGGAGTGTGTTCATGGGAATTTTTTACCATTCTTCTAGAAGCGCATTTGTGAGGTCAGGCACTGATGTTGGACGAGAAGGCCTGGCTCGCAGTCTCCGCTCTAATTCATCCCAAAGGTGTTCTATCGGGATGAGGTCAGGACTCTGTGAAGGCCAGTCAAGTTCCTTCACACCAAACTCGCTCATCCACGTCTTTATTGACCGACGCTTTGTGCACTGGTGCGCAGTCATGTTGGAACAGGAAGGGGAGCTTGAAATTGTCCAAAATGTCTTGGTATGCTGAAGCATTAAGAGTTCCTTTCACTGGAACTAACGGACAATGCCCAACCCCTGAAAAACAACCCCACACCATAATCCCCCCTCCACCAAACTTTACACTTGACACAATGCATTCAGGCAAGTCCCATGGGATTTCCAGACAGAGAAGCGTGATTGGTCACTCAGAGAACACGTCTCACTGCTCTAGAGTCCAGTGGTGGCGTGCTTTACCCCACTGCATCCCACGCTTTGCATTGCACTTGGTGATGTAAGGCTTGGATGAGCTGCTCGGCCATGGAAACCCATTCCATGAAGCTCTCTCCGCACTGTTCTTGAGCTCATCTGAAGACCACAGGAGTTTGGAGGTCTGTAGCTATTGACTCTGCAGAAAGTTGGCGCTGACCCCGCTCTGTGATTTTACGTGGCCTACCACTTCGTGGCTGAGTTGCTGTTGTTCCCAATCAAGTGAGTAAAGTTCCCTAAATATTTTGTATGCAATTAGATATATGTCTACATCATGCAGATATTAAGGTACTGTTGAATGCTTTAATCATATTAGATTTTGAGCTTGTAATGTCAATATTGTAAGTTTACAACACTGGGAGAAAGGGGTAGTAAAATTTGCCTGTACACCTTGCACATTACATGGATGATTTTTTCTCTCACCTGTTCTATGTAGAATACAACCCCAAATCAGAAAAAGTTGGGACAGTATTGAAAACGCAAATAAAAAAAGAAAGTAGTGATTTCTAAATTTACTTTGACTTGTATTTCATTGCAGACAATATGAACACAAAATATTTTATGTTTTGTCTGGTTAACTTCATGTCATTTGTAAATATGCATCCTTTCCTGTCATTCAGACCTGCAACACATTTCAAAAAAGTTGGGACAGGAGCAATTTAGGGCTATTAATGAGGTAAACTGGTTAAATAATGATGTCATTTGAAACAGGTGATGTCAACAGGTAATTGTAATTATGATTTGGTACAAAAGCAACATCCAAGAAAGGAATCCTTTAGGAGCAAAGATGGGCGAGGATCGCCAGTTTGCCAACAAATGCGTGAGAAAATTATTTAAATGTTTAAAACAATGTTCCTCAAAGAAAGATAGGAAAATATTTGATATTTCACATTCAACTGTGCATAATTGAAAGATTCAAGGAATCTGGAGGAATTTCAGTGCGTAGGACAAGGGCGCAAGCCTAAGCTGAACAACCGTGATCTCCGATCCTCAGGCGGCACTGCATCAAGAATCATCATTCATCTATAAGCGAAATCACCACATGGGGTCAGGACTACTTTGGCAAACCTTTGTCAAGTACCACAATACGTAGTTACATCCACAAATGCCAGTTAGAACTGTACTGTGCCAAAAGGAAGCCCTATGTTAACAGTGTCCAGAAGCGCCATCGACTTCTCTTGGCTCGGAAGCATCTGGGATGGACCATCACACAGTGGAAATGTGTACTGTGGTCAGATGAATCAGTATTTCAGGTATTTTTGGGGAGGAATGGACGCCGTGTGCTCTGTACCAAAGAAGAAAAGGATCATCCAGACTGTTACCAGCAACAAGTCCAAAAGCCAGGGTCTGTCATGGTATGGGGTTGTGTCAGTGCCCTTGGCAAAGGTAACTTGCACTTCTGTGAAGGCACCCTTAATGCTGAAAAGTACATAGAGATTTTGGAGCATAATATGCTGCCTTCAAGAAGACATCTTTTTCTGTGACATCCATGCATATTTCAACAAGACAATGCAAAACCACATTCTGCACACATTACAAAGTCCTGGCTGCGGAGGAAGAGGGTACGGGTAAATCACTGAAACTCTGCTACCCAACAGGCCAACGCCGCAATATTATATTATAATATACGTTTTCCCTAAAAACTTACTAAAATGTAAAAAATTTAGTAGGCCTCTTACAACAACATGTAAAAGGTTGATATTTTTTTTCTATATTTAGTTATTTAAGGGTTAAGCAGCAAGTTGCATCACTGTATGGGAAGCACAGCATTAATTGTTGTTAGATGGCAACTTATGGGTCTCTAAATATGGATATTTTGACACCAATATTTTATCACCCAACAGGGCAAAATTGTGTTTTCTCTACCACTACATTCCTGGAGCCTGTGCAAGCCCTTAGCTCCAACTCCCATGCGTTCATGTTAATATCATTGTCCAAAAACACTAATGGAAATTAAGCCTTTTTTAAATAAGAAAAAGGTTCAGAGGTTGAAACTCTCCTCTTCAACATATGGATTATTCACTTTTGTTTTATACAAACTATTTAATCAACCATCACAAACTATGCATCATTTGAAAGCTAAAACACTCGAGATTCATGTTCTGAACTCGATTTTGCAATAAATAGACAATGCAGAGAGGAAAAGGTTGAATGACTTAGTAACGTGTCCATGCACAAGATAATTTAGATAGACTGTGAAAATAATCCATTAGCATAGAATTGAGAGACAAAGCCTCTTAATGGTTCATGAATCCTCCATGTCTCATAACATGGCTCCATTTTCTCTGGCAGTAAAAGATCATGGAAAGCTGAAAACAACCAAGTCTGTGTTTGTTAGAGTAATCAATCGTGTCCATTTTCAATGAAATAGTGATTCAAATTTTCTGACGATCTCTCCCTGTGCTGTGGACTCTTCCTGTCACGTTAAACCTCCCAGGTCTCTCTGCTTCAATCACAGGCTTTCTGACGAGTCATTACACAGAAGTTGCCGCATTACTTCGCTCCGTGATCTGTCAATCAAAGCGCGCATGGTTTTCAAGGCAATCAATGCAATGCCTTGCCAGCAAAGGTTTGCACAATGCATTATCTTACGTTGTGTTTGTAAGCATTATTGGTGAATATGCCTCTAGTCACAATCTCCATAGCAGCCGAGAGCCTGCCAGTCAGATTGCGCAACACTGCAGTGGAGCGCGCAGGCTCTATGACAGACTGTTTTTATCAACTAAATGAGTTTTTTACACTTTAAAAATTCTGTAAATAGTTCATTTAGTTTTTCAGTAACTGTAAATTAATCATAATCAGCAGTTTATTGCAGATTTATTTGAATAAAAAAACTACTCTTTGCAATTACAAATGTTCTAAAATAAATGCCCTTTTGGAAAGGACGCCTAGTCTTTTCTTGATATAAAAGCTCACAGAAGCTACATTTTTGAGAGAATCATCCTCAAATTTGAAACAAAACATGATCAGACATTCAGTTTTATATTATGCTTATTTTCAGGACCTTAACATTAAAATCTCATAATTTTTCCCTAAGTGAATAATAAAAAATAAAAAACGTGAGTCACTTACATGTATATTTACATGTATATTACTCTGTTCATATACAACTTGGAGCTATTATGACTCTTGGGTAACACTATTTGAAGTGTCTAGTTTAAAATAAGACCAGATTTATGAATATAGACCATAGGGTTTAAGAGCTGCAGACATTTTCATTTGGGAATGTCGTTTTCAGAAAATTTCAAAAATTGGGGCGCTGGTTAATAGGTTAAGCCTTTTTTTAAATAAGAAAAAGGTTCAGAGGTTGAAACTCTCCTCTTCAACATATGGATGTCTATCATAAACTGTCAGATTAATTATCTGAAAGTTTGTACAGAAAGGAAAGGAAACAGTTCTCTTTCCACAGCCCTGGAGGAAGACCTTTCTTCTTTCTTTAAATAGACAATGCAGGGGTATGAAAGTATTGACTTAGTAACGTGTCCATGCACAAGATAATTTAGATAGACTGTGAAAATAATCCATGGAAATACAGCATAGAATTGAGAAAAAGACAAAGCCTCTTAATGGTTCATGAATCCTCCATGTCCACATGGCTCTTAAGAGCACATTTTCTCTGGCAGTAAAAGCACATGGAAAGCTGAATGAGTAGGCAAGTCTGTGTTTGTTCAGTGTAGAGTTACTGCTTCTGCAAAAATGTTGGCAGATTTATTTTTCCATAGACCCTTTTCTTTGTGCAACACAGACTGGAGTGTTGTTCTACAGGTATTATTCAAGAAGAATCTCAGTCCAACTAAAAACAGAAGCTAGGGTTCAACATTAATGTTTCCAACTTTACATAGCCTATATGTAACCCACAGAACCTTGTTTTGGCTGAAATGCACACATATGTCTGCTCAGCCCACTTGGGAACTTATGTACAGATGTGCTGACCATAGTGACAGCACATGAAGCTCAGTACATTGACTTCTGTCAGTCACAATGCATACCTCACTTCTGTGGCAAGAATGTTATGTTACATATTAGCTGTCTTATTTATCAGTATAGCCTAAGTTCGATGACAAGCACATACATCAGTTTTTCCCAGACCTGTTCCTGGAGGCACACCAACAGCACACATTTTTGAACTCTTCCTAATCAAACACACCTGATTCAACTCACAGGTGTCACGGTGGTGCTGCATACGAAAAGACAACAGTAAACAGTTCAAAATACCCACAGGTGAATCCACATGAAACAAAACAAAAAACTGCGTTTTAAAGGTGATTAATGATAACACAGCTAACAGTGATGACAAATCAAATTGAATAAAAAAACCATGATGACAACTAGTGGTGGGAAATGGTGTAACGGAAATGGAGTCCAAACGGGGATATTGTGACGAGCAGCTTGTTAGTAAAGATTCCAAGGCTATGCTCAGACTGCAGGAAAATCTGATTTTTTTTTCTCAAATCCAGACTATTAATTGCAAGAGATTAAATAATATTTGTGTGTCCAGACATAAGCCCTATTCGGACGGTAATGGTTTCTCATGTGGACGTCCATAAAAAATACATTTGCATGCCACATCAGTGATAAAACTTGTGCATTCTGATGGTGATTTATTCATGTTGAGGAGGAGTTTTGTGATCCTGCGCACCTGGGAACACTGCTCACCTGGTCAATAACATGCTTGTTGTAAATATGTCAACAATCAATTGTCAATAAAAAATGTGGAAATGAGCGGAAATAAGTTAATACAGCCTCTTATTTACATGAGATAAACATAATGCTGCTAATTTAACGTGTATAACGTTAACTACTGACGTAATAACAGCCAATTTCAAATGGTTGCGTGTTTTTCTTCTCTTTAACTTTTGAGCCGTGATGAAAGATTATTCTTGTAAATACTTTCCAGCATTTCAGTAATAAAAGTGTAGGCTCTTTAAAATGCTTCCAAATTAAAGCGAAGCGCAGCTGTACGGTGCTCGGCAGAGGTCAAAAAGGATATAAACACTGAATTTTGAAGGGATATATTCTTGAAAACTCAGAGATGTGGATTTGGACGGCAGTCGAATCACCACATGACCTTGGTGTTTGTCTAAAAACAGTAGGTCATTAGGCTGGGGATTTTTACACGGGAGGTGGGAGAAAAACACTGACATTCTGATTCAGACGGCAATAAAACCACAGACTAGCCCCTGTAAATCGCAACTTGACTGTGTTACATACGTCTTTTTTTTTACACAGTACGTCATGTGCGAGCTTCACCAGAGATGAGTCCGAGAGGGTCAGTCACCTGGGAGAAGAGAGCTGGCAAATTTCAGCAAAATGAGAAATTAACCTCAAAGATGACCGGTTTCGGAGATAGTTGGCAACAACTAATGACAGCAATGAAACCAAATGCAATATATGCTGCAAGACATTTAGGACCAGTGCAAACCCTCTTTTGGTGTTAAAAGCTATTGTCAGGATTACTAAAGACATGCAGTGATAAATTAGCGCTGAAAAGGCATGGGCACAGTTATTTTTGTGGCTGATCTTACTGCATATTGCATTTGTAGGAGTTTCCCTTTCAGACGCAAAATTCATGCAAGAAGAATATTTAAAGGCCCACTGAAGTGCTTTGAAACGCGTTTTGTTAATATCACAGTTTGACTAGAGCCTTTCTGTTTGGTAAAGCCATAGTTTCCTCCTAATCTCTAACCGTTTCTCATCATAATCTCCTCCATATAGCCTTGAAATATCGCGACTCATGCATGTGATCCGCTCTGCGCTCTCTCGTCTCTAGTCTAGAGCAGAGCCATTGGTGTGTGTGTGTGTGTGTGTGTGTGTGTGTGTGTGTGTGTGTGTGTGTGTGTGTGCTGCAGCAGTGGCCGTGAAACCAGACTACATTCCCCTCAACTGAAAGCATATTTACTATCGCATAGTAAATGTAAATGTGTGAACAAGTGACTAATTTCAGAGCAGCTTCAGCATCTATTTATAGTGTAAGGGGGTGGGACGCTTCAGATTCTAGAGAGCATTTGATTGGACAGAAGATGTGATGAGAAGCTGTAGTGCGATGTGATGTCATCCATTATAACGGAAGTGAGAGACTGTACCAGTTTTAAATGCTTATGTATACTGAATGCGAATTTCATTATTGTTTTGGACACACCAGCGCATTCCTAACCTTAAGGCTAACAGTCATACTTAAAGCTAAACAACTTCAGGGGGCCTTTAAGTGAATCACTGGTTTTACTGGTGTTTGCGCCATTAATTACTGCCCCCAAAAAAGCACTAACTGATAGATTATGGAAATGATCGGCTGTATCTGTGATCTTTAATTTGCGTGTATTTTAGTAGATCACACCCTGAACTGTCCACTATCTTCACTTTTGAATTGCTCTCTCTTGCTAATTTGCCCTGTTAAGTAAATCTGGCCCACAGTGTTTATCATTTAAAAAAATATGAGGTGTTCACCTGACAGTGGTGATATGTAAATATGTTGTTTTATCATCACCAACATCATAGCTAGCTATACCTTATTATGTTCCTGCCTGACTTAAGCTCAAATTTCACCTTAATTGTGAGTACTACTTTTGATGTTATATCCAGTTTTAAATATGTCATTTGAATCAATGCATGTTTGTGCAACTGTGTTATATTTTAGTGCTTAGTGTTGTGCTGTGGGGTTTTTTACTTATCAAAACTGTGGGTTGGGAAACACTGGTCTAAATGCAGGTTTCTGTGTTAACGCAAAATAATTTTTGGCTGAGTGATATTGGTAAATAGTTTTGATTTACGTATCGGCATTCACAAAAACATTCCCTCATGTGTGAACTCTCTGTATGCTCTGTATTTCCCCCCTCTTTCTCAATCGCAATTTGAAACACTTGCATGTACGATTAAATATGTTAGAAGGTTGACATGAAATCACATTAAATCATTAGTGATTTTATGTGTGTTATTATTGAAGCTTTAAAAAATGATGACACTCTTGTGGTTGTTCACATTGGCCTTGATTTCAATAGAAATATTAGCATGAGCAAGTCAATTTTAGAAGAAGATGAAAGATAACACAACTATATAGCCTTCTGTTGGTCTCACCTGCACTGCAAAAATGCTCTTCTTACTTAGTAGTTTTGTCTTGTTTCTAGTCTAAATACCTAAAATCTAAAAAAAAATCTAAAATCAAGATGCTTTTACTAAATAAGTAACATGACGTAAGATATTTGTTCTTGTTGTCTTGAAAATAAAATCTAAATGAAATGAGTTTTTGCTTAACACAAGCAAAATTATCCACCAATGGGGTGAGAAAAATAATCTTGTTTCTGATTGAAATCTTGTTTTTGTCCCAAACAGAAATAAGATTATTTTTCTCACCCCATTGGCAGATCATTTATCTTGTTTTAAGCAAAAACTCACTTCATTTAGATTTTTTCCCCCCAGTAAACAAGAAACAATATCTTATGTCGTTTTACTCATGTAGTAAATGCATCTTGATTTAAGAATTTGTAGATATTTGGACTGGAAACAAGAAATAAAAAATACCACATAAGAAGAGCATTTTTTGCAGTGTGTAGCTCTGTGTTTCTTGTCACATTAGCCATTATTTCACGTTTTGCACTACATTAAAAACAGTAAAAAAAAAAAAAAAAAGGGCAGTCCGTATATATTTCAACTGGTCACTCTGTCATGTGGACAAAACACTGCATTTATAGGTAAGTAATTAGTTTACGAAATTAGATTTGAAAAGTTCTATTCAGCTCTACAGCTGGAATCTGCTTTTGCAAGCTTATTATTGTATGGTTCTACAAAATGTTTCTGACACACAAACACCACAAAAACTTTCTGTGAACTTTATGACTTTCCTTCTTTGAAACCCTTCAATGGTCAAATGTCCAGCACAGAGCACATCTAGTCAAGACTTGTGAGTATCCTAACATGCGTAAGTGGGGTGGTTAACATCTGCCTGATAGACGGAGTGAAAACATGACCTCCAACCACTGGGAACACATACTCGAGCCACAGGCTTTTCAACAACAAAAGACAAACCTCACTGCAGATGGCAAGTTACAAATATCCAGGGCTATTACTGTGAAACTTATACTTTGTTACTACAAAACTACAACATTGTCAAGCTCCAATAGCACTACATTTCCAGTAGCATTATCACAGCTGGTAACATAGAGGATAGACTAACATAGATTAAATCTATTACAAATTCATTTAAAAATAGATGTATAAATCACTGTAATCAAACTAGATTTTTACATTTTCTGAAGAACGTGTGAATGGTGCTTACCCATGTAAAAGCAGCCTTGATGGTTCATAATTCTTGTCCTGGCACATTTGCACGCACATTTCTGTCATATTTTGTTCTCTAGATATGGCATCCATCATTTTAAAGCTGTAAATCAGATTACTTAGAATAGCAATGCACTCTAATTATTTGAGGTATCATTATCATGTTTAAGACCTATAACCTAAATATTAAGTATGTATTTGTTTGTGTGGCCTGATGCCATCTGCTGGTGCCAGTCCAATCAAAAGAGAGGACATTTTCATTAACACAGAAACCTGCATGTAGACCCATTCACAGGCCGCTTATAGAAAGCACCCAGTGTTATTCTGTCAGAATTTCACATTTACAGACGGTTTGAAAGTCAAGAAATCTACACAGGCAATAAATCTACACTTCACCACTTTTAGTCCAACCATAAAGGCTGACCTACCCACTGCGGCTCTAAAGGGACCGGGTCACTCCATCAATAAAGTCTGTCATGGACACATGTTCTTTGACTGTTGCTTCTAGAATACTTACGTGCAATTTTTAAGAACTTTTTAGAAGTTCAAGATTCAAGTCTTGATGGCAATTACATTTTGTGAGGGAGGATAAATGTATACATCAGTGGCGTAGGCAGAATTTTTTTTTTTTTTTTTGTATTTTTGGTCAGGCCTGGGCAAAAGTGAGCGGGCACTTTCATACGGGGGTCACTTCAGTCAGTGTCACTGTCAACATAACCTAAAACTGTAGCTGCAAACTGTCCACATACGAGCAGCGTTTACAACACACTTTTGACCCTTTATTTCCACTTTTTGAACATTTTGATCTGATTTGTGATGGGAAAAGGAAGTAGAGCGAGTTCGGCAACAGGCGGATTTCATCTCATTATCAAACTAAAACATGACGTCAGCTTATGTGATGTTCTCTCATTTGCAAACAGAGAAAAATTACTGCAGAGGTGGTCTAGTGTCTATTAAGAATTTCTCCACCTCAAAAAGTTTATTTTTATTTTTTATCTTGGGTTTTCTGAGTAAACAAGGCATAGTGTGTGAATAGGAAAGAATACTAGACTTTTACAATCAAGTTATGGCGTTAAATAAAGTTAACAAAAAATGTGTTAGTTAGAATCAGCATACTCAGAACTACTAGGGTCTATATGCAGGTTCATAATTAATGTGAATAATGCATAATTAATTCTAAAGTGAAGATCATGGTAACTCACAAGTAATGACTCAAGTGTTACCAAATCCATCAGAAGCAATTGCTATCAAAAATCTTAAAAACCTCAAAAGCTTACAATGACTTCAGTCATTACAAGAGAGTTATCATGTTTTTTACTATTGGGTTACCATGATCTTCACTTTAGAACTAATTATACATTATGCATTATTCACATTAATTTTGAAACTGAACACTTTTCTCAGTTTGTGTAAATCCACTTGGGCTTCAGAGTATCTATTTTTTCCCACATTAATTTCACATATCTAGTACAGTTATGTGGTTTTGTTTCATTAATACAGAGTATACTTTTTTCTTGATTTACACCGAAAGAATGGAAGTGAAATGTGACAACATGCCCCATAGGTGGGGTACATTATAACATGTGAGGGGGCTCACTGTAACATCACCATATGACAGCTTACAAGGTTATCTGATATAATCAAAAATATATACAAGACAAACTAAAATATTTTGTCAACGATTATCAACATTTTTATAAAAGGTCATTTTTTAATAATTAAAAATAAACAGATTCTTGAGTTTGACAAAAACACACCGCAAAACACAGCTATACAGCATAGATCAAAACATAATAATAATGAATAATTTCTGAACATTTTCTCATGGTTTCTCAACAGAATTCATAAAAGTATAGAATAGAATATCATAATTGTAATAGGGGCTGATTTTGACGCAGTGTTACACACACACACCAGCTGCATATCTAGGATTTAACCCCGGCTCGTGTCTTCTGCTGGTTAGATCAGCATTAAAGAACCATCTCAACTGTTAAATAACAGATAGAAGATTAAAATGATATCAGATTTGTCTCATTTTAAATAAACACAAAAAACAGAGATGAAAAATTAACTTCAGTATGAAATTCTCATAAATGGAGATTCAAAGAAAGTGACCTGTGTAAGATTCAACTTAATTAGTTACAAGAACAAATTTAAAATGTAAGCTTATTTCCTCGTGTATCTATATTATGTCCACCCTGAGAGGCATACGAGATCATAGACTTCATGAGTGTAGGCAGGCTGAGGTACTGAGCTAAAGATGAATCTGTCCCTTGTGTCTGAAGAACAGAGGTGTGGATTTTAAAATCCTATCGTGAAATTCCAGGGGTGGTGGTGAAAGGTGTTGATCCAAGCAAAGATTGAAAAGTGGGAAGCCATGGAATGTTACTTGGGGAGAGGAAAACCTGGAGAGCCTTTAGTTTAGACCAGAGTTTGGGCCTCATTCCTGCTCTTGGAATCATTCACATCCTAAGTGTGTGTGTGTGTGTGTGTGTGTGTGTGTGTGTGTGTGTGTGTGTGTGTGTGTGTGTGTGTGTGAGAGAGAATATGAGAGAGTATGTGCATGCACGCATCCATCTGTTTTACATAACTGAACCTTTTTTTGAAAACACACTCTTTATAAATGTTTCTAAACTTAAAAGCAAGAGAGGAAAACTCATTCTTTACTTTTTAAACTCAACACTTCTTGGCAGAACAAAATAATCTACAGGAATGAAGAAATAAATATATAGTCATAAGGAAAGCAGTTCAAGCTAACCCAAGAGGACCATCAAACACATTTTTTTTCTGTGACATGCCTGGCTGTTTGACCCCAGGAATCTTCTCATAAGGGTAATAGGATCATTGCATGTTGAGGGCCCATTTTAAATAAACCTCAAAGCAGTGAACAGAAGCTTGCAATTTTCACAAATATGTTCCACAACAGTAAGGCATGCTTAAAAACCTTGCCAACAATAACGCTAAACCTACATTAAAAACAACAACAACTAGTGACTTAAGTGTTCATTAACAAACATCATATTAAATGATAAGGAATAATAGCCTGTCCCTGTAACATTTATTGGATAATAAATTTGATCATATTCATTTATGAATAAACGTCCCCCCGAAAAAGTCCCAAATGGCATCAGAGTAATAATACAGCAATATTGCTCCCTCTCTCTCTCTCTCTCTCTCTCTCTCTCTCTCTCTCTCTCTCTCTCTATATATATATATATATATATATATATATATATATATATATATATATATATATATATATAATGTATCATAATAATTTGATAACAGTCACTCTGATTCACACTTCTAACCACATCTAAAACTCAATACTGATTTTGTGCATTATTAGTACATTTTGACTATAACATGTTATTGGTAGTAACATAAAATAAAACATTTATAATTTATAATTCATTATATACAGGTGCTGGTCATATAATTAATTAATTTATTTCACTAATTCTATTCAAAAAGTGAAACTTGTATATTATATTCATTCATTACACACAGACTGATATATTTCAAATGTTTATTTCTTTTAATTTGGATGATTATAACTGACAACTAAGGAAAATCCCAAATTCAGTATCTCAGAAAATTAGAATATTGTGAAAAGGTTGAATATTGAAGACACCTGGTGACACACTCTCATCAGCTAATGAACTCAAAAACCTGCAAAGGCCTTTAAATGGTCTCTCAGTCTAGTTCTGTAGGCTACACAATCATGGGGAAGACTGCTGACTTTACAGCTGTCCAAAAGCGATCATTGACACCTTGACCAAGCAGGGCAAGACACAAAAGGTCATTGCAAAAGAGGCTGGCTGTTCACAGAGCTCTGTGTCCAAGCACATTAATAGAGAGGAGAAGGGAAGGAAAAGATGTGGTAGAAAAAAGTGTACAAGCAATAGGGATAACCGCACCCTGGAGAGGATTTTGAAACAAAACCCAATCATAAATGTTGGGGAGATTCACAAAGAGTGGACTGCAGCTGGAGTCAGTGCTTCAAGAAACACTACACACAGACGTATGCAAGACATGGGTTTCAGCTGTCGCATTCCTTGAGTCAAGCCACTCTTGAACAACAGACAGCATCAGAAGCGTCTCGCCTGGGCTAAAGACAAAAAGGACTGGACTGTTGCTGAGTGGTCCAAAGTTATGTTCTCTGATGAAAGTAAATGTAGCATTTCCTTTGGACATCAGGGTCCCAGAGTCTGGAGGAAGAGAGGAGAGGCACACAATCCACGTTGCTTGAGGTCCAGTGTAAAGTTTCCACAGTCAGTGATGGTTTGGGGTGCCATGTCATCTTTTGGTGTTGGTCCACTGTGTTTTCTGAGGTCCAAGGTCAACCCAGCCGTATTCCAGGCAGTTTTAGAGCACTTCATGCTTCCTGCTGCTGACAAACTTTATGGAGATGCAGATTTCATTTTCCAACAGGACTTGGCACCTGCACACAGTGCCAAAGCAACCAGTACCTGGTTTAAGGACCATGGTATCCCTGTTCTTAACTGGCCAGCAAACTCACCTGACCTTAACCCTAAAGAAAATCTATGGGGTATCGTGAAGAGGAAGATGTGATATGCCAGACCCAACAATGCAGAAGAGCTGAAGGCCACTATCAGTGCAACCTGGGCTCATAACACCTGAGCAGTGCCACAGACTGATCGACTCCATGCCACGCATCATCGCTGCAGTAAATCAGGCAAAAGAAGCCCCAACTAAGTATCGAGTGCTGTACATGCTCATACTCTTCATGTTCATACTTTTTAGTTGGCCAAGATTTCTAATTTCTAATTTCTTTATATTGGTCTAATATTTTCTGAGGTACTGAATTTGGGATTTTCCGTAGTTTTCAGTTATAATCATAAAAATTAAAAGAAATAAACATTTGTATCAGTCTGTGTGTAATGAATGAATATAATATACAAGTTTCAGTTTTTGAATGGAATTAGTGAAATAAATCCACTTTTGATTATATTTTAATATATATGATACAGCACCTATATATATATATATATATATATATATATATATATATATATATATATATATATATATATATATATATATTATGTCCTCACAGTTCTTTGTTTTCCACCGATACAACATACTTATTACCCATGTTTTCTTTATTACGGTCTTTGCTAGATCTTCAAACTTCCTTTTGAATACTTATATTATTGTTATGTATGTTGTTCTAGTATGTCTGCCTAGGTAATTAAAGGCTATGCACTTGTAATTACCAGAATGCGCCCTTGTGGGATTTCGAATTATAAGTGTCCCTTGTGCATGGAGTAGCTCACTGCCTACAGGTCGATCCTTTCCAGTCGTAGAAAGAACAGACCGATCTGGCAGCTCCCAGGTTATCTCTGGTGTAGGTATTCCATTAGCAATGCATTTAAGATGAACAGGAACTCCAGCCACTCCTTTCATGGTTGGCGGTGGCCCATTAGTGATCCGAGGTGGGTATGCAATAATTATGACAGGCACAGCCAGAACTGCCTCACCAGCATCATTCTTTGCTCGGCACACGTAATTCCCGCGATCATTTGTGGTTGCCTCGTGTACAACAAGTGTCCCATTGTCCATTAAATGGTAGCGTCCACTCACCTGTGGACTTGCAAGAACAAAACCTCCTGGTGTGGTCCAAGAAACACTAGGCTGGATTTCATCTGTCAGGCAATGTAGGAAGAGGGTCTCTCCATAAATACCTTGAATAACCCCCTTTGGCCGTGTTAGAATATATGGCTGTTGAATCACCTCAAAAACAATCAGCTTCTCAATATAGCCCATGCTGTTTTTTGCAGCACAACGGTATTTACCAGTGTCCTCTATGCTAGAGTTATAAATAACAAATGTGCCCTCCTTACCCAGATGATATCTTGAGCCCTCAAACCCAGGTCCTCCACTGAACCGAGTTCTATTGGGTAGTGTCCATATGATCTCGGGTGTGGGTTGCCCATCAGCAGAACAGTTCAGCACTGCAGTTCTCCCTACCCGAGTCACCATTCTCTCATTAAAAGGGTTCTTAAAAATGGGCCTCCTGAGCTTGTCTGTCACTTCCAGTTGAACCAACATGACTGCTTCACCTCCATTATTCTGAGCCATACAAATAAATTCTGCTGTATCTGACGGCCGAACATTACGGATCTCTAGCGTACCATTGTTATGGACATTAATCCTGCTCCCATAATATGGAGCAGTAAGAAATATATTGTCAGGCATGATCCATGTGATCTTTGGTGCTGGATACCCTTCAGCCATGCAGTCTATTAGCTTTCTAGTATGTTTGATCGCTGTATCTTTCATCACAGTTCTATTTTGGTTAAAGCCATTGATGATGGGTGGGGTACCATCAATGTCCAGCTTATATACTTTATTCTCCTCGCCTGCAGAATTCCGAGCCATGCAGACATACTCCCCAGAATCAGCTAATTTAACATTTCGTATATCAAGGGACCCATTAGCATGCACTAAGTAACGCTCATTAGATGCAGCAATCATGTCTTTGGATGGCAGCATCCAAAGGACCTTTGGCTTGGGCTCACCTATAGCCTTACAGTCAAATAGAACGTTACCACCTGGCTTCACTTTGGCATAGGACAGCTTAGGGTGTTGAATGTGAGGCACTGCAGTTACCACACTTATGTGAACATGCATCTCATCCTTACCCAGTTTGTTTTCAGCATAACAGGTATAGTCACCTTCCTCATCAGTACCCACTTTATTCAGGTACAGTGTTCCATTATTAAACAAGATGTACCGTTGGAACTGATCCCCTTCAGTTCCATCTGCTTGCAGGGCACTATTAACCAAGGTACCATCAGGAAGTCCCCAAGATATCTCTGGCATGGGGACACCAGCAGCCATACAGTCCACTTTTAGGTCATTGCCATAAGGCACTTGCTTTCTACTAAAGATGTTCGGCTCAATCCGAGCTGGCTTCATAGATACTGACACCCTCATTAGCTGTACATCATCCCCAACTTTGTTGCGTGCAACACAAAGGAAGTCCCCAGCATCTTTCTCATTGACTGATTCAATGAAGAGGGTACCATTTTCCAGGACTTTGATACGGCTGCCCATTCTGAAATGAGAATGTGATATTTGTAATTGCATGTTTACATAGGGAATTCTGTTTCATATATTTATTGGTATGCACACAAAAAACATTGACGGCACATGGATAACAATAACAAACATATTTGCATACAGCTTTTTTCCTTTTTTTTAAACTGATAAAATAAAAAATAAAATAAAAAAATTATACATACATAGATAAATAAAATAAAAAAAGGAAAAAAAAAGGTTGTGTGTTGGAGTTAGGCCTAGTACATAGGGAATTCTAACTGTACTCTGTTGGTTTGAAAACATTTGCAGAATTGTTGATATAGGATATGCAGTTACATGCAGTTTCATTATTTTACGCTAATTGAGATTTACACTAGTTAATGCATGGGATAAATTAGTGAAAAAAAAGAAAAGAAAAGAAAAAAAGGCCTGGAAAAGTCCTGTAAATAAAACAAAAATTAAATTGTTTAAAGTTATTTTTTACACACTATGCTCAATTCTAAAAAAAATATTAAAAAAGGTTAATTTGAATGCAAACTCTTTAAAATATTCAAAAAATAAAAAAAATCATTGTCCAGTACTCACAAATAACAATACTACTCAAAATGTATGGGAAATCTCTTCTCATTCAGAGATAGGGAAGAGTATTTTGCAATTAAATCATTACAAACTTCAGTTTTACGTTTTGCAGTTAGACACAATAATTGTTATAGTCTACGACTGATCCACCACAGCCTTGGAAGGAAGCCTCCAAATAATTTGAGGTTTTGGGTTCCCAACTGCAGAGCAGTGCAGATGAAGAAGATCGCCATATATCACATCATTTATTCTTTGAGATGTCTCAGTGATCTGAGGGGCAGTTTCTGTCTTCTTCACAGAAAGTGTGACAACACGACGTTCTGACCCTGTAGAGCTTGTTGCAATACACTCATATTTTCCACTTTCAGTTATTTCTATGTTCCTCAGGTAAAGTGTACCATTTACAAAAACTGACACTTTGCTGTATGATGATGTTAGAGGCCATATTATCCTGCCATCATGTAAGACCCAGTGTGTTGAGGGTGGTGGGTCACCATAAGTAGTACATGGAAAAAAGAGATTCTGCCCAGTATCAGCTTTCACTAGCTGTCGCTTTTCTTCCAGTATTACAGGCGGTGCTGCTACCACCTGTAGATGGACAGTGGCGGTGTCAGTACCAGCTGGATTACTTGCAATACACTTATAATGTCCACAATCTAAAACCGACGCCTCTTGAATGGTTAGTGTCCCCATTGTTGTTACTGTTATTCTGTCATGCTCAGTGTTCAGACCCTTAACTTCAGTGTGGTTAGGTAGAATCCATGACACAGTGGGCACTGGTCTGCCCTCTGTCCTGCATTCCATGTGTACAGTTTTCCCAGCAAGAACCTTGATTTCTCTCATCTTTTTCCAATATCCGGGTGGGATAGGCCACAACTGACAATGTAACCACAAGCTTGTCAGAACCATACTCGTTCTGGGCAAAACATATGTACTGTCCATGGTCTTTAATGTTTGTTCTTTGGATGAGCAATGTTCCATTCTTCAAAACTTCAAATTTACCCATTTTCCCCATGATGGTCAACATATTACCTGATGATTTAAAAAGGAGACAAAAATGATCAGCAAGCATAAAAAGTTAAAGTTGTGACCAAAATGTAAAATAAAATAAACAAATAAAGAACATGGTATAGCAATTGAATCCTTTTAAAAAATCCAGGTTAGGCTTTGTGTGTCAATTTTGTACCTGTGGTAGAAGAATCGGTTCCAGCTGATGGTGGGCTCAGGGTTGCCAGTGACCATACAGGGGAGGAAAGCATCAGAGTTTGACAGAACAGTAAAACTGGCAGCTTTTCCGCCATTAATCCTTGGCTTGGAGGTAATATCCCTAATAGATGAGGTGTCATACCTTGTGTTATCATGTGCATTGTCAGTACTACTGCTGAATGGAAATGGAGTGAACATGTTGGCAGTTGAATCAGTCATTGTGTAAGAAGTAACTGTTCTGCTCCGAGGAATACCAGAGGCATTTGGCTGAGGACATTCTAAACAATCCTTGTATTTCTGTTCATGTATGGTTGGCTGTACTCTGACCATGGGGCTCTGTGTTGTACGTCTCCAACCTCGTTCTGGGGAATTCCTCATATTTGTGTTCACTCTGGTTGTGGCCAATTTGTCAGCGGCATTAGTCACTGTGATAATTGGGGGTTTTGTGGTTGCTTTTTTTATGGGCTTTCTCCCTCTGGAGCCTCGTCTGTGATAACCAGGCTTTTGGTTTCCCCACAATACAGTTTGAGAACCTGAGAAGTTATTCCGACCAATGTCTTGCTTTAGTGCAGTCCTCATTGTTGGTGGGGCTGCTAGAGTGTGAGAAACCCGTATTGACTCTGTGGTTGTGAACAGCTCATGGAAGGCTGGAAAGCTGAAAAACTTAGGTGTTGTAGATGGGGTTAAGCTATTGTCAGCATTGTGTCTTTCTTTAAAAAAGGAAGAACCTGATGAGTCATCAAATGATGTCTCTGGAGTATTGATATTGTGTCTTGTTGCTGGAGGAGAGGCTATAGTATGTGTAAGCTGCAGTTCTGTAGTAGGTACTTCCGTTCTTGCCTTGTAAGGTTCTGCTGTGGATGCCGAGGTCATCTGCTCCTCATTAGTGGAGAGCGTAAATGGGTTTTTATGCTTGCTGAGGGTTTCTGTCAGTTCCCCCTTGTGTCCAAATGGTCTATGCCATGGAATCGTCCCATGTGTATTTTTAGAAGACATTGTGGATGTGGATGTGGTTGTAGTTGTGAAATTTAATTCTTTCACCGTTGCATTAAAATAACTTGTATAATCACTGGACTCTTCAGACATGGAGTGCATTTGTGAACCAGTGACAGTGTAAGTCTTTCCAGAGACTGACAAATCAGTTGCCATGGCAGGTTTTTCTGTCACTCTCAAAGAGGATGTTGACATGTGATACCTTGCTGTAGGGTTGACCAGGCTTTGATCCACTGATGTTATGCATTTATCTGTAGACACTCCAGATGTAACTCCTTTCCCATAGCCACAATTTGGGATTTTGTCCACAGTGTGTGAAAATGTGAGATTGTATTCCTTGTTTATAGAAAGATGTTTAAATTTATCAAGTAAAGATTGTATGTCTCTAATTTTGCTGGGGCGAATAATCCTGCGTCTGCCCTGAATTTTACGTCTCTTTCCAGATTGAATCTTTTTGGACGGAACAATTTGGATCTGGTGTTTGGAAATGATGGTGGCCCCAGGCAGGAGCTCTGACTCGATTCTTTGAGTGGTCTGAAATGTGATCTTTTCTTGGTCTTCCTCGGTTGTGGTGACGGCTGTTAATATGGTCTGACTCTTAGGTTCCAAATAAGTGACATTTGGGCCCTGGAAGTTGTAAAGTGGTGTAGCTCCAGTGGTAACGTCTTCTGAGTCCCCAGAGAACAGAAGCTCTGCAACTTCTGTCAGAGAGGTTTTACCATCACCATGACTTAACATATAATCTGACTTGGTTGTAGTAAGTGTTGTCTCATCTTTTGAGTCCCATAATTACTCGAAGTGTAAGTAGTCACAATCGGGGTGACAGGTGTTTGAGTATAAGAGTGTGATGTTGCTGCAACCAAATTTGTTTTCTCTTTTGCGCTTAAGATGTTACTAGTGTTATCAGATATCACTTCAATGAAAACATTGTCGACAGTTTTATAAATCTCTGGGATTTTAATACCTGTGGTTTTAATGGTGCTAGCTGGTTTACGCTCAGGTGTTTGAGTAGTTGTCATTACAATAAATTCATCTTCAGATATACCATCCCTGAGGTTGCGTCTTTGTCGTCAGAGGATTCAAGTGTTTTAGACGCCTCTAAGCTGACTGTCTTTTTAATTCCCCCTTTAATTTGAGACTTATCGATGAAAGTGGCACCTTCTTTCTTGTACTTTTTATTAAAGAATCTTCTAGAGTTCCCTATTCTACGAGTGGGAACCTTATGAAATCTGGACTGTAGCCAAGTGTATGGTCTCTGAGGTAATGCTCCTTGACTCCTCACTGACCCTTTGTGAGAGATACCTACTTCCAAGTTTCTGGCTATCATCAATCATTTGTACAACATGATTTCCAAATTTCTTTACATTAGTGCTATTTGACAAATCATCATGAATAGTTACTTGATAAACTATCATATCTGCTCCTAGAAAGTTTCCAGCTAAACACCTGTAAAACCCTGTGTCTCTGGATGTCAGTCTATGTATTACCAAAGTGCCATTTTTGTGGAGCTCTCTGTTGCCATATGGTTCTTCTAAAACTGTGTGGTCAGGAAGTATCCACTCAATGGAAGCCTGTGGACTACTGGCTGATGTGCAATCAAGATGTAGGTTCTGACCAAGGGTATGTGAGACTCTGATCCCATTAATATTTTCTTCTTCAGTATCCAGGGGCAGCACAGTTACCCTGAAGGCAAGAACATCTGCCTCCAGGTAGTTAGTTGTAACACAATGATAGACTCCTGTATCTGAGATTTCAACCGATTTTAAAGTAAGCGTTCCTTCAGAAGTTACTACGATCCTTTGATCCTCACTGTTGTATGGTGCATGAAATTTACTTCCATCTGGCAGAATCCATTCTACAATGGGTTTAGGATACCCTACGGTCTGGCAATTCAATTCAGTAACTCCACCAGCAAGGACTGAGTGTTCAGTCCTGGTCTGATTGTCCCTTCTTATCATTGCCCAGCTATACTGGTCTCTGCTATCCTTGCTGCTGTCAACATCTATTTGAACATTGGATAAATACTTGATAGTAATGGTCGGGAAAGTTGTTTTAACACGATCCAGCTGTAGCAGGACTGTACCTTGCATTAACCATTCAGGATTGGCTTTGATTTTTGCTTCAATTTCTGTAAAAATATAATCTGCAGTGTCATCCACTTGTTTGTATGTGTAAACTGTATCTGGTTTAAGAGAAAGTAATAATCCTCGCTCAAGTCTCATCGGGGAATCGCTATAGGTAGCCAAAATGTTCCAAATCTGGCGTATATTGTCATAATCAATGTTGCAGATCAGCAGTGTAGAAACAATTGCACTCAGGGCAGTTAAATCTTTGCCATTCTGTTGAAAGGTTGCAGTTAAGTTTTCCATTTCTGTAGGCCTCTGCACAATACATGTTATCCTAGCATCATTGTGGAATTGATCTGTGATGTTCATTTCCAACATGCCAATGGGTGCAGCAAAATCTTTAGGAGAGACTGAGATATAGTCACCATCACCCAAGGTAAAATTCCTCTGTTTTAAGTGAGGATGAATCCGTGGTCTGGTGCATGTGTAGCTGTCACTTTGCAAATGCACAATGCTGCTGCCTCTGGAGGAAATTGGGAATTTACAGACTGGACACTGTTCTTTGAGAAACTTCCTGTCTTTTTTGCATTTTAAAACACCTGCAAAAGCAAAATGTATTCTCATTAAATGTATATACATATGTACAGGACCTTCTAAAAAATTAGCATATTGTGATAAAAGTTCATTATTTTCCATAATTTAATGATACAAATTAAACTTTCATATATTTTAGATTCATTGCACACCAACTGAAATATTTCATACAACCAATAAAAGAAAAGTTTTTTTAATACAAAAAAAGTCAACCTTCAAATAATTATGTTCAGTTATGCACTCAATACTTGGTGGGGAATCCTTTTGCAGAAATGACTGCTTCAATGCGGCGTGGCATGGAGGCAATCAGCCTGTGGCACTGCTGAGGTGTTATGGAGGCCCAGGATGCTTCGATAGTGGCCTTAAGCTCATCCAGAGTGTTGGGTCTTTCTCAACTTTCACAATATCCCACAGATTCTCTATGGGGTTCAGGTCAGGAGAGTTGGCAGGCCAATTGAGCACAGTAATACCATGGTCAGTAAACCATTCGTGCTGAAAAACGAAATCTTCATCTCCATAAAGCTTTTCAGCAGATGGAAGCATTAAGTGCTCCAAAATCTCCTGATAGCTAGCTGCATTGACCCTGGCCTTGATAAAACACAGTGGACCAACACCAGCAACTGACATGGCACCCCAGACCATCTCTGACTGTATGTACTTGACACTAATCTTCTGGCATTTTGGCATTTCCTTTCTCCGCAGTCTTCCTCCAGACTCTGGCACCTTGATTTCCGAATGACATGCAAAATTTGAGCGACAGTCCAGTGCTGCTTCTCTGTAGCCCAGGTCAGGCGCTTCTGCCGCTGTTTCTGGTTCAAAAGTGGCTTGACCTGGGGAATGCGGCACCTGTAGCCCATTTCCTGCACACGCCTGTGCACGGTGGCTCTGGATGTTTCTACTCCAGACTCAGTCCACTGCTTCCGCAGGTCCCCCAAGGTCTGGAATCGGTCCTTCTCCACAATCTTCCTCAGGGTCCGGTCACCTCTTCTCATTGTGCAGCGTTTTTTGCCACACTTTTTCCTTCCCACAGACTTCCCACTGAGGTGCCTTGATACAGCACTCTGGGAACAGCCTATTGGTTCAGAAATTTCTTTCTGTGTCTTACCCTCTCGCTTGAGGGTGTCAATGATGGCCTTCTGGACAGCAGTCAGGTCGGCAGTCTTACCCATGATTGCGGTTTTGAGTAATGAACCAGGCTGGGAGTTTTCTAAAGCCTCAGGAATCTTTTGCAGGTGTTTAGAGTTAATTAGTTGATTCAGATGATTAGGTTAATAGCTTGTTTTGAGAACCTTTTCATGATATGCTAATTTTTTGAGATTTTGGGTTTTCATGAGCTGTATGCCAAAATCATCAGTATTAAAACAATAAAAGACCTGAAATATTTCAGTTGGTGCTCAATGAATCTAAAATATATGAAAGTTTAATTTGTATCATTACATTATGGAAAAGAATGAACTTTTATCACAATATGCTATTTTTTTTAGAAAGACCTGTATATACATAAATAAATGCAATTTTAAAGTCCAGTTCCTAATTATTTACACTCTTGTGTTCAATATCTCACCAGGGTGTTTCTCTATCCAATGGACAAGCCAACCCATCCGACAATCACATGACCAGGGGTTTCCAGTAAGGAAGAGATTCTCAATCTTGTAGCAGCCAGCGAATATAGTAGCAGGTAATGTGGTTAAAGCATTGTTTGACAAGTAAATGGTCTTGAGAGATGACCATTTCAAAACCTGGCTGAACCGCAGTGATATAAATGTATCTGGATGAAGCTGTTGGAGTAGGTTTCCCTCGAGGTTGACCAACTGCAGCCTTTTTAATCCATAAAAACTTTCTGGGTGGATGAAAGTTATGTGGTTATGGTCCATATGAAGACGCACAAGATTGCCCAGACCTCTAAATGTGTTTTTGTCAAGCTTCTCAACTCTGTTATAACTCATTTTCAGAACCTAGACATGCAAAAAAAAAAAAAAATTATAATAATTAAGACATAACAATAAAATGACTGTATATTATTTTAAAATTGACTCAGCTTTAGACCTTTTCAATGGCCACAGTTAAGAGCACAAATTATAGAAACAAAAGGACTTCAGTTATATCACAATTGCTATAAAATGCATTTTTTATAATTAGTATCAAGGTAATTAGTATTTACTAAACAAAGAGACAATTCCACAAAAGGGCAGATGGGAGTAGAAAGTTCTGCGTGTGATCTACTGACGCAGCTGGATCATTTCCATAATGACCAACGCAATCTACCAGTTAGCATCTGGTTTAATAAATGCTTTTTTGGGGCGGCTGGAGTGTAAGGATTTGAGCGAGTTTTATAAGGGCCGATTTGTGATGGCTCGACGTCTGAATCAGAACATCTCCAAAACTGCAGCTCTTGTGGGGTGGAACACTGGTGAACCGGCAACAGGGTCATGGGCGGCCAAGGCTCATTGATGCATGTGGGGAGTGAAGGCTGGCCCCTGTGGTCCGATCAAAAAGACGAGCTACTGGAGCTCAAATTGCTGAAGAAGTTAATGCTGGTTCTGATAGAAAGGTGTCAGAATACACAGATCATTGCAGTTTGTTTGTCTGTAGCCGCAGACCAGTTAGGGTGCCAATGCTGACCCCTGTCCACCGCCGAAAGCACCAGCAGTGAGCACATGAGCATCAGAACTGTACCACAAAGCAATGGAAGAAGGCGGCCTGGTCTGATGAATTACGTTTTCTTTTACATCACGTGGATGGCTGGATGCGTGTACGTCACTTAACTGGGGAACACACGGCACCAGTATGCATTATGGGAAGAATGAAAGGCGGTGGAGGCAGTGTGATGCTTTGGGCAAACCGAAACATCTTCTGTTGGAAAACCTTGGGTCCTGCCATCCATGTGGATTTTACTTTGACTCGTACCACCTACCTAAGAATTGCTGCAGACCATGTACACCCTTTCATGGAAACGGTATTCCCTGGTGGATGTGGCTCTTTCAGCAGGATAATGTGCCCTGCCACAAAGCAAAACGGAATGGTTTGAGGAGCACAACAACGAGTCTGAGGTGTTGACTTGGCCTCCAAATTCCCCGGATCTCAATCGACCATCTATGAGATACGCTGTTTAAACAAGTCTGATCAATGGCGGCACAAATATACGGCTGGCTGACAAGCCGCGAATATGCAGTGGGGACAGGATGTGCATTCGAATATATATATATATATATATATATATATATATATATATATATATATATATATATATATATATATATATATATATATATATATATTATATACACACACACTATATTGCCAAAAGTATTGGGATGTCTGCCTTAAAGTCCTGTAAGTTGCGAGGTGGTGCCGCCATCAGACAAGTTGTGACAACTATGTCCGGGAAAAGACATGGTCACAAACATGTGAACATTTTGGCTATTAAAGTTAATGGGTGAGATTAATTACGATTATGTGTTTAACACCATGTTAATAATTTGACCATCTGGAACGCATCTACATTTGATACTAATGCAATTTATACATATAATTCAAATTCCACGGACAAATATCCATGAACCACATTATCAGACGTTCTCTAATGCTGCACGACTTCCATTTCAAAATCATAATACACCATTGCATAATTCTATAATGAATAAACCTACGCTTACATCAGTATGCTTTTAAATATGCAAATTGTTGGTAAGGAAGTCAGAGTTGTGTTAATATATTAAAAGTTTTGTTTGGAGAAGTTGTGACAAAGAAAAAGTTCAGAAATGCAGCCGGGGCAAACAAGAATTCACAATGAGTGACTAAACACACTAGAGCCCGACCGATTTATCAGACGATATTAGGCATATCGGTATCGGGATTTATGATGGCCAATAAATTAATATTTTTAAAAAATTATACAAACGGACAAAACACCGCTCAACCACATTATGAGTGTCGACATTTCATAGTTTGTCCACCAGATGGAACTCTACAACGTGCCAGTTGGCAACACCAGCTGATCCAGCCAGAGTCATGCAGCGTGCCGCGAACATTCACAACTGAGATTATCTGTGAAGTGCATGGTAAGTTGGCAACTGTAACGAGACATACATAGCTTGAATAAGAATTGAACGAACATCCCCATCAGTTCTCGTAACTCAAATAAGCATGACAAAATTTGTGACTGCCAAGTCCAGTTTTGCTGTTACATGTAAGCCAAGAGTGAAACGAAATTAGCTAGTAATTACATTAGGTTGTTACAGTATAGTTGACTGACTGTCAGTTTAACTCAGACAATGTGACTGAATAAGATGAATTTCTTTAATAGCGTGACAGTTAAACAGCATGAGACATATCATCTCTCCCCTGCCCGTTATTTTGAAAAAATATGTTACAATATATGGCTATCAGTGGAAGACCGCTAACATTAATGTGATTTCCAAGCGCATTAATGTTATGCGCTTGGAATAATGTAATGATTACTGTATTTATAACTACAACCCCAAATCAGAAAAAGTTGGGACAGTATGGAAAACGCAAAAAAAAAGAAGAAAAAAAGAAGTGATTTCTAAATTTACTTTGACTTGTATTTCATTGCAGACAATATGAACACAAAATATTTCATGTTTTGTCTGGTCAACTTCATGTCATTTGTAAATATGCATCCTTTCCTGTCATTCAGACCTGCAACACATTTAAAAAAAAGTTGGGACAGGAGCAATTTAGGGCTATTAATGAGGTAAACTGGTTAAATAATGATGTGATTTGAAACAGGTGATGTCAACAGGTGATTGTAATTATGATTTGATACAAAAGCAGCATCCGAGAAAAATCTGATCCTTTAGGAGCAAAGATGGGCCGAGGATCGCCAGTTTGCCAACAAATACGTGAGAAAATTATTGAAATGTTTAAAAACAATGTTCCTCAAAGAAAGATGGGAAGAGATTTGGGTATTACACATTTAACAGTGCATAACATAATTAAAAGCTTTAAGGAATCTGGAGGAAATTCAGTGCGTAAAGGACAAGGGCGCAAGCCTAAGCCGAACAACCATGATCTCCGATCCCTCAGGCGGCACTGCATCAAGAATCATCATTCATCTATAAGCGATATCACCACATGGTCTCAGGACTACTTTAGCAAACCTTTGTCAAGTACCACAATACGTAGTTGCATCCACAAATGCCAGTTAGAACTGTAATGTGCCAAAAGGAAGCCCTATGTTAACAGTGTCCAGAAGTGCCGTCGACTTCTCTAGGCTCTGAGGCATCTGGGATGGACCATCACACAGTGGAATTGTGTACTGTGGTCAGATGAATCAGTATTTCAGGTATTTTTTAGGAGGAATGGACGCCGTGTGCTCTGGACCAAAGAAGAAAAGGATCATCCAGACTGTTACCATCAATAAGTCCAAAAGCCAGGGTCTGTCATGGTATGGGGTTGGGTCAGTGCCCTTGGCAAAGGTAACTTGCACTTCTGTGAAGGCACCATTAATGCTGAAAAGTACATAGAGATTTTGGAGCATAATATGCTGCCTTCAAGAAGACATCTTTTCCAGGGATGTCCATGGATATTTTAACAAGACAATGCAAAACCACATTCTGCACACATTACAAAGTCCTGGCTGCGGAGGAAGAGGCTACGGGTTCTTGACTGGCCTGCCTGCAGTCCCGACCGGTCTCCAATAAAGAATGTGTGGCGCATTTTGAAGCGCAAAATGCAACAACGAAGACCCCGTACTGTTGCCCACCTTAAAGCTACACTGTGTGATATTTTTCCCCATCTAGCAGTGAAAAGGTATATGACCATCCAGTGAATATTAGTTTCTGTTCCTCTCAATTCCGATTTTGTTTTAACTCCTACGGTGGCCGATTTAGTCCAAGATTAACATGGCTTCCAGTTCGACCTCGTCCAGGAGTGTTCCTTCAAGTGATGAGGTTACTTTAGAAAACTATTATAATTTGCAGTTATTTAATTTGTCAGTTAACATGTAGGTTATGACAATTGAATAATAGTTTTACGTTTTCGTTATTTTTTTTACCATTTCATTGCTAACATCAGCTATCAGGTTCCCAGACGAATGCAAGCTAATCTTAGTAAAGTAACTTTTATCAGTGCTATCGTTATTCTGTATATTGTACGACATCACTAGCGTAAGGCAAAGTTTACATTGTAGGCTATATCAGTCTCAAGCAATCCCCCTCTTCACATTCGACACAGTGCCATCGAGTGTTAAAACGCCAAAGGCGAAGCTTGAATTTACGGGTATGTCCCTCTTTGGCTAATGTACTTTCAAGATGGAGGGGCAACATGGCGACCGGCATTCGAACCCCTCACCCGTATGTATTTTCAATGGCATATTATACACTTACGAGAATACTTTATTACTTGAAAGAAGTAAATATACATTAATGAGCACATACATTTTTGAAATAACTAAGTGTTTTTAGCTAAGAATAAACTAAAAAAGTTACACAGTGTAGCTTTAAGATTTGTTTGTAGGAAGAATGGGACAAAATTACACCTGAAACACTTCATCACTTGGTGTCTTCAGTACCTAAACGTCTTTTAAGTGTTGTGAAAAGGAATGGCAACATTACAAAGTGGGAAATGCTTTACTGTTGCAGGTCTGAATGACAGGAAAGGATGCATATTTACAAATGACATGAAGTTGACCAGACAAAACTAAAAATTTTGTTCATATTGTCTGCAATGAAATATAAGTCAAAGTAAATTTAGAAATCACTTCTGTTTTTTTTCCATACTGTCCCAACTTTTTCTGATTTGGGGTTGTAGTATTTGTAATTCCAGTCCCTGCATTGTAAATCGTAAGTAAATCAAGGAGTGGGCGAAAGTGCATTGCTGACTTCATTTAGATGCAGCATTAACAAGTCAAGTCACCTTTATTTATGTAGTGCTTTTAACAAGCCACCTTTATTTATATAGGGCTTTAAACATTTTTTTTTTTTACAAATTGTCAAAACAAGAACTTT
This sequence comes from Gobiocypris rarus, assembly GCA_023029165.1. NCBI lineage: Eukaryota > Metazoa > Chordata > Actinopteri > Cypriniformes > Gobionidae > Gobiocypris > Gobiocypris rarus. The sequence goes on along the minus strand of CM040911.1, from coordinate 6,923,316 downwards.
TAACAATTTGTACAGCTGCTCTTGTGAAAACGGTGATGTTATCCAGCTCATTTCAATTATCATATAGTGTCAATGCGGGCAGATCGGTAATATAGTCAAGTATGGGAGTATTTCACAAAAGGCCCATCAGGTACAGCCACATGCAACATCTGTACAGCCTCGGTGAGCCAGGGATCTGGCAGCCTCAAATTTAAAAACACATCCAACTTGTGGGGACACCTTAAATCAAAACACAAAGACATCTACGAGAAGGCACAAAAAGATGCACAGCCTTAAGTTGCAACAACATCATTCCAGCCAACCCTAAAACAAGTACTAGGGAAAACAAAAAAATGGACTCTAAATGATCCAAGAACTGAAGAAATGGACAAACTCCTGATGGAAATGATAGCCACTGACATCCTGCCTTTTGCTGTTGTTGAAGGTGCAGGGTTTTTAAATGGTTATGGCCAAGGCAGAGCCCAGATAACCATTAAAAACAGAGAAATGTTGCTGTACAAAGAAGATGGATGAGATTTATACATGAGTTGTGGGCAAAATAAAGAAACTGCTGTCAGTTGAAAATGCAGGAAACATCATATATTTTACCACTGCCTGTTGGTCAGGTTCAAATGAAGCACTCATGAGCTTGACTGCTGTTGTCCAGATGGTGGTCCAGTGGGTTAAACTATGGAACTGATATGCAGAAGTTTGCTGGTCCGATCCCAGTGGTCACGACCAGTGTGTCCTTGAGCAAGGCACTTTCCTCTATGTTGCTCTAGGGGGATTGTCCCTGTAAATAGGGAATTTGGATAAAAGCATCTGTCAAATGCTAAATATAAATGTATGTAAATTTAAATCATTGTCACAGTCCCACACAGGACAGTACATTGGAGAGACATTTCTGCCCATGCTTAAGGAATGGGAAATTGATGGGGAGGATTATAAAGGATGGCCGGGGTTCCCAGAGAGTGGTGGTGGAAATTTTGGCAGAGTTTAAAAAAATTGCTACACACTTCCAACACTCTGTTACAGCAATGCAACGCCTGTCTAAAATTCAGGAGGAGCTAGGTGTCCCACAGCATTCTGTCATACAGGCAGTAAAGATGAGGTGGAACTCTACATTACACATGTTGGTGAGGATGATCGAACAAAAAAAAAAGTAATTTCTGCATATGCTAGCGACTATGGAGAAATCTCATGTCTGTCACCAGAGGAATGGTCCATTGCGTTGAACCTGGCAGAGACCCTTGGACCACTGGAGGAGGTGACATTGGAATTTAGTCGACTCATCCACATCCTGCATTTTACCATGCACAGCAGTGTTACGCCGTTTACTTGAGTCAGAGGGACCAACTACCAGGGGTATTCAAACCATGACAAAAACCATGCTAGATAGCTTGCAAGAAAGATTTGCAAAAGTTAAGGACTCTAAAGAAGTAGTGCCTGCCTGTGTCCTGGACTCACAATAAAAAAAGAGCTTCCTTTGGTAACAGAAATTCTGACAAAAGTTAAAACCTGGCTATGGAGACCAGTCCACCAGATTCTGCCACTGAAACTCCATCTGAGGAGAGCGACCCCAAAAGGCAGAGAACAGACGACCAAGTACCTAGTCTCATAGACTCACTTTACAACACTGTGCTCCTTCCATCCACCAGTGAAGCAGTTGAACCTGAGGGGATCATCACAGACCTACACTGTAAAACATGATAGCCAAGTTAAGTTAAGTGAACTTACTTCATGTCTTTAACACACAGAGAGAAGTTGTTGCCACTTTAAGTTAGTGCAGCAGCCTGCCAGCTTGGGTCCTTATGTGAATTTGTGTTGAGAAACATAAAATATACGTGGAAGGTGAGTTTTTCTTTTAAATGTGTAATTATAAATTATTAACGTTGCGATTTAATTAGTGTAAGCAGCATATTGACCATACTTAGTGAATTTAACGACACCACAGGGATTCCCTCACCAATTCACTGTTAACCAGATGCTAAAATAATTGAATATATCGCAATTGGTTCACAGCTTTTACCTTACTTTAGTTTTTTGGTCGGTGTAGTTACACTATAAACATGTATAACGTTACTGGAGAGTAAAAGCGTTGTTTAAATTTTTTTCGTTTGCCATGGCTAGTTAGCAGCTACTTTCTGGGCTATCTAAGTAGAAAGCACATGGTGATGATCTGAAAGCTGAATGTTTAAAGATGTATGTCTAGTGAAGGACCTAACAGGAATTAAACAAAACCCGAAATTATTGCATGGTTTTTCCTGCATAGACAATTAAGGTTACGTGATGGCTGCTTCGAGCAGTCACATGCTCAGCATGTCGTGATAATAAAATAATCAGAAACATAAATCGGTGTCATGATGATCCTTCAGAAATTATTCTAATAAAATGATTTGCTGCTTCAAAGTAATCTAAAGCCATTCCATAGCTGAATGTGAGGAAGCATATTGACATAGTTTGATTAAAGTTGACGGAAACTCATCTTCCGTCAGCTGTCAATCATTCTCCGTCAAGCATTCAAACAGCGCGTCGCATTCGATTGTGACAGCCAGCACGGTAAAACTGCCAATATGATATATTCCCATTATAATACTTCATCTGTAGATAAAGGGCTCGAGAAAAGTACTCAAGATCTGTATAGTGGATGGTCGAATACGTTTCACTTAACGGTAACACTTTACAATAAGGTTGTATTAGTTAATGCATTAGTTAACATTAACTTATGCTGAACTGCACTTATAAAGCATTTATTTATCTTTGTTAATGTTAATTTCAACATTTACTAATGCATTAATACAATCTTGTTGACATTAGTGAATGCACTGTGAACTAACATGAACAGCTGTATTTTTATTAACTAGCGTTAACAAAGATTAACTAATGCTGAACAGAGGTGTTGTTCATGGTTAGTTTATGTTAACTACTGCGTTAACTAATGTTAACTAATACAACCTTATTGTAAAGTGTTACCCACTTAACCACTGTTAGGCCGATTATGAAGGTAATTTGGTTGTTACAACGGATCATGTAGAAAATTCAGAATAAGCAGTCATTTCTCTCACTTTAAAAACAACATGATGGGTGTTTTTACACTTGCAGTTTAGTTCAGAACGGGGCACGGTTCGCATAAAAAAATTGCTGAAATTATATAATAATGAATCGGATATCTGAATCGATACCCAGCCCTAACCAATATATACTAATATTTTATTTTATTTTGTATATTGCAGTCACTCAGTCTTGTTTATAATCGTTTGTATAACCATGCTGTGTGCAATTTAATCCCTGTAATACCTTTTATCTCCTTTGGAGATGAGGCCTAATATGGTTGCATCATCAGCAAAATTGTTCATCTCCTTTGTCTTTTGCATGTTGTTGGAATTTTTAACTATACAGCAGCAATATGTCTTATTCACAGCATCTTGTACACTTGTATTGTCCATCTTAATTGTCTCCTGCTCTGTTAGGTGAAAAATCACGGATGCTTTTTGTGCAGCAGTAGTATATATTACATGTTCACAGCAGTGTATCTGTGTATGTATTGGCAGTAGCATGTCTCTCTACTTGCTCTGCAGCAGCAGCATACCAGATCTAGTTTGCCAAGAACAAATACAAGTGAATATATTAACAGTACATTAACATTGTCATATCCATTACCAAGCCAAATACTTAGAGAGTTGTCATTACAGAACTTACAGATAATATTTGAGCTGGGTTTTGCAGCACAATTATGTTAACAGGGAATACAGAAGGGGCTAAGAATGCATCCGGGTGGAGCACCAGTGCTGAGTGTGAGTGTAGAGGACGTGCAGTTGCCAATTTTCACCTCCTCTGGCCTGCACGTCCGAAAGTCCAGAATCCAAATACACATGTAGCTGTTTAGCCTCAGATTTTTGAAACTTAGAAACTTGACTTCAAATTGTGAATCAAGCAAAGACACAGTGCTCTGCTTGAAACATGGAAATCACTCAATTACTCAGGGAGGTGTTAAATATGTCGTGCTCAAAATTGTTGGCACCCCTGATAAATATGATCAAATATGGCTGTAAGAAATAAATCTGCATTGTTTATCCTTTTGATCTTTTATTTAAAAAATTCACAAAAATCTAACATTTCATTGAAGTTAAAGAATTGAAAATGGGGGGTAAATCACATTATGTAATAAATACTTTTCTCCAAAACACGTTTACAGTTGTTGGCACCCCTTAAAAATGTTATGAGTAAAATATCTCTGAAGTATATTCCCATTAATATTTACATTTTTAGCACACCAGGGTGACGAGGAACATGAAATTGTCCAGCTATGACGTCTTGGTTCACAGAAGTATAAATATAAGGAAGCACAAAGGCCAAATTCCCTTAATCATCACCACAATGAGTAAAACCACAGAATATAGTTCTGATGTGCAGAAAAAGATTGTCGAGCTTCAAAAAATAGAAAGTGGCTGAAGGAAAATAGCTAAAACATTGAAAACCCCCATTTCCATCATCAGGGCGATAATTAAGAAGATCCAATCAGCTAAAGATGTTATGAATCTGACTGGAAGAGGACGTGTGTCTATATTGTCCTAATGCACGGCGAGGAGGAGAGTTTGAGTGGACAAAGACTCTCCAAGGATCACAGATGGAGAATCACAGAGATTATTCGAGTCTTGGGGTCAGAAAGCCTAAAAAATAAAAATCTAACAAACCCCTACATCACCACATGTTGTTTGGGAGGGATTCAAGAAAAATCCTCCTCGCTCATCCAGAAACAAACTCCAGCATATTCAGTGGTCAGGCACAACTGGAACTTCAGACCGGACCTGGTTCTGTGGTCAGACACAACTGGAACTGGTTCTGTGGTCAGATGAACTGTAAAAATAGCTTTTTGGCAGCAAATCTACCAGAAAGGTTATGTGCAAACAGGGATAAAAAGTACCCCATGCCCAGGGCTAAAAATACAGCTGGAACTTTAACGTTGAGGGCCTATTTTTTTGCTGGAGGTCCTGGACATCTTGTTCAGACACATGGTATAATGGATTCTAGCAAATACCAACAGATAAAAAATCAAAACCTGACGGCCTCTGCTAGAAATCTTATAATGGGCCATGGTTAGCTCTTCGATCTTGACAAAGATCCAAAATCAACACACAAATGTGTCACTGAGCACAAAATGAAGCTTCTGCCATGGCCATCCCAGTCCCCTGACCTGAACCCTATAAAAAATGAGTGGGCTGAACTGAAGAGAAGAAGCACCAACATGGATCTGGGAATCTGAAGGATCTGGAGATATTCAGTATGGAGGAATGGTCTCTGATCTCTTGTCAGGTGTTCTCCAAACTCATCAGGCATTAGAGGAGAAGACTCAGCTGTTATCTTGGGAAAAGGAGGTTGCAAAAAGTATTTAATAAAAGGGTGCCAACAATTGTGGCCAACGTGTTTTGGAGAAAAGCATTTATTTCATAATGTGATTTGCCCCCCATTTTCAATTATTTTACTTCAATGAAAGGTTAGATTTTTGTGAAATGTTTTAATATAAGATCAAAAGGATAAACAATGCAGATTTATTTTTCTACAGCCATATTTGATCATATTTACCAGGGGTGCCAACAATTTTGAGCACGACTGTATTTAACACCTCCCTGAGTAATTGAGTGATTTCCATGTTTCAAGCAGAGCACTGTGTCTTGAATACAATGCCATAGATTTAAATATAATGCTATAGATCTAAATATAAAGCCATCAATACTTTCACGATTAGTTAACCTTGAGTGATGTAATAGTAAAATCATGCTTAAAGTTTTTGAGAGAGTTAAAATGTAATACTGAGCTATAGCTAAGATGTCAGCCAATCACAGCAGTGGACTTTTACACTAAAGTCTCACATCAGACACACCCCTTCAAACTGAGCGTTCAGAGCAGAGGCTAAAATCAGGTAGGAAAAATGCCTCTTATTTCGAAATTATGAAAATGTTTGATGTAAAAATCATACTAACATTATAAGTGCACCACAGGAAAACGATGCCGTTCATGACCCCTTTAAAACATATAAGCACTGACATCGTCGCAAGGCAAACTGCACCTTATCTCTGCATTTGACAGCGCATTTTGTGAATCAGAGGCTATCCTTCAGTACCTAGTAGTTTATGCTGTGTCGACCAGTAAAAGTCATTTTAACAGAAGGTTGAAAAATTATATTTTCAGAAATTTTGAATGGATTCCCCGAACTACCAGCACATGGAAACTCGATGTTCTGCACGAATCGCATATAGACTGTGTGACATATTTTAGTTTCAAAACTACAAAAAAGGTGACAACTTTGGGGCACATTTTGAAGGCTACCTACAATATTCTAAGATTAGAGTAAACACTGACTAATTGTGATACATGACAAGTGAATACATCCATCTCTGGCTCAGCGCCAGCCAAAGCAGGAACACAGATTGTAATTTAGCAGTTGATGGTGTGACGGACTGATTGTTCTAATCACATTATCAAGTAAAACAAAAAAAAAAAAGTATTTTGAAGATGCATTCAAATCCACTTGGCTCAAAAATCTGAGGGGCCACTTCTCAGAGAACTGTTTACTAGGGGTGTGAACCTACACTGGTCTCACGGTTCGGTTCGATTACGATTATCATGTCATCGATTCGGTTCAATTCGATATCACGATGCACCGCATCCTCATGTATACAATTTTGTCAATAAACACAAGCAGTCAGATATATGAACTGAACCTTTACATTTACCTGCTCAAAGAAAACAAGCTTCTTAAATGTATCAAACTAAACTCAAGTCTGGGCACAGAAGACAACAGGAGCATTTAGATGAAATACACAAAAGTAAATGTGGCAGAAATATATAAAATGGAAAGGGATGTTAATCACCATTTAAATTTTATCCGACTACGCCACCCTGGTGGGAGGCCAGGGAAAATAACTCCCAATATAAGACACACAGATACGTTTCACCAACTAAAGGCAAGGAATTAAGAGAGACGCGAGTAGAAATACAAAAGGGAATTTTATTATAAAAATCACAAACTCTGATTAAAACCCCCCACAATGGCAGAATTATAAATACCCAGGGCCAGGATTAAGTAGGAACCAGGCAGGCCAGGTGCAACTTAGGTCATCCAAAACCCACCTCAATTCACACACACAAAACACCACGCACACCCACCAAAGGGAAGTTGTATCAGCACACAGCACACTGTGATACACTGCAAAAATAAAGCAGCTAGCCTCCCCAGTTCCACACGCGACCTCACTGGCCCTGAGAAAAAAAGGAAAACAACATTAAAGACAATAACAATTAATAGAAATAAACCAAATACCAAAATGATACAATACGGTCGCAACTCTGACACTCAGGCCTCCAGAGGACACCATAGGTCTACAAACAGACAATCAACCAGCACCTAAAATGGCGCTAAAGCAATGAATCAAAGAAAATAAAACAAACAAGACAAACTTTTACAACAAATAGATATAAAAAAAACAAAATAATCAAAACCAAGACAAATAACAACAAGGAAACAAATCTGGAAACAAAGATAATTATACCCAAAAGCTTAAATTATAAATAGCCTTGAGGACACAAATCTGAGGCCCACTTTAACAGGCCCGACGACTTGCAAACAGCAGAGCAGTACACAGTTCAAATGACCGTGACGCGATCAAATCCAGAATAGATCCATCAGCAAAACAGCAGCTGCGTCACCTGAGATCACTAGCTAGGAACCGGACTTAATTGTTCCCCTTTCGGATGATGTCAAACACCGAACGCATAGCTGTATGGTTACTCACTACCGGTGCCGCAGCTCAATCTGACGACCAGCCTTCACACACACACACACACGTGCACTCGCTGCTGTTACTGAAAGTGAACTCCGCCACAACTTGCCGCAATGCCAAACGCCACCAGCGCCGCTCTAAATTAAACTGAATGGGAGATGGAACGGGAGCGGAAATGCCAGGGAGAGGGGGAGAGAAGCACCCCAAGTCACACACACATACCAGCCCGTCAAAATAAGGGTCCCTAAATAGTGGTTACTATCACCCAATTGGTCAACCCATTACACTCCAACCATCCAATGAGATGACGTGACTCATCCTGCCACATAAATACTAAAAGCCAATTTAAGAGGTGGTCGGGCTGCATTGCAGTCAAAACTAAAGTCTAAATGCATCTGGTTGTTGAAACCAAATATGTATAAAAAATAAAATAAACGTATGAGAGCGTGTTATAGGCTATATGACGTTATAGCCAGATATGACAGTGCTACCGCAGCAGCATCGCCACAGACGAGTATCTCTTCATTAAGCCAATGCACAAAATACTGCAAATGAAACCGAAAGTAAAGTAGTAGGTGCTCAACATACAATCATCTTCATTAAGAGTGAGGAAACTGAATGATCTCACCAGTGCTGTGGCCGCGCTCGCTCATGTTGCTGTCTTTGATTTTGAAATGCAGCTCATATCTTTTGTTTTCGGTGACGTGAACTGCATTAAATCTGCATATAGTGAACAGATTTATATCCGTTTTGCGGCTAAATGAATAAATCAGTCCTCCAGGTCATGCAGGTTGTTCATACAAGATGAAATGTGACGAGATGTCGACTTTTAAAGTAGTTGGAGCATTTTAATTACTCTCACTCACGTCTCGCCTCGCTCTGCCATCGTATGCTACCGAGACAATACACGTGTGTGACAAATGACGTCAGAAAAGAATCAGTACATTATAACCAGTTATGGTCTATTGCTGAACCGATACTGCATCGTCCTCGTCTGAATCGCGATGCATCGAAGAAACGATTAATTTCGACACCCCTACCATTTACATATGTAGACATACCCGGAGACAGTTTCCAATTTCCAACCAATGGCAGCTTCCTAAAAGGAAGGGTCAGGGTTTCAGCATGAGGCCTTCCTTACGTAGTGGGATAAATGGTGCCTTGAGTTTTTATATATTCTTTATTAAAACGTTATGCATGTTATAGAATCACATACTGTGTAGTGGGTATATAAGCGGGGACTTTAAGGCACTGCGCGGGTGTCAGAGCACCATTTGTGCGTCACTACCCATGGACCGCCCTTTCCGGTTTCGCCCGCCTTCCGCTTTCAGCGTTAATAAGGCGGCTGCCTTATTCAACGTCCTCCTGCTGTATTCCCATGCCTTATTGGTCTGTTCGTGTGCATGATCGGACTCGCAACTATAGCAACATGAAGGAGAAATAGTTGGGACCCACTGGGTTCAGTACAGCCTGGCAACATTCTTTGATGCTGCTGCTTTGTATGCATTGGTTTATAAATTACTCTTCAGCGAGTGTATTTTCTGTGTATTGTGTGCTTACAACCTGCTCTCCAGCGCGAGTTTGCTTGGTTTATGCATTTAGCATTTAAACTCTCTTCAGCAGGTTTTGATTTGGTGTTTTGGTATAATTGTTTTAAATTTTTTTTGTATATTTGGTATTTGCATGTTTATGTGAAAGTGTTGTAATTATCCACCTCCAATTTTGGTGCTTTGAGTTTGAACCTCCTTGGAGGTAGTTTTTTTTTTTCTTGTGTTATGATGTTTTGTTACGGCTTTTCAGCTCATCTAGGTAAACAGTATTATTTATATTGTTTATTTTGAAACTTGGCTTAATTTAGTCTTTTGTTGCTGGAGCTGAGGCTTCAGGGTAGGTCACTAGTAGGCCCTCATGAGCGTCACAGAGTGCAGTGCATTTTTTGTATCTGACCCACTGTGTGTGTGTGGTGTGAGGAGACCTGTGCACAAGGTGGTAAGACTTTCATATAGGAGCTTGGTGCTCACTAAACTAGTTCACCTGCCATTGGTAAGCCTCTGTCTCCTTCTCTTGGTTCCAGTCTCTCCTATGTGTGTCTATTCTAATCACTATGGTATTTTAATGTTTTTATGATCACTGCTGAATATTGTATAAATAAACTTTTGTATTTTTGGGTATCCACGTCTCAGACCCTTTTACTTTCGAAACACGAACCTGTGTCCTTTTGGGTATGTGATTAACTCATAAGTACTAATATTTCCCTGGTCATCAGGGTGGCGTACTCAGCTACATTTTAGAGTGTCTTCGTTACAGGAGTCCCCGTCCGTGCCACACTTACACCATGGTCTCAGCCTCAGATTGCCCAGGTAAAATAAATACAATAAAATCAATACAATTAAAATAAATGTGGCTGCACAGTTGAAAAAAAGGCTGCTTAGTGTGATTATCAATTCAAAGGATGCAATTTGATTAAGGATAGTCTGTTGCGCTGTTTCAAACGGAAGAGCCGCACTGTTACACGCATGCAGCTTACAGTGTTTTCAGAATCAGAATCAGAATACTTCAGTTCACAGTAAATGCTGATTCTCTGTATGTGCAGTGAGTTGGACATGGGAATGCATTATGAGCTAGGTTCACTTTATTTACACATTATTTTCACAGTTCATGCATTCATGTCCTCGTATGCGATGACAGAGATGGAAACAATCCTGGAAGACTATGGCAATTCAGAGTGTGTGTGTGTGTGTGTGTGTGTGGACTGGTAATCCCTACGGTATGGGGACAAAATGTCCCCACAAAGATGGCAATATCCAAATTTTTGTCCTTGTGGGGACATTTTTTTGGTCCCCATGAGGAAAACATCTTATAAATCACACTAAGTGATGTTTTTTGAAAAAGTAAAAATGCAGCATGTCTCCTGTGATGGGTAGGTTTAGGGGCAGGGGCAGTGTAGGGGGATAGAAAATACGGTTTGTACAGTATAAAATGAATTACGCCTATGGAATGTCCCCATAAAACATGGAAACACAACATGTGTGTGTGTGTGTGTGTGTGTGTGTGTGTGTGTGTGAGGTCATTCATTTACATAGAGCATACATTATTCATATTTAAATAGTCTTTTGCGGTTTAATATTCACAGACACTAGTCTATATGACCAGATGCATTCTCAGGAACAGAAATTTGGCACAGATTGATTTAATGTGTAATGCTGTAATTCATTTGGTACCCATAAAAATGCAGAGTTAAAGCACCCAATCCACCATGTCGGCATCTACCAACATGATCTCATGACAATGCATTATAAATAAATGCAGTGGCACAATCTACGTAGAATGTATCACATAAAATGAGGACCACAGCGTGCAAATGAGTACGCGTTTTTAGATGCATATGATCACGCGCTTTATGGTGTGTATGCAATACGCTTTTAGGTAAGGTGAGAAATTGGGGTGTGGGATTGCGTACATATAATCGCCATAAAGTCGTATCATGTGCGCGCCAAGCGGCGTACCATGTGCGCCAAAGTGAAGACACGGGCGTATGCGTTGCGGATGCTCGCCTGCATTGACCTCTGCTACATTTTTACTAGTGAAGATCGGGCTACATCTACATGGCAACCGAGGCAATCTCAGGCTGGACTATGCTTGGCTTGCCACTGTTTATTCAATGTCACAGCTGGTGAGCCGGCGTTTGTTCAGTATGGCATAGTGGGTATTCACGTTCCCACAGCGTCAGCAACTGAATGAATGTCCCTATGAAAGGGAACCTTTATGGAAATTGTTCCCAAACTTTTTAGAGTGGCATACCCCCTGAGACATTTAACATCCCCCCACTCTTCCACTTAAACTGCAGTTCTACCTTTTCCATTAAAGCTACACTGTGTAACTTTTTTAGTTTATTCTTAGCTAAAAACACTTAGTTCTTTCAAAAATATATGTGCATATTAATATATATTTACTTCTTTCAAGTAATAAAGTATTCTCGAAAGTGTATAATATGCCATTGAAAATACATATGGGTGAGGGGTTTGAATGCGCGTCGCCATGTTGCCCCTCCATCTTGAAAGTACAGTAGCCAAAGAGGGACATACGCGTAAATTCAAGCTTCGCCTTTGGCGTTTTAACACTCGATGGCACCGTGTTGAATGTGAAGAGGGGGATTGCTTGAGACTGATATAGCCTACAATGTAAACTTTGCCTTACGCTAGTGATGTCGTACAATATACAGAATAACGATAGCACTGATAAAAGTTACTTTACTAAGATTAGCTTGCATTCGTCTGGGAACCTGATAGCTGATGTTAGCAATGAAATGGTAAAAAATTACGAAAAGGTAAAACTATTATTCATTTTACATAGATGTCATAACCTACATGTTAACTGTCAAATTAAATAACTGCAGTAACCTAAAGTAACCTCATCACTTGAAGGAACACTCATGCACGAGGTCGAACTGGAAGCCATGTTAATCCTGGACTAAATCGGCCACCGTAGGAGTTAAAACAAAATCCGAATTGAGAGGAACAGAAACTAATATTCACTGGATGGTCATATACCTTTTCACCGCTAGATGGGGGAAAATATCACACAGTGTAGCTTTAAGGGACAATATCTGCCCCCAATTTTCAGGTGCCTTTTTTACCTTTATAAAAAAAAGGTTTTCTAACTCAATTAAATGCATATCATGTTTTCTATCAATTAAATGATCAATATAACAAATAAAGCAATACATTCAACTAAATCAATAATTTAAATCAAATGAAATCCGTATCAACAAAAGTCATCTTTGCACTGCAGTAGTACAAGCTTCTTCTATTTGATTTACAAAACTTGATGTTGGCCCTCTGGTCTAAAAGTTTTTCCCACCTCTGCTCATTCATTTATACTAATAGGTCTGGCCAATCACTGCTTGACAACTGGAGTATATAAGCACTGAACTCTGTTTTATGATCTCAAGTGATGGCACTGATGTTCCTTTCTGAGTTGGGACCAGTGTTGGGCAAGTTACTGAAAATAAGTAATTAGTTACAGTTACTAGTTACTTCTTTTTAAAAGTAATTGAATTACTTTACCAATTACTGTATATCAAAATTAATTAGTTACTAGGGAAAGTAACTTTTAAGTTACTTTTATGTTTGCTTTTTAAATGTAAATAGGAACAGAACTGAACATTAAAACACAATAAACATAATTTTTAGACCTATTTATTGTCATCAACAGGGCAACAGGCCTTCAAAATCAGATCCAGCAGTAGCCTAGTATACGGTGTGTAGTGTCCACCAACAGCAGCAGCGAGAGTAATGACCTTTACCTGCTCACTTCATTCATTTTCTCTGACCACATATCTATCCGCTTGTGAAAAGACCAGACATATCGGGTTGTTTAAACCACCTATGGAGCTACATTTTACTCCAGGCAAATTGCTAAAAAATAAACGTGTGTGAGCGTTACCTATATATGTTCAGATATGACGCGCTACTGCAACACGCGTCGCCGCAAATGAGTAACGCAAGAACACACGCAAACGACCGCAAGGAAAACTGAAAGCCTTAGATGCTCAAAAACACAATCATCTTTATTAAAACTAATGAGACTAAATGATCTTACCGGAGCTTAGGTCGCTCTCTCTCATATTGAGGTCTTGAAATGAGCTGATGATAAGATGCAGCTCGAATCTTTTGCTTTATTTCATTGACGTTAACTCCATTAAATGTGCATATGCGGCGGAAATTGAAGATCGGATTTATTTTGCGGAGAGGTGTAAGGTAAGACAACCTGCATGCTTTTATTGTATTTGTTTAGCTTGTGTAGATCGTTTTGTTTGCGAGCGCCTATAGCCTACGATCAGCCTAATAGCCTAACCTAAACTTATCAAAAATGCCTTTTTGCTGTGGTGGTTTTTACACTTGTTAGCGTTCAAACTTGTTATGCTCTAAGTATTTTTCACTTTTTTATATTATGTTTTATTATAGGGATGACAAGTCCAGTGTTGATTTGAGAGGCTAAAGCATCGGGTTAACTCACTGTCGGCCGCTGGCACTAGTAAATCTCTTAAAAAAATAAAACCTTTAATTTAACAAACAAAAAAATGCTCCAAACATTTTTCTAAATTAACTTAATAAAGAAACGGAACGAAATATAACTACTTTGACATTAAAAACAAAACTGAACTATTTTAATGGCTGCAACAAGGCAGGCAAGGCAAGTTTATTTATATAGCACATTTCATACACAATGGCAATTCAAAGTGCTTTACATGAAAATGAAATTAAAATAGTGATAAGAATTAAGAATACCACGTGTAAGACTTAAAAATAAAACAGGATAATTAAAAACAGTTGTAAAGAGAATTTTTAAAATAAGAAGACAATAGAAATATATAGTTGTAAAGATATTTAAAAAGAATAAAATTATTACAGTGTATATATAGATAAAAAATAAAATAAAAATAAAAATTAAGATGATGCATAGATTAGAATAGGTGCAATCAGTCGGACGTACAGGCACAGTGCTCATTCAGTAAAGGCACAGCTGAACAGATGTGTTTTGAGTCTAGATTTGAATGTGGCTACTGTTGAGCACATCTGATCTCTTCTGAAGCTGGTTCCAGCTACGGCTGGCACAATAGCTGAACGCAGACTCTCCTTTCTTTGAGTGAACTCTTGGTATTTCTAGCTGACTTGATCCTGATGATCTGAGTGATCTGATGGGTTTGTATTTAATCAGCATATCTGCAATGTATTGAGGTCCTAGGTCATTGAGTGATTTATAAACAAGTAATAATATTTTAAAATTGATCCTAAATGTAACTGGAAGCCAGTGTAAAGACCTGAGGACTGGCGTGACATGGTCATATTTTCTTGTTCTGCTCAGAATCCTGGCCGCAGCATTCTGTATGAGCTGCAGCTGTCTAATGGTCTTTTTGGGAAGGCCGGTTAGAAGACCATTACAATAGTCCACCCTGCTGGTGATGAAAGCATGAACGAAGTTTCTCTAAGTCTTGCCTGGAAACAAAGCATCTAATTCTTGCAATATTTTTCAGATGATAGTGTTGATTTAGTTATTGCTTTGACATGACTATTGAAACTCAGGTCTGACTTCCAAAATCACACCAAGATTCCTGACTTGATTTTTGTTATTAGACCTTTTGTCTCAAGATATCGTTCACCTTGAGAATTTCATCTTCGTTTCCAAATGTAATGATTTCAGTTTTGTTTTTGTTTAACTGGAGATAGTTTTGGCTCATCCAACTGTTAATTTCATCAATGCATTTGCACAGGAGTCAATGGGGCTATAGTCATTAGGTGATAGTGCTAAGTAGATCTGGGTGTCGTCAGCATAGCTGTGGTAAGCCATTTGGTTCTCTCTCATTATTTGGCTCAGTGGCAGCATATACAGGTTGAATAGGAGTGGTGCTAGAATTGACCCTTGTGGGACTCCAAGTCATGGATGTCAGTCAGACTTATGGTCACCTATACTCACATAATAACCTCTTCCTTCTAAGTCTGACCTGAACCATTTAAGGACCATCCCAGAAAGTCCGACCCAGTTTTCCAGCCTGTCAAGAAGTATGTTATGGTCAACAGTGTCGAATGCGGCACTGAGGTCGAGTAGCACCAGAATTGATGTTTTGCCTGTATCTGTATTGGCGAATATCATTTATGATCTTTATGGCGCTGTTTCTGTGCTGTGATGTGGTGAAACCAGATTGAAAATTGTCAAAGTATCCGTTTGAGCTTAAGAATTTGTTCAGCTGACTGAAGACAACTTTTCAATGATCTTGCCTATGAAGGAGATTTGAGATTAGTCGGTAGTTGTTCAATATGGAGTTATCCAGATTTCTCTTTTTCAGAAGAGGCTTAACTACTGCGGTTTTAAGGGAGTTTGGAAAATTCCCATTGAGAAGTGATGAGTTTACCACTTCTAGCAGATCTGCTTCTAAACAGTTAAACACACTTTTGAAAAAAGAAGTGGGGAGTGTGTCAAGGAGGCAGGTTGATGTTTTAAGGTGCTGCACCGTTTCTTCTAAAATTTTATAATCAATTGCTTCAAAATCAGACATAGTAACTTTCCGAGGTTGTGGTCTGATCTGACTGACCCCAAAGCAACTCACGGATGTGCTGATCGCCTTCCTGATATTATTTATTTTCTCTGAGAAGAAGGAAGCAAACTCACTGCATTTGCTGTCAGAGAGCATTTCACTGGGAATGTGACTCGGGGTTTGTCAGTCTCTCTACAGTAGCAAAAGAGTGCGCGTGTTGTTTATGTTTCTGTTTATAATATTTGAGAAGAAGGTCTGTCTAGCCTTGCCTAGTTCCACATTGAAATCATGAAGGCTGTCTTTATAGATGTTATAATGGATTATAAGTTTTGTCTTCCATACATGCGTTCAGATTTCCTGCATTGTCTTTTCATTATTTGCACTGCGTTGAGTTTCTCCAGGTGCTTTCTGTCTTCCACTCTTTTTCTTGACTTTCTCAGGAGCAATATTATCAATTACACTCTTAACTTTTGAGTTAAAGGAGTCAAGAGAGAATCAACAGAGTCTGCAGATATGCTTGGTGTTAGAGATATAGCCTTCATAAATAGCTCACTAGTGTTCTCATTTAAGCTTCTCTTTTTGACAGCGACAGATCTAGCTTCAATGGCAGGAGAGATTGAAATATCAAAGAAAATACAGAAATGATCAGACAATGCTACATCTTTAACAACAATTGATGAAATGTTTAGACCCTTGCTGATAAGTAAGTCTAGAGTGTGTCCACGATTGTGTGTGGGACCATGTACATGCTGTGTCAAATCAAAAGTGTTAATAACAGTCATGAGCTCTTTTGTTGTACTGGATTCAGCATTGTCTATGTGAATGTTAAAATCCCCAGCAATGGCAAAACAATCAAACTCTGAGGAGATTATTGATAACAGCTCTGTAAAGGCAGGAGAGTATTTTGGAGGCCTGTAAACAATGATAAGCAGGATGCGTGGAGCACCTTTTAACACAATACCCAGATATTCAAAAGACAGATAGTCACCAAATGACACTTGCTTACATTGATAGACATCTTTAAAAAGAGCAGCAATACCCCCACCTCTTCTAAACGCTCTGGACATACTCATAAAAGTAAAGTTAGGAGGGGCTGTTTCATTGAGGACTGTTGCACTGCAGTTTTCTTCAAGCCAAGTTTCATTTAGAAGCAAAAAATCTAGGTTGTTTGTGGTTATTAAGTCATTGACTAGAAATGATTTGTTCTTAAGTGAACGGATATTTAAAAGTGCTAACTTAACAGTATTAATTTTTTTCCCCACAGTAATCTTAGTTTGACATGTAATAGGCAGCAGATTAGATGGGTTTGCTATACGGTCTGAGAAGGTCTTACACTTTCTATCACGTAACAGAACTGAAATAGAGAAAGAGACAGGCACACTGGGTTCCCGCTCTGTAAACATTTGATAAAGTTACTGTTATCATGGCGGGACCCAACACACATCACTGAGAGCTGGTATCAGTTGTTTTGGGTTCACCTACAACAGATGGAGGAGGGTGTTGGCCCTGGCGTTGTGACCAAGAAATCTCACAGGAGGAGGCTGAGAGCGAGCTGGGCCCACAGGCTTTGATGGTTGTGGGGCTCGACGCCTTTGGTTGATATCTGGGGCTCGCAGAAATCGAGTGTGATAGTCTGGTTCCAGCATAGACCATTTGCTCCATTCTCTCTGAGAAGCTCAGAAGCGGGATGCTGGTGAGAGGGATAACATGTCTGGTGAGGGTGGCTGTTGTTCTGGTGTTATCGGAGGCTGAATTATGTTATCATCCATTTCATGGAGTGACTTAGACATTTCATGCAGTTTCCTGTTCAGACTAGTCATAAAGCGTAACAGTTCACTAGTCTGACCCCTTAGAGCCCACCCTTTCGTGCACCTCCACAGTATGGGCAGAGATGTTACTGTTCAGTCCTCAATCTGTGTTAGTTCTAATATGTCACAGTCTGTCTGTGGTGAGCACTGTGGGCGGACTCAGATGGGAGTGTGTCCGTGAGCAGTGGCTGTTGTGGCTGCGTGATGTTATCAGTGTCCTTGTGGAGTGTGACATGTCCATTCAGATGCTGAAATGAAGTCCTGTAGTCGTCCATAGTCTGTTCAGGTGTGTGTGTGCCATTCAGGTCGAGTGAGTTAGCACACACAGCTGAGGGATGGTGTAGGGAAAAGTGAATATTGTCCTTTAGCACTCTTGCACCAAGTTTGTTTGGGTGAAGGCCATTTGATGTAAACAATTGTCTCTGGCTCCAGAATAGATTAAAGTTGTCGATGAAGTTCACTCCCTTTATGTTGCAGGTTTTTTGCAGCCATGTATTACACGTTACAATGTAACGTGTAAAAACACAGGCTGGGCTAGGGCCTATAGATTTGAGCTTCTTGTCTGCAAGCGTTCATTTTTGACAATAGAGAGTAACGCGAGTAGCGAACTCAGTCAAATTTCAGTAATTGTAATTGCGTTACTTGATTTACTGGTTGGGACTTTATCGTAGTTCATTAAATTGACATATTTTAATTTAAATTAAGCTTGTGTGAACGATATCCCTTTCGCAGTGCCCTATTGAAATATGCAATAATCACACAGGAAAGGATAGCAGTCATTTGACTGTCCTACTGTGACAGTCAGTACGTTTACATGGACAACAATACTCCGATATTAATCTGATTAAGACCATACTCTGATTAAGAAACTACCATGTAAACAGCGATTTCTAATTACCTTAATCCGATTAAAGCCATACTCGAATTAAACAAAAATCGAATTAAGACATGTGGAGTATGCCTATTTTAGTCGCATTATCGAAGTGCATTGTAGACATGTACACACCTTAATCTAACTATTAACGCCGTTTGGATTTTTCGACGCATTTTGCGACAGGACACATACACTCAGTGGTCAACCGTTTGACGGCAAACAAGAGAAGCATGGCTTCAAGCAAGAATGACATGCTGCCGACTGAAAGCACAGAGGAGGCCTGTTGCTGGAGAATTTGTATCCGCCGTCGTCTACTTGCACGTATAGCATGGACAATTAACTGCACTTGAAACTCTCGTAAAATTAAAAATGAAACACCCAAAACTGTATGTGGTACCATAACAAAGACGAACTGCGTGAAATTCTTGAGGGAACGTCGGACGGCGTGGCATGGAGACGAATGACGCTCTTAATCGATTTATGTTCTATAACATGTAAAATGGGAACATGAACGGATTACTCTAAAAGCAACTCATGTAAACACCTTAATCAGATTATTGTCTTATTCAGAATAAGGTCAATAATTAGATTACTGCTGTCCATGTAAACGTAGTCATTGAAATGTTCATAGTTTTGTCACCGCTACATCAGCCATTTTTTCTCAGTGTTACCCATTTTCATTGTTTTATGCACTTTTAATGTTAATTGGGTGTAGAACTTCACTATTTTGCTCTTTTACTCCTTTTCAATGTTACTCTTTTGTCCTTATCCTCACATACTCCAATATACATTGTCTTAAGCAGGGCTGTATTGCAGTCACACGCATGATTATGAGACCGAGCGCTTAGTTGTGCGAAATGAGTGCTTGTTGTGGCTCGTTCTTGTGTAAGGTTAATCTATGGCTGCATGATTAACCGAAGTTAAGCTGGAATCACAAATTGGCTCAGCATTATATCACTATGTTCTAATTAAAATACAGCTTTTGAAGTACAGCACTGACATCAGTGCAAATGATAGGT
This sequence comes from Gobiocypris rarus, assembly GCA_023029165.1. Classification (NCBI taxonomy): domain Eukaryota; kingdom Metazoa; phylum Chordata; class Actinopteri; order Cypriniformes; family Gobionidae; genus Gobiocypris; species Gobiocypris rarus. Next base: position 6,903,820 of record CM040911.1, on the reverse strand, counting down.
TTGCATTAAATACTGCTCTTTTCATCTCGCAAGCACTGAGAGTATGTCACATTTTGTCATGTTTTTGCTCAAATTCACTTTATGTTGGGGACTGTATGTGTATATAGGTAGTCGAATGCTCATCCACTACGGGGCTCCGGTAAGAAGCGTGACACAAGACAGGGAACTGTTCAACACTTTATATAACGTTTTGGCTACATGCATTGTCATCATCCAGTTGTACTCAGTCTTGTGATATATACAAAAGGTATTAAATGTGGTCTTTCTGAAATAAACTGTCACATGCCTGTCCTGTCTTGTGTGCACATGTGGGTTTTTGTTAGTGTGGCCATGTGCCTCTGTCTTTGTTTGATCCCTCCCCCTTGTTATCTCGTTATTGGTTTCATTTGCCCCACCTGTGTTCCCTCATTTCCAGCTTGATTTCTCCCCTTTATATTACTCATTGTGTTTGTCAGTCTTGGTCGGATCCTTGTTATGTCTACGTCTCCCGTTTCCCTGTGATTCCCAGATGGTATGTGTTTGAGTTTCTTTGTGTATTCTTATTATGTGTTTTTCCCCCTCGTGGGTTTTGTTTTGAGTTTGTTTTATTTAATAATTAAATCCTTTTTCTTGCACTTGAGTCCTCGCACCAGTTTTCCTTTGTGTTAACGTGACAGAAGGATCCGACCAAGAGAGGACTCAGCAGGAGGGGTTTTTTTTGGCCTTGTTTTGTTTTTTGTTTGTTGTTTTTTTTGTTTTTTTGATTCCCAGTGCACCATGGACCTTCGCAGACACGTACAGGTGATGCGGCAGGTAAAATCTAGATACATCCGTCAGCAGGGGGCGGATGTAAAAGAGTTTGCCTGCCAATTCCTCAGAGAGGTGCATCACCTGTACCTAAATGAGGCAGAGAAGGCAGAGGTCTTCAACCTCTGCCTGGACATGCCTCTCAGTCCCATGGAGATCGACAGGATGGGGACCCCGGACTTTTGGGAGTTTGTGGACCGGCTGAACTCCCTTCCTCCTAGGACCTCGATTCGGAGAGCTCCGTGGGTCCATGTTCCGGTGGTCCCAGTTCCGGTGGATCCTGTTCCGGTGGATCCTGTCCCCGTGGTCCGTAAGCGGAGGTGGAGAGGGAAAGCACGCTCCGTGACGGTTCCGATGGTCGCTGTTCCGGTGGTCGCTGTTCCGGTGATCGCTGTTCCGGTGGATCGTGTGCCGGTGGTCCCAGTGCCAGTAGATCGTGTTCCGGTGGTCCCAGTCCCGGGGGATCGTGTTCCAGTGGTCCCAGTTCCGGTGGATCGTGTTCCGGTGGTCCCAGTTCCGGTGGATCGTGTTCCGGTGGTCCCAGTTCCGATGGATCGTGTTCCGGTGGTCCCAGTGCCGGTGGATCGTGTTCGGTGGTCCCAGTCCCGGGGATCGTGTTCCAGTGGTCCCAGTTCCGTGGATCGTGTTCGGTGGTCCCAGTTCCGGTGGATCGTGTTCGGTGGTCCCAGACCCGGTGGATCGTGTTCCGGTGGTCCCAGTGCCGGTGGATCGTGTTCCGGTGGTCCCTGTTCCGGTGGATCGTGTTCAGGTGGATCGTGTTTCGGTGGTCCCGGTTCCGGTGGATCGTGTTTCGGTGGTCCCGGTGGATCGTGTTCCGGTGGTCCCGGTCCCGGTGGATCGTGTTCCGGTGGTCCCGGTCCCGGTGGATCGTGTTCCGGTGGTCCGAGTCCCGGTGGATCGTGTTCCGGTGGTCCCAGTCCCGGTGGATCGTGTTCCGGTGGTCCCAATTCCGGTGGATCGTGTTCCGGGGATTCCTGATCCGGTGGTCCCGAGTCCGGACACGGCCTGGAGGGCTGTGACAGGATGTTTTATGGTGCCCGTCTGGAGGGCTTGGGAGAAGCACAGGACTTTCTCCGAGCCCCCAGAGGCAGTCCCGGTGGTCCCAGTTCCGGTTGTCCCAGTTCCGGTGGATCGTATTCCGGTGATCCCTGTTCCGGTGGATCATGTTCCGATGGTCCCAGTTCCGGTGGATCGTGTGCCGGTGGTCTCTGTGCCGATGGTCCCGTTTCCGGTGGACCCTGTGCCGGTGGACTCTGTGCCGGATGTCCCGTTTCCGGTGGACTCTGTGCTGGTGGTCCAGTTTCCGGTGGTCCAGTTTCCAGTGGTCCCGTTTCCGGTGGACTCTGTGCCGGTGGACTCTGTGCCGGTGATCCCGTTTTCGGTGGACTATGTTCCGGTGGACTCTGTACCGGCTGAACTTTTTGTTTTCCCCTTCCTTGTCTGTTCTGTCCCTCCCGTCCCGTCCCGCCCTGGTCTGTCCCTCCCGTCCCGCCCGGTCTGTCCCTCCCGTCCCGCCCGGTCTGTCCCTCCCGTGCCGCCCTGGTCTGTCCCTCCCGTGCTGCCCTGGTCTGTCCCTCCCGTGCCGCCCTGGTCAGTCTTTCCTGCACTGCCATGGGCTGATGGAGCATCTGGTAGCCGCTCTGTAGGGAGGGGGTAATGTCACATGCCTGTCCTGTCTTGTGTGCACATGTGGGTTTTTGTTAGTGTGGCCATGTGCCTCTGTCTTTGTTAGATCCCACCCCCTTGTTATCTCGTTATTGGTTTCATTTGCCCCACCTGTGATCCCTCATTTCCAGCTTGATTTCTCCCCTTTATATACTCCTTGTGTTTGTCAGTTTTGGTCGGATCCTTATGTCTATGTCTCCCGTTTCCCTGTGATTCCCAGTCAGTATGTGTTTGAGTTTCTTTGTGTATTCTTATTATGTGTTTTTCCCCCTCGTGGGTTTTGTTTTGAGTTTGTTTTATTTTATAATTAAATCCTTTTTCTTGCACTTGAGTCCTCGCACCAGTTTTCCTTTGTGTTAACGTGACATAAACAGAATATAAATATACATCACTGTATGTCTCATAACTTTGATTTACACACACATAAACACTAAAATGACACGTTCTACATGTACCAATGTCACAGAGAGGGATTAACAGCGGAAAAACATATGCACACAAATTACTGTTTATAGCTCTCATATTATAAGATGGCACAAGGCAAAATTCAATTGCACAAGCTAAATAACAAACTCACCAACGTAAAGAACATGCAAACTGTGTATTATCACGCACATTTACACCTGTAGAAAATGGCGGAGCAAACGGCTGGTGAAAGTGAATGTCAACACAATGGTGAAAACTAACGTCACCTAGTGGCATACACGTTTCATAATAAAAGTCCTTCCCGTATACTCATATAGGGAATATAGAACAGCCACCCCCAGATTAGCATAGCTAATATGTGTAAGGATGAATTCCCTAGTCCTTGGGGCCAGTGTCATCTCCATCCGGAAGTGCTGGAAGTCTTAGCCACAAGCGATCATTGATCTTGATTTGAGCTGACTTAATGTGTCCATCAGCACTGGGTATCAACTTGGCAACCCTACCAGCTGGCCAATGGGCTCTGGGAAGCTGCGGATCCATGATCATCATCACCATGTCCTCAGTTAAATATTGGGTTTCTCGCTGCCACTTCTGGTGAGGCATGTCGGATATAGTATGACCAGAAGTGGTCATGGTTTGAGAATGGTTTGAGAATGATGTCAGCGGCGCTTGGATAGTGGTTCGGGAGTATAGATTACCTGGGGGAGTGAGGCATCTCGCCGCCCCATAAGCAACATATTAACGGTAACCGGGTCTATGTTTGCCACATCGGATGAGACATATCCCAGTGGTTTGCTGTTGAGGATACCCTCTACTTCAATAAGCACTGTGCATAGTACTTCCTCTGGAACAGACTGGCTCCCAACAACTACCCACAGGGGAGACTTTACTGATCTGATCTCCCTTCCCCATGCACCTCCGAAGTGTGGTGCGGCGGGAGGATTCCTCTTAAAGTTGATCTGATAACCAACCAGCAACTCTTGCAGTTTGGGTTCCATTACTTTAAGGCTTCCTTAGCTCCGTCTCAGCTCCTTGAAAATTTGTCCCTGATCCGAGAAGATTTGGATGGGGTTCCTCTCAGGCTATAAAGCGTCAAAGTGCCAACAAGAATGCATTCGTATCAATGCTGTTGAGGAGGTCAAGGTGAATGCATCTGGTCATCAAGCATTTGAAGATGACTCCCCATCGCTTTTCAGTTTGACAGCCAATCCTTACCATGAAGGGACCAAAGCAGTGAACTCCAGTTGAGAAAAAGGCGGTTGGTACAGTCGAGGCGGGCTAAAGGTAAGTCAGCCATGATAGGCACAGTCGGCTTGCCTCTCCACTTTTGACACTCCACGCACTCTCTCTGATGTTGCCTTACTGCTTGTCTGCCTCTCTTAGGATCCAGTAGTGGCGATGGAGTTTGGCGAAAACCCTGTCAGGTCCTGGATGGAGAAGGTGTTCATCAAAGTGCTTTATCAGTTTAGTCACCTTATGCTGTGGGTCTAAAACTACTGGGTGGATCTCAGCTTGACTTAAGCCATCCAGTTTCCGCAGTCTTCCTCCCACACATATCTGTCCCAGTGCGCGTTCAAACTCTGGTGCAAGTGTGTTCAGACGGCTGGATGTAGGCACAGGTCTCAATGCCGTTAAGGTCCTAAACTCTTCTGAGAAGGTTTCCTCCTGACATCGACTCAATATGAGTGCTTCCACACTCCGGTAATCAGGGTGTTGCATGCTAATGTCTTGGGAAGCCGGCTCATGAAGAAACTGATAAGTAGCATCAACCAAGTCTTTCCAAATAGTATACTGGGATGCATCAGGAATTCCAGAACTTCAATCATTCCCAACTAGACCACAAAAGACAGACAACTTTCCTAGTCTACGAGATGTCCTCTTGAGCCTCTGTCAAGGGCGTAACTGGCCAGCGATCCGGTAGTTCATGGAGGAATTTTGGACCCTGACTCCACCTGCCTGGATTCGCCAGCTCTGTAAGCGTTTTCCCTCTCATAATGTCATCCACCGGGTTATTGGAGGAATCCACATACCTTTATGAGTAAGGTTTGCTCAACTCTTGGATTTCCGCCACTCTTGTCCTAACGAAAACCTTATATCTACAAGACTCTGACTGTATCCAGGCCAGGACAGTAGTAGAGTCAGTCCATAATGTTACCCCCTCTATAGCCATGGTCAGTTCCTGACTGAGGAGATTAGCGAGCTGGGCACTGGTCAGAGCCACGCATAGTTTGAGACGTGGCACTGACAGCTGCCGTTCGGGGGCTTGGAAAAGACTTGCAGCAGGCGCGTCATCATTTCCCACACTCACGCTCACGCTCGAGCTTCCATTTTGCTCGCGTGCGGAAACTTTTTATTTTTGTCAGTCGTAGGGCGGGACTTTACTTATTTCCTTGTAACCTGAAATGTCACTGGTCAATCCCGTTTTTCCAGAAGTCAGTGGTAAAGTGCTGAAACCCTTTAACCACTCAAAACTGACAAAGAATGATAACAAAAAGCTAACACAACAACTCTTGCTGATATGAACAAAGATGGATTTAGTTTCGAAGCCGAAAACGACAACGCCAATCTGGGCACATTTTGGTTTTACACCTGATGATAAAAGACGGCCAAAAGACGTTGACACGCCAGAAAAAGTCATTAAGGATTGTTTTTATTTCAGAATTGGATTTTTATGGACTGTTCTGTTATGGTCATAGTTTATATATGTGATTCATTGTTTCTGTTATTTACAGAATTTTCAAATTTGTAAAATATATTTATTTTTTTACTTTAGTTTGGAAGGAGATATTGACAGTCATTTTTGTGTTATGGTAACTTTATTTGATTGTTTCTATTATTTATACTTGCATATACATTTACATTGTCCCCAACTAAGCAAGCCAAAAGCAAAGACAACGTATATTTCAATGGTATCATTTGTCTATTTCAAAGATGTCAGGCAAAAGGCAAATTAATATTTCACATAGTTTTTTCTTTCTTTCTGAATCAGAACTATTACGAAACAAGTGTCAGAATAGATACTGAAATTAGCAGGGATTCAACCGGCTAGCTAGGCTAGTTCACATACTCTGGTCAAACTGTTAGCCAACCTAGCAGCTGCCTAGACACATATAAATTCCCCACTAATGATGAGATGACTTGAAAAAATTGCTAGTCCGGAACTCACTTGATTTTGTGATATTTTTACCTTTTATGAAGGGCATTTTTCTATAATCTTATTAAATATAGGCTATGCTTCCGCTTTCAATTTATATTGAAATATTGTTTTATATTCTTAAATTTGATCTATAAATTAAATTAGAATAAGACACTATAGGGCTGTTACCAATCAAATTAAATAATTTACACTGAAAAATATTATGAGATTGTTTTAAAAAAATTTTGAAAATACAAATAAGAAAACATTCAACTAAACCTCCAGAAGATGGCAGCAGGTGACCGTCTTAATGAGTGAGTCATTGAGTCGATTCATTCAAACAATTCATTCAAACAGCTGATTCAATCAGGTCGTTTATGAATAAGTTATTGAATCTTTGAGTCAACTGATTCATTAAAAACACTGAATAGTTCAGTAACACACTGTTGCTGTGAGATGCATTACAGTTCTGCTGTGATCTTTGTTTGGAAATATTTTCGCTGCTGAAACAGAAAAATAACAGTCAATACTGCAGCTAAAATGCACGTTATTTGATTTAATGGCAGTACCATAAACAATTAGTGTCATTTTCAGTTGTGATGGTATTCCGCACTCTTGGTTGTGTGATGTTGTTTAATTGTATCATATTTTATAAATATATAAACTCCACAATTTGTAATTTTAACTATGCATTTTAAATGAATTTCTCTGTGTGAGCATTGCTGATTTGTTTTCAATATCTCCTCGAGAGGCTGCACGAGCGGCAACAGCGCAAAATTGTTACCGTCAGTTCATTATACATGATATATTATTATCTACTATCGATTGCCACTTACACTAAATGAATGCAGAATCATCAATGATTCCCTAGTTATTATTTTTTATCATCAGCGTTTTAATCAGGATACTTGTCCGGTCGGGAAAGTAAAATTCTCTTTCACTTGCCCCTTCAAAACAAGTGTTAATGTCGAATGCAGAATCATCAATGATTCCCTAGTTATTATTTTTTATCATCAGCGTTTTAATCAGGATACTTGTCCGGTCGGGAAAGTAAAATTCTCTTTCACTTGCCCCTTGAAAACAAGTGTTAATGTCGAGCCCTGTTACTGTACTCATGGGATATGGACTTCTCCCACGTCGATCAGTCTAGCCACTTCGGCGAGATGGGAATCAAGTGACAGCTGTCTTCTTCTGTGGCTACTTCAGCAAGCATCTAAATCAATGTGTCTTGAGCGAGTCCGTGAATCACAGAATGTAATTAATGAATTAATACGTATTAAATTACAATGACGTTTTTAGTTTACTCTTAAATGTGGTTTAATGCGCCCTGCAGTGAACTTTGGCAGACCAGCTTTCGGTGCATTACCGCCACCAACTGAACTGGAGTGTGGAGCATCGATGGGATATGAGAGAGAGAGGAAAAAAAAACATTGGATGCATTAGAGCCATAGACTGTATTAAAATATGGACATAGTGTCTGTGACGTCAGCCATAGGAAAATGCAGAGCAGTTTCGAAGTGTAAAGTAGGGTTGAGCTGGCCGCTGCTATGTTAGCAACGCGCGCGTCACTCCCGGATAACAGAAAAAGTGTCCAAGCCCTTAATTATTTAGAACTTTAAGGCTTTATATAATGTAAACAAATGATTTATAAAAATATTCACCCCCTCGTCGTCATGAAGGACAAAACTAGCCGTTTAGACCAAAACTAGAATTTGTACCAGGCTTTTTATTTTTTGCTTTATTCTGCTGTAAAGTTGGGCATTTTAACATGGAGCTCAATGAGATTCTGCTCCTTCTGGAGCCGGTCTCTAGTGGCAAGTCGATGAACTGCAGTTTAAGTCACTTCAGTATCGGCTTCAAGAGAGACTGCGGGAGGTTGCCGCTTGATTAGAGCAGAGTTCCTCAAATCTTGCCCTGGAGGGCCAATGCGCTGCAGAGTTTAGCTCCAACCCTGATCAAACTCACCTACCTGTGATTTTCTAATGAACCTGAAGACATTGATTAGCATGTTCAGGTGTGTTTGATCAGGGTTGGAGCTAAAATCTGCAGTGCATTGGCCCTCAGGCTAAGATTTGAATAAGCCCTGCTGTAGGATGTTTATCTGTACTCCTCTTGTGAATGTGTCATGTGGTTTCTCAGTTCTGTTTGTGACTGGGTCATTGTCTTGATTGTTCACAGCTGTTCCTTGTTTGTCATTAGTCTCTCTGTAGAAATAGCCCTCATGTTTCATTGTTTGCTTGTCTAGTTGTGTCTGTGTAACCACTGTTTTTCACTGTTTACCACACCACACCAAGCCAAGTCTTTGTTTGGTTTGTATTTTTGTTTGTGTTTTGGAAGAATTAAGCTACACTTGAGTTCTTCAAACTTGCCATCAGTGGACTTCATTACAACTAGAGATGAGCAAATGAAGCTTCATGAAGCACTGAGGCTTTCCCCTTTGTCCCGGGAAAATATTCAAAGCTTTGAGAGTGTCAAAAACAGTGCTATCTGGTGTTTAGCTAAAAATAAATGCCATGTGAACCATGTGAAATAAGTTTCGCCACCACACATTACATAGATAGTTTTGTGTTAAGTGTACAAACGAAAGCCTAACAGTATCCATGTGCGTTCAATTTCTCTCTGTGATAAATTCATTTAACCATTAAACTGTGGCATTTAATGCCATTTTGAATATCAATATGATGTAATAGAAGAATAATGTAAACATATATAAATTGCTTAAGGCATATATTTAGTTTTCCTGAAATAATTATTCGTATTACTTGAACGACTGGGTAATTAAAAATGCAATTGAATAAAAACTTGCTTGTAAAGTAAGATCTGAGGGTTCGAACATTTCGATACACAAAATTGTGCACCTGATTGGACAGAAAGTGAGGCTTTGTTTGTCATTGGTCAATAGATTTCTACATTAAAGGGCACCTATTACTCAAAATTCACTTTTATAAGGTTTGAACATAAATTTGTGTTGGCAGTGTGTGTACACAACCACCCTATAATGGTAAAAATCCACCCACTCCTTCTTTTTATCCCCATAAATCATAAACAGTGTCTCAGAACAAGCCGTTTCCAGATTTCTGCTGTGTGACGTCACACTGCAGAGGCCCCGCCGACACATGTTGATGGACACTGACATACTAGCACAGACCCCTCCCTCAGAGAGCTGAGCTGTTCACAGTCCGCCATGTTTTCTCCTCCAGAGCATTAACAGCAGCATTCAAGTAAGAGATGTGTTCTTAATAAAGCTACTAAAGTTCAGTCAGTCAAGAGCAGTGAGTGAATTGCTGTTTATCTTCTGTTGTTTGATTCATATTAGGGATGCTCATATTGACCGTTTAACTGTTAACCGACAGTAAGAAGTTTTTTTTTTTTTTATTGTCTGCTGTATGGTTAAAGAAAAATATGCTGTATTTGTTAACTCACTGGGAGCAGCGACACTTGCAATCACATGTCTCTGCAGACATATTTCACAAAATTAAGCAATGGGAAAGAAGCCGACTATGTGGGACCATTTCTGTAGAAAGGGCGCGAAGTTACTTGCAAAATATGCGCTATTAAAATACAGCAGTAGTACAAGCTCTTGACTGGTGGAAAGCAAATGAAAGGCGCTTCCCGAGGCTGGCCGCTCTAGCGAGGCGTTATCTCTGTATTCCCCGGGCACCAGTGCCATCCGAATTCTTAATGCTTTTCGTAGTGTGGTTTTGGTCAAGTTTACTAAAGTAAACATTGTCATGTATGTTCTTCTTACCGCTGTTTCTTTATAGTTTATAGAACAATTACTCCAAGTCGCACTCTGTCGTTTCAAAGAACAGCACAACGGCGAGCGTGTTTTAACACTTCCTCAGACAAAGGCGCGGAGGCTCGCACTGCGGAGACAGACGAAAGTACACTCTAAAAAAGCCAATTAATAAAATGTTGAAAGAGCAAAAATATATATGTTGAACTAATTTTCTTTCTTGTGCTTAGTTAAGAAGACATAATATATTAAGTCTACAGAAATATATTTGAAAAACATTAAAGTAAGTTATATTTTCAAATCCAGTTAACAGTCGACTAAAAAATGCAAATTCAGTCAATATGTTATAAAAGTATTAAGGCCAATACAATATTTCACGCAAAATATTTTACTACGGTAAATATATTTTTGTTTGTGCTGTTGAAATGGGCTGTTAGAAACATTTGATAATCACAGCAATCAAAACAACATTTGTGAAATTAGATGTATTTTCGATGTTTTGTATATGATGGTATCTGTGTGATACACCCTTATGTGGTAACAGTTTAGTGTTTATAATATAAGTGTTTATGGGATAATATTCAGCATTCTTAAAATTGCAATTTTAATTGTGTATTTCGATACTAATGTAGAGGGGGAACCAAAGAAGTGGAACCAAAGTGCGGGTAGCGTTGTACTGCGTTGCCTAGGTGACGGACGTTTTCCGTCTTCTCTCATACAGAGATATGGAGATGAAGATGGCGGTTCATTCTTTCACTCACTGATATTATGATCCTGTTTTCCAGGTTCGTACTCAGTAAAAACTATGTCAAGAACTGTTTTCTCCTGATGTGTATGTGATGTATTGAAACTGTGATGAGTTGATTGGGGAATTTTTGATAAGTGAAGCCGAGTTAAAGAGCCGCGTTTGTGTCGCGGGAAGGCGGGGTTTGAAAACAATGGCGCTAGCTGTAGAACAGGTATATAATGTGGTTGAATGAGTGAATCTGTGAACTGGTGCCCTTACCTCCTGGAAATGCTTTATTTAGTGTTTTTAGGGTATCCTGGCAGGTTGTAAACTATTGTAAATGTTGAGAAAAGAGGGATATGTTGTTTAACTTAAAGGGGAGTTATTACTAAAGTTATATTGAAGCAGTTAGGTGTCTGGTCTGTGTTTAACGATGTGTTATAAGTTGAACAGTTTTCCCTATGTGTATGATTCATGTTGTGACTCTACAGTCATTTGAATATTCATTTACAGCCAAAGAGGGTTTATGATTCACATTATTACATTAGTATGATGGTGGATTTCTGGAGTTAAAAAGGAAATAAATAATTGTGTAAATATATATATATAAATATATAGATTAAAATACGATTTATCCTTGTTATATTTCTGCACTTTAAAGAAAGAGTGATGTTGATTTTTGTAAAGACATGACTATTGTTGTAAATGTGAGTGTGGAATATGTCACTCACTGATATGTGGAGAGTAAAGGAAAGAAACCGTATTGAGGTGTTTAAACTGAAATTAACTAATGGACTCTGAAACTGAAACATGTTTACACTAAGGGAATGTTATTGTTTTATACTATGATTTGAGAAATTTGTAATAAAGATACAGAGATAGGGAGATGAAGATGGCGGTTCATTCTTTCACTCACTGATATTATGATCCTGTTTTCCAGGGCTATCATCTAGGAGAGCTGAGAATAGTGAACCACAGAAAAAAAATCATTTGTTGCTCCAGTTTCGCTATTTGAAACCCGTAACAAACTGTGGGGGCTCGTCCGGGATCTCTCCTCATCACAACCAAGGGGAGCAGATCCAGAGATACCAGAACCACGCGACCAAGGTGACAAGAGCGCTGCTGCAGGCCAGGAGTCAACCGTGGGTGTCGAGGAGGAGACCAAAGAAAAGGGATCTCAGCCTCGCTTTGGAGCCGCACTGCTGATCCTGAGGCCAGCGCACGCTACTTACCAGAGGGCTACACACTGATACTGTGGTCATCGCACACCAGCATCAAGGAATCCTATCTGGGATCGGGAGGTTGTCACGCACACACACGCCACATTACTAAGTCATTACACCACTGACTTACTGAATTCACGAACCACAAGGGAACATCAGGACTACGCACCATGTCAGCAACTCGTAAAGAATTAGTATGGGACATTAAGAAACAACTATTCAGACTCTCAAGCAACGACATCTATCAGGTTGCAAAAGACATTACAATTAACAGTCAAAATGAAGAAGAGCTGAATGCGAATGATGAAGAAGGCTGCATGGAGTATTTAGTCTCCTACATGCAGTCTGATACCTTACTTGGACTTGAGGATGAGGGTATGGGTCAGTTGTTGATCTTAAATGATTTGATAAGTAGAATCATTAATGGCGTTGCTCCTGTTAACCTTCCTTTGGGTACATTGAGTGATGGTAGCACACACGTTACACCTAGTCACAGTCCATCCACTACCATCCTAAACCCTGCATCACAATCTCATCCTCACCCTTTCAATACAATTATGCACACACAACCTCACTCTCACACTCATACCGACACAACAACACAGTCATTAGAAGAACTGAGACAAGCGTATGAAGAACTGGGAGAGAAACTGCGACGACGTGCATTTACAGAGGCCCCATTACCCACAACTTATCCCCACCAGGGAGACGGAGTTACACTTTATGCCACAGATGACCTTGGAGAGACCAGTACTACTGAAGGACCTCTCCTACCTGCAGCGCAGAGACTTCAAAGTTCATGGTGGTCAGGTTGGGGATCAGAACTCTGATTTAAACTACAACAATATCAGCAAACAAATTGTGAGGAGTGAAAGAAGGCTTTGCTGAAGCAGAGGTGGTCAGAGGGTGTTGAGGATCATCAAGCCAGGGGCTTTTAAAGATATGCTTGTGAACAAAGATTCCATCACAGTATCTGAACTCAAAGGCTTCCTCAGGTCTCACCTCGGAGAAAAAGCAACGACTGAAATGTTCCAGGAATTGATGTGCACCAGGCAGTCAGACCAAGAATCACCACAACAGTTTCTCTACGCATGATTGGGCTTAAGCAGAAAATCCTTTTCCAGTCCCGACAGTCTAGTGCAGACATTTCATATGATCCGAAGACCATCCAGGAGGTGTTTCTCCATACTATCTACCAGGGTTTGGGGACAAAACATGCTGACCTCCGACAGAGACTGAGACCTCTAATCTCCAACAGTCAAGTCACAGATGAAGAAATCCTTCGTCAGGTCATGAAAATAATAAGTGATGAGCAGCACCAGCGCAGACTGGGCCAACTGTCCCGACAAAAGGTAACACAAGCACACAGTGCCAAGGTTGAAAGCAGGAGATCTTAACAATAATAACAAGTCACGGGATGCGCTATCAGACAATGGAAACCTCCAGACAATAAAACAGCTCACTTCTCAGGTAGAGACACTGACACAGATGGTGGCTTCTTTGATGGAGCAGCGGACAGAAAATACCCAGGTGTCTTACTCTCCTTCTCAGCCAACCTCTAGTAGACCGGTCCAATCACAACTGGGACGACCTGCAGTCCAGGTGAGAGGAAGGACAGCTCGTTGTCCGAAATGTACCGAACAGAATGCACAGGAGTGTAACCATTGCTTTGTGTGCGGAGAGGCGGGACACAGGGCAGTCGGATGTCTGCAACGAGTCAGGATGCAGGAAAGCGGGGCTCAGTCTTTGTGGAGGGGCGCCCAGAGACCGGTGAGCAGTTTCAGTCCCAAAAAGTAACAAATAATCAACAAATAACAAGACGCCTCAAGCCAAACAAACAGCAGAATCCACAAATACTGACCAGCCAGAGTAACATCGTCTGCAAAGCACCCTTAATTGGGAAGAAAAGTCTGTTGAAATGTTTGATTGGGGGTACCCAACTTCTGATCCTGTTTGATTCAGGTTCGCAGGTGAGCATAATAGACCAACAGTGGACTGACACTCACATTCCTAGCCATATCTTGAGACCTCTTTCTGAGCTTTTAGAGGAAGAACTTGGTGTCTATGCAGTCACTGGCCATGCTGTTCCCTACAGTGGGTGGGTTGAGCTCACGGTTAATCTGGCAGGGAATGAAGACCGAATCTCACCGTACAGGCTCCTTTCCTAGTCAGCCCGCTGCCACTGTCCCAGCCCCTCCTAGGAGCCAATGTACTCCAGGAGATCATTAGAAGGAAAGAGTCCTCGGGTGACGCAGTTGCCACGGTTGTCAACCTTCTTCGCAGTGCCTTTGGAATAGAGGAGGACCAGGTAGAGGCCATTGTGAATTTCATCCAGGTACCGCCTAAGACATACTGTGATCCAGTCACTATTAGAGTGGGCCAAGACCATACTATAATTCCCCCTGGCAGGACAACCCACGTATGGTGTAAGGTACCCCCAAATTTTGATGTCTCTAATCCCCTTGTCTTATACGAACCAACGGAGGAAGTGTTGTCTTAGGGCAGCTGAGTGTAGGTGAAGGCCTCTTGGAAATCAATAACACCCGACGGCCTTATGTTAAGGTGCCCATCTCCAATCACTCAAAACATGAGGTCACCCTGCAGAGGAGAACCTCTCTGGGAACCATCAACATGTTATCAAGGTCATTGAGACCGATGCAACAGCGTCACATCAGGCTGATCCCACACCAAGAAAGATGACATCAGTCGAGGTTAAGGCTGTCGCTTCGCCCAGCACCTCTCCACCCGAGTCCTGGCTTCCTCCTATTGACATCAGTCATCTCAAGCCTGAACAACAACAGGCAGTAAAGGAAGTGCTCTCTGAGGAATGTGGAGCGTTCGCCCGTGACAGCGGCGACATAGGGTGCATCCCCTCCCTACAGATGGAGATCAGGACCAAGGATGACATCCCAGTTCAGAGGGCCTACGCATCCATCCCAAAACCACTCTACAGGGAAGTTAAGGAGTACATCCAGGAGCTGTTGGTTAAAGGATGGATTGTGAAGTCCCAGTCGCCCTATTCAGCTCCTGTTATCTGTGTAAGAAAGAAAGATGGGTCCTTACGCCTGTGTGTCGATTACCGGCTCCTCAACAACAAAACCGTGCCGAACCGTCATTCCCTTCTCCGAATTCAGGACCTCACTGACTCCCTGGGAGGATATGCCTGGTTTTCGATCCTCGATCAGGGGAAAGCCTACCATCAAGGTTTTATCGCCGAAGGATCAAGGTACCTGACCGCATTCATAACCCCATGGGGGCTCTCTGAGTGGGTCAGAATACCCTTTGGGCTGTCGAGCGCCCAGCGGCCTTTCAAAGGAGCATGGAAAGTATGCTTGACACGCTCAGAGCGAATGCTGCATACCTTACCTCGACGACGTGTTGTGCTTCTCCAGGTCCTTTGATGAGCATGTGCAGGTGTTACGCAGAGTCCTCCAAGCCTTGCAACACCACGGGGTAAAGCTGAAGCCGGAGAAATGCGAGCTCTTCCGCAAGGAGGTCCGATATGTCGGCCGGTTGGTGTCAGCAGAAGGAGTAAAAATGGACCCCAAAGACCTTGAAGCAGTGCGGGCACTGAAAGACAAGACGCCACAGACAGTTGGGGACGTCAGGCAGTTACTTGGGTTCTTGAGCTATTATCGAACATACGTGCAGGATTTTTCACGAATAGCCAAGCCCCTGTACGACCTGCTCCAGTCGAAACCCAGCACCCCTCCGACCAAACCACCACAAGGAAAAACAAGATGCAATCAGCAGTCATCCCGTACACCGATAGAATGGAAAATACATCACCAACAGATCCTTGAACAGCTTGTGGACCGGCTGACCAAACCCCCAGTGCTGGCTTATCCCGATTTCAACCGCCCCTTCACACTCCACACGGATGCCTCCCAAAAAGGTCTTGGGGCGGTTCTTTATCAGAACCAGGATGGGAAGATGAGGGTGATTGGTTACGGGTCACGCACACTAACATCGGCAGAACAAAATTACCACCTACACAGCGGAAAGCTGGAATTTCTCGCGTTGAAGTGGGCGGTATGTGAGAAGTTTCGTGACTACTTATTCTACACCCCACATTTCACAGTCTTCACGGACAATAATCCCCTCACATACATTCTGAGTACTGCCAAACTCAACGCAGTGGGTCACCGGTGGGTGGGGCAACTGGCCGATTTCAACTTTGACATCAAATACCGGCCAGGCAAAATTAACATCGATGCTGACACCTTATCACGCTGTCCCCTGGACATTGACACTTTCATGGCTGGGTGTTCGAGAAGATATCGAAGGAGGCTGTATGTGCTGTATGGGAAGGAAGCCGGAGAGCACAACAAGGAGATGTGGCCTGGGTGGCGGCCCTCAACTTAACATCTCACTGCCAACCTCAAGTTGAGTCTCTGCCGGAAGTCAGTCATGATGAGCTTGTGAGGAGCAAAGAAAAGACCCGCTATTGGAAAAGTGTTGGCGTTGAAGGAAAGCGACACACCACTAACAGAGAATGACAAAGGGAGAATGGACACATGCGCAAGGAGGCTGTTAAGAGAGTGGAGCAGATTACACATAGAGAATGACCTTCTTTACCGGAAAAGTGCAGGTCGACAACAACTGGTCCTGCCCGCCACCTACAAACGGACAGTACTCACCCAGCTGCATAACAACATGTGCCATGTTGGCGTTGAAAAAGTTCTGAGCCTAGCAAGATAGCGATTCTACTGGCCTTTCATGAAAAGCGAGATAGAGGAGTATGTGACCAGGAAGTGCTCTTGCATTAAACAGAAGAGGCCAGCCACACATGAAAGAGCACCAATGGGAAGTATAACATCAAATTCGCCCCTTGAGTTGGTATGCATTGATTTCCTTCACCTGGAAGCCTGTAGAGGTGGATACGAATATATACTGGTAGTAGTTGATCACTTTGCAGATTCGCGCAAGCCTACCCCACCAGGAACAAGGCTGGTAAGACGGCTGCGGACAGGCTTTTCAATAATTTCATTCCCAGATTTGGTTACCCGGCCAAACTACACCATGACCAGGGTCGAGAGTTTGAGAATGAACTCTTCAGAACTCTCAGGCAATTAGCTGGTGTCGCACACTCGAGAACCTCTCCGTATCACCCGCAGGGCAATCCTGCAGAAAGATTCAACCGCACACTGTTGCAGATGCTCCGCACCTTGGGAGAGAAAGAGAAGGAGAGTTGGAAAGACCATCTGCCCCATGTACTCCAGGCATATAATTGTATGCGAGACATGAGTCCACGGTTTCTCCCCATACTATTTGTTGTATGGCCGTCATCCTCGCCTACCAGTGGACATCCTCTTCGGCCTGATAACAGATGAGGAGCTGAAACTAATGGGCCAAAAGGATATGCTGAGAAGTGGGCAGGAAAAATGGTGGAGGCATACAGAATAGCAGCGCAAACAGCCGACAGTCCAGCTCCAAGGGGAAGACCTACTACGATAAGCGGAGTAGAGGTGTGGTTCTTCAGCCTGGGGACAGAGTCCTTGTCGCAATCTCAGTGAGCGAGGGGCCCTGGAAAGCTTAGACCGTATTGGGAGCAGCTTATCTACATTGTGAGAGAACAGGTTGGAGATAATCCTGTGTATAAAGTAAGCCCGGAGGTGGGAGGCCGACCAGTTCGCACTTTACACAGGAACCTCCTGTTGCAAGTCAACGACCTACCTGTAGAGCCTCTTCAGAATCCGACTACCAACACAACTGAGTCGCAAAAGAGAAGGAAGAGAGCTTCAGAGATCCCAAAACCCACGCACGAGACACAGGACCCAGATATAAGTGACTGAGGAAGAGGAAGGTGTGCCTCGTTACTGGTTGCGAATACCGATGGAGAAACCTAGAGCTAGAAGTTACTCACCTGTGTCGCACGTTACTCCTGACTGCCAAAACAGATCTGAACAAAATGAGACTCACCTGGGGGAAATGATCCATACAGAACCTGAACAGGACGGGGAGTGTTGGAGACGAGGAGCAGGGGACATCCAGTGCAGACGAACATTGCATGGAGCAGCTGCCACCTGCAACCGTTCAAGAGGAACTGCATGCCGTCCTTCAAGAGGACAATGTCTCCACACCACAACCTGAACATCAGATCCCACTGAGACAGTCCACGAGAGAAAGACGGCCAAGTCATGTGTTTACTTACCCATCCCTGGGGCAACCTGCTTATCACCCGCGGCCCACTGTGAGTGCAGTTGGAGTCCAGCCACTACAGTATACTTACCAGTGTCCCGGCCCCCCATACCTCCACCACTTCCAACCCCCAACCATCGCCCCATGTCCTTACCTATCTGTTGTGTACCCAGCTCACTGGGGATGAGACGCCATGAAAGACAATTACATACGTTCCATACTCACCTGATGAGATCTCACACACACACTTTATTACACACACACTTTATTACACTTTAGGATGCAGTAATTGAGAGTTGAAAACTGTTTTGGAAAAAATTGTGTGAATGTTCAGAGTGAAAATGTTCAGAACATCTTGTGTCAGGAGCCACTTTTATTTGTCGGGGAGTGTGTGATACAACCTTATGTGGTAACAGTTTAGTGTTTATAATATAAGTGTTTATGGGATAATATTCAGCATTCTTAAAATTGCAATTTTAATTGTGTATTTCGATACTAATGTAGAGGGGGAACCAAAGAAGTGGAACCAAAGTGCGGGTAGCGTTGTACTGCGTTGCCTAGGTGACGGACGTTTTCCGTCTTCTCTCATACAGAGATATGGAGATGAAGATGGCGGTTCATTCTTTCACTCACTGATATTATGATCCTGTTTTCCAGGTTCGTACTCAGTAAAAACTATGTCAAGAACTGTTTTCTCCTGATGTGTATGTGATGTATTGAAACTGTGATGAGTTGATTGGGAATTTTTGATGTGTGAAGCTGAGTTAAAGAGCCGCTTTTGTAATCGCGGGAAGACTGGGTTTGAAAACAATGGCGCTAGCGGCTGTAGAACAGGTATATAATGTGGTTGAATGAGTGAATCTGTGAACTGGTGCCCTTACCTCCTGGAAATGCTTTATTTAGTGTTTTTAGGGTATCCTGGCAGGTTATAAACTATTGTAAATGTTGAGAAAAGAGGATATGTTGTTTAACTTAAAGGGGAGTTATTACTAAAGTTATATTGAAGCAGTTAGGTGTCTGGTCTGTGTTTAACGATGTGTTATAAGTTGAACAGTTTTCCCTATGTGTATGATTCATGTTGTGACTCTACAGTCATTTGAATATTCATTTACAGCCAAAGAGGGTTTATGATTCACATTATTACATTAGTATGATGGTGGATTTCTGGAGTTAAAAAGGAAATAAATAATTGTGTAAATATATATATATAAATATATAGATTAAAATACGATTTATCCTTGTTATATTTCTGCACTTTAAAGAAAGAGTGATGTTGATTTTTGTAAAGACATGACTATTGTTGTAAATGTGAGTGTGGAATATGTCACTCACTGATATGTGGAGAGTAAAGGAAAGAAACCATATTGAGGTGTTTAAACTGAAATTAACTAATGGACTTTGAAACTGAAACATGTTTACACTAAGGGAATGTTATTGTTTTATACTATGATTTGAGAAATTTGTAATAAAGATACAGAGATAGGGAGATGAAGATGGCGGTTCATTCTTTCACTCACTGATATTATGATCCTGTTTTCCAGGGCTATCATCTAGGAGAGCTGAGAATAGTGAACCACAGTAAAAAAAAAAAAATCATTTGTTGCTCCAGTTTCGCTATTTGAAACCCGTAACATCTGCATTATGATGAGAAGATGGATCCTACAAAACTTTTATATTACATATTTAATATAAATATAGTTCATTAACATATGTAGTTAATTGTTGAATTTAATCTACCTAATTTTAATGAATAAATACGTACAAGAGCTCATTTGACTACGCGGAAGGATCTGTATTGCTCGTTTGACTTTGCGGAAGGATTGTTACAGATCAAAGGAAAGGACTTTGCGCCGGGTTTCACCAGGAAACAGCACAACAGCAACAATTTTGAGGGTGCAGTTCACGTTTCAGGTAAGTGGTAAGTATTAAATTGCTGACAAAATATGTCGATAAAAGCATACAACATATTTAATGTTATTTGTGTGGATATTTAACGTAAATAGTGTTTTGTAAGTTGTAGCCTATATCCAAGGGAAATAGAGATATTTAAGTGATGTCTACGTCAAGTTCTCTCATCACCGAATAAATGCTCGTATAAAACTAACGTTAACTTTAATTATCTTAGTTAAAAACGTCAATGTGAGTGAATGTTATTTATGTTACATTAACGTGGTCTTTAACCATGTTTAAGTAATAAAACTTCATTTAGTGTTAAAAAACTATAATACTATAATGTATTTTAGATTTAATCTCAGCGTGTTTTGTGCTATCTCTCTCATTAAATGTCAAGGGAATTAGTGCTGCTTTTTATACGAGCAAATTTACTGAAACATGACAAACGTGTAACGTTAATGTAAGCCCAATAAGATATGCTATTTAGGGTTACGTGGGTGTGTTGAACATGATTTTTCGTGATTTTCGTGTTCCAACTTCTGATATTGTCCTATAAAGTTAAGAGAAGACAACTACGAATACAACTATGATAAAATGGCGCTCGTTTTAAAGCGGGACAATTCTAAACAGCGTAAGAGAAAGAAAGCCATTTCCCATGGCTATTGTCTAAGGGTGATTCTCAGAATTCTTAAACTCTTTTCCTTAAAGTGCCAGATGAAGTGTTGTAAGTTACTTTTTATTTTAAGTAAATAACGGTGACCCCAAAAAATGATTGGACTCCAACCACAAGATTCTGAATTTCCCATTTCTTTGTAATTTTACACGCATATAAGGTATAGCTACAATTTTAAAGTAATTTTCCTCAGATGTACGTTACAATATAGCTAGGGTGAAAAAAAGTGGTTTCAAACATGCAACTTTAGTCACAAATGTTATCAAATGATTAATAATGATAAAATGTTTAAAGAGCATTATTTTTTTATTAATTTTCCCCTTTCTTTCTCCAACAGGATGTGAACAAGATATCCATTGATGTTTTGTCGTCATTGCAAATTCTCTCATCCGAGCCAGTCAGTTCTTCTTAAACATTACCAGCTGAAACACTGGCAAGTAGCAAGAACGCTCCACTGCATCTACTTCGACTGTGTGTGTAGTTTCAAAACTAAAGGGGCATTAAAGACTCATCTTGCAAGATTTCACTCCCAAGAAAAGCCAAAACATTTTGCTACATTCAACTGTGACATATGTGATTTAAGTGACATCTGTGAGGAGAAGACATATTTCATTCACCTTGCAAGCCATCTTAAAAAAAATGAGATTGTAACTTGCCCTTTTACTAACTGTACATTTAAAACTAACACTTTATCAACGTTTAAAACACAAAGAAATGGTAAACACACTCGACATACACTACAGAATTGTAACGCATCTGTTTTAACTCCTTGTGAAACTGAAGAAGGGATTGAGGATATCAAGGATACTAATGCTTCACTTTTGGACACCACTAGCAACAATGATTCTTTAAATACTTCTTTGGAACGTAAAGTTGCAGCACTGTTACTGTGTATGCAAATAGTTCTTCATTTATCTAGGAATGCCATTCAGGTAATTGTTGAAAGTCTTAATGATTTACTCTCTCTTTCAAGCTTGCATACAGCCAGTGTTATTAAGGACATTTTGCAAAGAAACAATTGTACTGTTAATGAAACTGTAATTTCAGAAATATCTGATTTCATACATAAATCCCCAGCCAGCAGAGCCATGTGGGGCCAAAATGGGTTTGACCTAAGATATCTAACTGGGACCCAGCTAGTTTTGCACCCAGTTTCCATGTAGGCCCCACATGGATTTGCCCAGATGAAATGAACACTGCTTAGTGTGCACACTACAGGCTGTTTAATGTAACACTTAATCAGTGTTGGAGGTAATGAGATAATTAAGTGATTGAATAATGATTTTGTATTAGTGAAGAACACCTGCTGTTAACAAGCATAATCACTGAAGGAAAGAGAAACACAAGAACTACTTCCAGCCAAGCCTTGGATGAAATCAACTGAAGATAAAATACATTACATCTCTCAAGATCTGATTCAACAACTCCACAAACAACATTAGCTTCACTTATTACTAACCAGACTGACTTTATTTCTGTCAGACATCTACAGAAGTTCGTATTAAGAATTAAGAAGAGGCTTAGATGTTGATTACTTATTTGAAAGTAGTTTGATTTGATGTTACCTTTGTGGCGATCAGTGTGCTTTAGTCAGGCTCTTGACTTTTTAACATTAGTTTTTCTCTTGACAGCTGTGTCTGTTTGTTATGGCGAGAACAGCAAGAGAAAATATAATCAGATGCTGTAAGCTGATTGATGATAAGAATATAATCATCATATATTGGCTTAACTCATTGATATTATGTGGGAGGGTTAATACGGGTAGTATTTTATTAATTCTGTTTTGTTGTGATTCTACAGCAAGAGAATAATAGAATTTAATCAGAACATCAAACGATTTATAACACACCATTTACATATTTTGGGCTCCTGTGAGTTTTACTCGCACACAGACATCAAGAATCAACATATGAATCTCAACAATGGTGACATGCTTCATGGTGCAATGCATTCTGAGTGGATCATACAAAACTTATCCATGGCTCCCAGAATGCATTGCACCATTGCCTGGTTTGGCCAAACAAGATTTAAAAAAGCGCTTAGATTTCAACATCTTCAGTGGCACAATCAGTAATCAGTAAAATGCGTGCTTAAGCATCTTGATTTTGACTCGATTGACTGGGTTCGAATCCACCTTGTGCAGTTTTTTCATATCTCTTTTTTTATCACAAATCACAACAGAAATGCATTTACTTTCAATAAAAATGTGGAAATAAAGTGCCTAACGAAATGTTTAATAATAATAAAAGCCTTTATTAGGTAGGGTTAGCGGTAGGTGTAGGGAGGGCTTTTATTGTCCCATTAAGGCGGCATCCATTCAATAATTTTAATGAATATAATAATTTACACTCAATGTTATTGCATCCTCTTAATGTACAAGAATACTGAGGTGCAAATAGTGTGTATCTGTCAAAATAACGTATAAATTACATGTAATTACTATTTACACATATTGCAAATAACTGCTTCTTTAATATGGTGTTGAATATGACAACTTATATTGAATATATCAATTTAGTATGCTATTTAACTTAGTAAATAGCATCTACAGCTATTTGCACTTGGTGTAAATATCATCTATCGCTAAGCAAATGTTATTTTCACTCTGTGTAAATAGCATCTATGACTATTTGCACTTAGTGACAAATAGCAATTATCGGTTTCACTTTATTTTGATGGTCCCTTTAACATATTCTGTTGACTTTAAGTAGCGTTGCACCTACATGTCCACTAAATATCATTAGAGTGTAAGTAGAATGTTAGTAGACTGGTAGGGTTAGGGTTAGAACAAGTTGACATGTAGTTGCAAAGTTACTAATAGTCAGTAGGATGTCTGTTGAGAGACCATTAGAATAAAGTGTTAGCAGATATTAAGCAAATAGTCTACTAATACTCTAATGAGAGTTAGTTGACATATAGGTGCAACGTTACTTATAGTCAACAGAATGTTCAAAAGGGACCATCAAAATAAAGTGTTATCATTAAGCTATCATTAAGAAAATATGCTATTTTCCCTAAGTGTAAATAGAATCTATTTGCTATTTGCACTTGGTAAATATTTGCACTTAGTGCAAATAGCCGCTGACTTTTTTAAATGTGCATATATTATATTATATTCATGTGTGTATTTATTTATGCTACTGCTTGTAATATATTTATTCTTGTTTTATTACTAATTATTGCAACAAAAATTACCCCATACAAACACATTTGAACAAGATAAATAATTGTGGCAATACAGGCTGTCACATTCTCTTTAATGAGATATGGCTAAAACTAAATTAATTTTAATTGAATGTGTTGCTTTCTGGCCCCTGTACATTTGGGCACATTTAAAAAATGAGTTAAACTGTTCATTTTTAACCTATGTTTTTTTAAATATTTTTTTTTATGCAGACCACAGACATAACCACACATCAAAGGTCAGCTGCACTCAGAGGTATTCAGTTTTATCTTCGAGAAAACACACCAATAATTAAGACTGTCCAGGTGAGTCAAAATTTTAAACAACTGAAAATGTATTGACATTAGCTAACACAAAATCTGTTTTTTTTTTTTTTTTCTGGTTTCTTTTTTACTTTTTTTAAAGTTTTTCTGGTTTCTTTTTTTCTTTTTTTTAAGTTTATTTTTATGTTCGGCATACAATTAATTTTGTAAAATGTGAGAAGCAAAGTAGTTTCCCCTGTGAACAGGAAGGAAAATACTATGCAAGTCAATGAGCAATGGGCAGCAATTGTTTGTTTACCCACATTATTCAAAATATCATAACTTGTGTTCATCAGAAGATGGAAATGATTACAGGTTTGGATATTTAGAGTGAGTAAATGACAGAAAATACAGACATTTTCTCTCAATTATTTACTTTTCACTTTAGAAATAACCAACTGTCAGTATTAGCATGAATGATAACTGTCCAGTAAACATACTGTACTTTTTATTGACCTGACAACAATACATTATTAATAAACATTTAGAACACAGAATTTCTCCCCCAGGGGATCCTGACCCACACCCCCCACCCCCCAAACCCTAGTGAACATCATTTATGTGAAGTACCTTATTCACGAGAGTGCTTAATAAACAAAAACCTTCATTTTATATTATATTTTATATGAGTAAAATACCATTTTGCTGATTCTTCAAGGTGCTTGTAAGCACTTGACCACAACTCTTTAAATTTGTGTTAAACTGTGTATTTCTATTTCTTTTATCTAACATGCTTCAAACCAGAGAGGCCATGATGTTGAACTACAGACCAGAGGGATGCAAATTGGTCTTCTGGAGACTGTGATTGAAGCTGGAGACCTAGATTCAGCGTTGGATGTGGCTGTAGTAGTGGAGGAAAATGTGATCCTAAACAACCTGGCAGATATTCCGACTGCCTTTGGTGTTCTTTTTGGATTGATGCATGCCCTGTACATTGACTATCCCAAACAGTGGAAGTACCTGTTTGAAGCTGTGCAGAAAGTCTTTCTGGGCCTTGATTGTGAAGTGTATTCTGCTCGAGTGCAGTCACTGAGAACCAGATTGCTCCAGATGTTATATATATATATATATATATATATATATATATATATATATATATATATATATATATATGTGTGTGTGTGTGTGTGTGTGTGTGTGTGTGTGTGTGTGTGTGTGTGTGTGTGTGTGTCAAATAATATTCAGTTGAATGTTGTTTTTGAAAACTTTTGATAAAATAGTTAGTCAAATTTGTTTTTTAATATGCATGTATTCCAATATCAAACTAACTTTCTACCATTTTACTACAGTTTTTTATTTAATATTTGATTTATTGTTATCAGTTCATGAAATATTAGTAAATGTTTAGAGGGAAAATTCATTCATGAAAATGTCATGAAAACAATGATTTAAATGTTTAAACAGTTCTGCCATTTTCTCACCCATATTCTTCAAAATATAATCTTTAATGTTAAAGTTTGACAACATGAGTTTTAATAGGTCTGAAAGTGTTAAATTTGAAATGTATTTTGTTGTTGTAATGAGAATGTATTATTTGTATGACAAATGTTATAAATGCAAATGATACAATGTTTTCTTTTGTATATAATCCACAGCAATTTCTATGATTTAATGATTAAAACAATAAAAAAATGATGAAACCCCTAATTTAAACGTTTTAGTTGAATTAATTATAAAGCAGGTTGTGTAAACATACATTTTAAAGTTGAAGTCAAGTTTGAACCAACTAAGAAATATTAATTCAGGTAACAATTTGTTGAGCGAAATTGAATGAATGTAAAAAATCTGTGGAACTAGTTACTAAATAATAATTAGTTGAAAGCAATTGAAATTTTTTACAGTGTATAAACAAGGCTTTCTGCCATGGGTCGAACTGCCAACAGGCTGTGCTCCAGACTAACCCACATCATTTAGACATAGGGCTGGGCGATATCAAAAAATATATATATATATCTCGATATTTTCAAAATTTTGACGATATTCGATATATATATCGATATGTTTGCAATTGCTTTTAAATTAAAAAAAAATATTTTCTTTTGCCCCCATTAAAACAACAAAAACTATTTAGATAGAACCAAATTAAATACACAATGTTTACGTTTACTGGTAATGGGTTGGGATGACCAAAATCTTAAATCATGATAGTAATTTAATATTTTTGAAATGTTCTTTATAATTACAATATAGATTTTTAATTTGATCTTTAAAAAAAAACATAAGTAAAACAGTGCTTTATTTTACAGTGGTCTATTTAACAGCTGCAAGTCAAGAAATAAATCAAAAATCAAATCAATATATATATATATATATATATATATATATATATATATATATATATATATATATATATATATATATATATATATATATATATATATATATATATATATATATATATAAACTGCTCAGTCTTAATTATATAAATTAACCATAGGCTACACTGATTCTTAATAAATATATTAAAGTTGTTTAGCCAAGCATGGGGTGGTTTTCTAATTTTTTTCGTTGTTGTTTGATTAACATTAAATCACACAGAATATGAGCTCCGGCCCTTTAAGACCTCGACGGACCAAATTCATTGTAACACACGATTTCTCACTCAACTCTGTGTACGCTCCACTGATCTATATAAATTATATAGATCAGTGGTACGTTCACTAAAGACATACATTACTGTGTTTACCTGAATACTTGTCAGCACGTGCATTTTTACATCTGTTTGACCATTGAAACCCAATAATCCATGAAGGAACTGAATCCCGATCGCATGTTGTCTGAAAGGCGTGTCCGCGCGCTTCAGGTCAGAGTCCGGCAGCGCCACGCGCTGCGCTATTATTTCTCTCATGCGCGCATGTTTCTGTTGCTTTCTTTTTCATACGCTGGGCGTATATATTTAACTCTTCTGCTTCCGATGTTTAGTGAATGGTGGAAGCAGACCTCTGCATTATCTGGTAATGTTATTTGGGAAAGTTTAAATGTTGAATTTGAAATATTCAATATTCACGATATTTTCAAATTTTACACCGTCGTCACAATTATTGCGATAGTATCGCTAATATTCGATATATCGCCCAGCCCTATTTAGACATGTTACTTTTTTAAAAATAAAAGCCAGTCAAGGTGTGGACTGAGGTAGGCCTGCTGTTTTTATTCGACGGAAAAAAATATTCCGGTTCTTCAAAGCTTCAAACAGATTCGATCAGTGTATTTTCATTTTGTTTTCATAATTTGGTAATTATTTAAGTAAAAAATATATATATATATAGGCCTAGTGCATAGGCCTATTTATTGTATGCTTTTTATTTATATGATTTTATTCAGTTTTTCTCTGTTGTCAGAAACGCTGCAGGTGTGTGAAAATTTGATAACGAGTCCAGGTTCTGTTGTTGATGAGCTGTTGTGTTTGCGGCTGTTTGCACAGTAAAATGAAGTATTTTTCACAGGTCACAGACACTCGTCAACCGTATTTTTTATTTAATGTCAATTCAATATTATAATCTTGTCAGTTAACGGTTAATAATCGATTAATGAGCATCGGTTGTCGGTCAGGAAAATTAACCGAAATGAGCATCCCTAATTCATATCAACAGCAGATAGAGCAGCAGGTACTGTATTATACCGCTTTCACTTTAGTAAATTTAGACAGATAGATCTAATATACAAACAAGATTTCTGTAACTTGCTTGCTGCATACGTGCACACACACAACCAACTGTTTTCATCTGAACTTTGTGTGTTTCTGACTTAACCTTGTGAGCATTTGACAGTTTAAATCGCAATAACACACACAAGAGAACTAGTCTAGTTTAATAGAATACTCACAGTTGTGCTGACATCAGCTCTGTGCGCATGCGACAGGAGCATGTGTGTGTGTTTAAGTTGAGAGCGATTAGGCTTTAAAACGCATGCAGATGATAATATGTCATGATGATGAAGTACTGCAATGTCACATGAATGTGTCTGCGAAAGAGATGATCATTAAAACAAACAGATATCATGTTTCAGTTTTCATTTGCATGTTCACTGCTGTGAATGAGCTGTGGATATGTGTAGGCTCCGCCCTCTCGGGTGGGGAGCAGCAGCTCATTTGCATTAAAGGAGCCACACACAGAACAGCTCATTTTTCATCAACTCCAAAATTGCCATTTTCAAAGTGGTATATTAAATGATCTGTTAAGAATTTTAATCTGAAACACTCTGGGGGCACCTGAGACTTATATTACAACTTGTAAAAAGGGGCATAATAGGTGCCCTTTAACAACACAAGCCTTAAACTGATGCTTCATCTGACACGGCCATTTATGCTCGACACAAGCTCTGACGCCTCCGTTCGAATGTCACATCACTAATTACATCTAATTACAACAAACTGTGTTTATGTATTGTGTGTATTTGACAGTATGTGCACTGAAGCACGATACTATGATAGTTCTTTAAAAGTAGATCATGGACACATTTGAATCAATCCACGAGCAAAAATTGTGTTAAAACACATCCCTACATGAGCTTTCCTTAAACAAGAAGATATGCTACCTGGGCTATGTTAATTAACTAGCCAGCTAATGTTAGTTCGCCCATAATGACAACCTGAAGGAAGTTTGTTTGAAATGTATTTTTCTTTTTTTATACATGTACATAAATATTCACAGCCTCTGTCATGACACTCAAAATTGAGATCGTGCTCCTGTTTCCACTGATAATCCTTGAGATGTTTCTACAATTTGACTGGAGTCCACCTGTGGTAAATTCAGCTGATTGGACATGATTTGGAAAGGCACACACCTGTCTCGATAAGGTTCCACAGTTAAATGTCAGAGCACAAACCAAGCCATGAAGTCCAAGGAATTGTTTGTAGATCTCTGAGACAGGATTGTATTGAGGCACAGATCTGGGGAAGGGTACAGAAACATTATCCAGCATTGAAGGCCCCAATGAGCACAGTGGCATCCATAAATGGAAGAAGTTTGGAACCACCAGGGCTCTTCCTAGAGCTGTCCGCCTGGCCAAACTGGGCAATTGGGGGAGAAGTCAGGGAGGTAACCAAGAAAATGACGTAAGCCACTCCTCTGTAAAAGGCACATAACAGCCCACCTGGTGTTTGGCAAAAGGCACATGAAGGACTCTCAGACCATGAGAAATGAAATTGTCTGGTTTGATAAAATTATTAACACTTTGACCTGAATGGCAAGCATCATGTCTGGAGGAAACCAGGCACCGCTCATCACCTGGCCAATCCCATCCCTAAAGTGAAGCATGGTGGTGGCAGCATCATGCTGAGGGGATGTTTTCAGCGGCAGGAACTGGAAGACTAATCAGGATTGAGGGAAAGATGAATGCAGCAATGTACAGAGACATCCTTGATGAAAATCTGCTCCAGAGCTCTCTGGACCTCAGACTGGGGTGAAGGTTCAACTTCTAACAGGACAACGACACTAAGCACACAGCCAAGATAACAAAAGAGTGACTACGGGACAACTCTGTGAATGTCCTTGAGTGGCCCAGCCAGAGCCCAGACTTGAACCCGATTGAGAGATCTGAAAATGGCTGTGCACCGACGCCCCCATCCACCCTGATGGAGATTGAGAGGTGGGAGAAACTGCCCAAAAATAGATGTGCCAAGCTTGTAGCATCATACTCAAAAAGACTTGAGGCTGTAACTGGTGCCAAAGGTGCTTCAACAAAGTATTGAGCAAAGGCTAAGAATACTTATGTACATGTGATTTTTGTTTTTTAATACATTTGCAAAGATTTCAAGCAAACTTCTTCCATTGTCATTATGGGGTATTGTTTAGAATTTTGAGGAAAATAATAATGAATTTATTATCAATTTCGGAATAAGGCTAGTCTGGATGTCAGCCGAATTTAGCCCCGCCCACAATTTTTTTTGCTCTGGCAATTCGGTCTGGACTCGATCCATAGAGGAGTTGTTATGCCTGAACAGAAACATTTCAGACCAATGAAATTGTCAGGGCGGGCTTTAGACGATGATGGACAGATGATCAACGGTAACATAATCATCCACGTCATCAAAGGTGCTTGGCTTGAATTTGCTCTTATCCTAAATGGAGAACTTGTTCGTATATGCATTCACCTTCACTATCTCTCTCAGAAACGATGATCGTGTTGGGAAGTACTCTGTGTATCCTTAAATTATTTTATTACAATACTGGCAAAGATCGTTTACACTCATCTTTTTCTTGTAACGTTACTTAATCCAGCGCGCGTGCAGACAGGGTTGCCACGTTTTTTTGCAATGTCGCGCGATTGCTATTCAAAACTATAGCCCAAAACAATCCCAATAGCTCTAGGGAAAAAAATGGCGTTTGGTTGGCAAAAATGTTATTTTGGCAAGGCTGCCTGCTAAAATTCGCATTCCTGGGGCTATATATCACATAATTGGGGTCGCTCCAACCCGCGGACATGGAGAACAACCCGCGGGAAAAACATGGACTTGACAACACAGTGCAGTTGAGTTCTGCTGACATTTGACAACTAACGTCACGCGTCGCTCGGTTGCTCTGATTGGTCTTTCCTGGTTCGGGTGAAACCCGCTCCATAATCAAAGCCCAATGTAGCAGTTTCACACTCATATTCTGACTAGAATTGAGTATGACCACGTCAGGCTAGAATAAGGCTGTAACATAACAAAATGTGGAAAAAGTGAAGCGCTGTGAATACTTTCCGTTTTGCTGCAATGACACTACCTCTTCAATCACATTCAATAGTCACAGTCTGATTGTGCTTGCATCCTGCAGTTCACTAACATAACATTGCAGGGTTTTTTGTTGTTGTTGATGTTGTTTTAAATTGTATAATTACCATTGTCCATTGAAAAAAAATAATCAAGCTGTCATTTCATGTGCTCTTGGGTGCCCCCTGGTGGCCACATGGGCACTTAGTTTGCTTAAAGGTCCTGCTCTTCGTGATCCTATCTTTCAAACTTTAGTTAGTGTGTAATGTTGTTGTTAAAGCATAAATAATGCCTGTAAAATTATAAAGCTCAAAGTTAAATGCCAAGCGAGATATTTTATTTAACAGAAGTTCCCTTTCAAAGCCTACAGTGAACGGCTGCTGGTTTGGACTACATCCCTGCACTTCCTGCTTTAATGACGTCACTAGTTTGTTGACTAACCTCCGCCCACAAGAATATGCAAAAAAGGGGGTGTGGTCTTGTTGCTCTCCCATTTGGAGAAGAGGAAGTGTTGCGTTTGTAGAGTGTGTTTGTCGCCATGTCCACAATAACATTGAGCGCATGCCTCCCGCTATGGTAAGAGGCATGACCTTTCCGGGAACGTGTGCTAAGCTGCTGTCCAATCACAACACGGGAACCGCTGACACAATCAGAACTTGTTACGCATTTTCTGAAGGAGGGACTTCACAGAACAAGGTCGTTTTTTCATTAGTGAAAACAGCGGTATATAGATAAGTAGATTGTGTGAAAAATACTGTTTTTTTACACACGAAACATGAACACATGTTATATTGCACACTGTAAACACAATCAAAGCTTTAAAAACACAGGAAAAACGGGACCTTTAAGCCTTGGGCTGGCTCTGGTTACTAGAGACTAGCATAAAGGTTGGTCCTCATTCTAACTTACTATGGCCAAGAACTGCCCATCGAAGTATCTTGTAACAATACAAACAACAGTAACAATGTCCGCAGCTTGTTCACAGTATTTGTGCTAATTTATTCCACAATAGAGATTTGGGCTGTTACAAAGATGAAGTGATTAGAATTGGTCTGGTCATGTGATCTCAACATGACATGCATAATATGGATGAACAGCCATTGTGTTAACAGCCCAGTGATATGACTGAAGTCGCCACCTCATATTCATTGTTTTAATATGAAAAAAAATGGTAGCATACCTTTATATAATGTTGCTCTCAAAGTAGTGAAATCAGTATTTTACCTGCAGAGATGTGAGGTCATGGAACGAGCTGTCCTCAACCATCTTGATAATGTTACTGTGCAGCATTAACAGTTCCAGATTTTTCAGTCCAGAGAGGTCATTCACTTTAAGATTTGATAAACTGTTGTACCTGAGACACAAAATTACAAATGTAGGAATCAGCTTAAAATAAGCTGCTTTCAATGACATGTTTAGAGAAAGTTTCATGCTAGTTAAATTGTCTGTGGTATGTTTTACCCCAGGTTAATTCTTTCAACAGATGGCTGGATGTCCCTTGGTATTTCACTCAGGTATCTGAATGTGCAGTGCACTTCTGATGGTGCATAACAGGCGCATGATTTGGGGCAGCCGCTGCTTCTGTGCGTTATATTGGCCAAAACACACAGAAGCACCATGAATCTCCACAGCAAACATGGCTCTGCTGTTGGGCCACACATTCTGGAGGAGGATGTCTGAGTCTTCCCTATTTTTGACCAGCTCAAGTTTTCTGTAAGAAGAAAATAATACATCATTTCTACATTACCATTCACCAGCGTTAATAAAGTTTAATACAAAAAATATTTTTATTAAACAATAAAGGTATTTGTAATATATCAAACAATTATATATTTCATGATTATTCATTCAAGTCACATACTTTTTCACAATAGTAAATATTTCAGAGCAGTGCATGTTTCTATGGACGTTACAATTAAGAGTCAAATATTGAATAAATGAGCTGTTCTAAGAATAAGAATACAGATACAGTTAAGCAGAAACAATGAGCATGTTAAAGCAACATGTTGTGATCATAATGATTACAATATATGGAAAAGTTGGCACTTTTGTATGTTGATATTGTAAATGATTATGGTAGCCTATACGTTCTTGTAATAAGTATAACTGGGATTTCTGCCATGACCACATCCCAGACTTATAGTAAACCAGAAATTGCACATTTGGTAAACTGAAAACTGATTATCAATAAATTAATCAACATGACAGAACGATATATAAAGCACACTTACCGGATACACAGTTAAACTATTTAGATGAAGATTCGTATGAAACAGTCCACATGCTGAAACTGATAATCTACAGTATCCCTTTACTTTGTCCTTTTCCCGTTTAGAGCCTGAAGTGCGAACGCCTCGACTGTCATGTATTAACGCGTGTCGGCTGATGGTGTAAACTGAGAGACTGAAGCCTCCTCCTCGCGCTCTTCTTCAGGCTGTAGCGAGAGGTTCACACGGAGTAAAAGGAAAACATCATCATTCAGGAAGACAGATATATCACAGCAATGATTTGTGAACCGATGCATCACTTTCATGTCTTCACTCAAGAAAAGTCCGTAAAATACATTCTAATATGACTGAACTTTCCGTATTCATTTTTTTTTTACATGTTTATTTATTGTGAATTACGCAATGATGTGTTAGGATTGAAGGAACTTAACGGAAAACGTAGCCTACTAGTAATTAATACTTTAGTATTTCACTGATTCTTGAGATAAGGGACAAAACGTGTTTTAGATGTTAAACGAAGTCTACATTGTTAAATAAATAAAAAAAGGTATTTTTGTAGACAAAGGTATAAAGAACCAAGTAAGGGAACATGATATGGAACATGATATATATATATATATATATATATATATATATATATATATATATATATATATATATATATATATATATATATATATATATATATATATATATATATATATATATATATATATATTTCTAAAAAAATATTTATTCACTCCATAACTTAGTGTCAACTCGGTCAGATAAAAAGCATGCTAATTTAATATAAACTATCCTAAATCAATGTAAATCTTCAATTATGTAATATTGGTGTCAGTAAAGGATTTAAATCATAAAATACATTTTTGTTTGTTTTCACGCTATTATGAACAATCCAGTTTCTAAATTCCTTAATTGTCCTCCTTCCTTTTAATATTAAACATATATCACCAATGTTCTTATGTAATTAAGACATATGTAGTTCCAAAAAAAAAAGAAAAAAGAAGAAGACATTTCTTTCAAAATTCACAAAAACCTTCACCTGACGGTGTAAAATATTGAATGAGGTGACAAATACTGATGGTGTTGACAAAGGTTAAGCTGAGGCCAAATATACAGTATATGTAAATAGAATCATGAAATAGCATTAGAAGAATCCCCAAATAACGTATTAAATCACACTATACAGACTTTTTGAGAGTACTTGTCAAACATCAGACATAAAAAATGACGGAGTTGATGTCGGAGAGTTGAGAAAATATTGTTTTCCACCTTAACCTCATGTTGTACAGTGGAGAAATTTAGTGTTTTCCTCAGTTGTAGCCACCTTAATAAACCCATTAAAATGGCAAGATTTATCCCACAACTATTTAGAGAAACTATTACACTGCAATGACAGTTGACATGTTAAGGCTGTGACCGAAGAGACTTCAATATTGTTTGTTTATAATCTAAAATATAACCTCCGGGACTATGTATCCCACTGTGAGATCCACAACGAGCAGGAAATAGCAAATGCTTCTCACAGTTAAAGCTGCCCATGACACTGTCTGATATTCAGAATTATAAAAAATCCTGACAGAGTTGACACAAAGTGAGAACGACTTTTATAGCTATTTTTTAATAGAAAATATAATTCAATATTTACTTTGTTACTAATTTTGTTGTATTGTTTGATATCTTTAAGATCTCCGCCTTTTAATGTAACTATATATTTTTAATTTGTTGTATTTTTATACACTTTGTTTGGCAGTTTTACATTGAACTACAAAAACTCCACAGGAAACAGGACACAAAAACAATGCACAGATAAACTACAACATAAAAGTCCCATAGAGTGCCAGACACAGAACAGATGTTAGGAACGCAGAGTGAATCTGGATCTGGATCTGCAGTCTGGATCTGCAGCAACCTCCGTGATTTTCTCTGGGCTTGGGACCACCGAACTTAGGACCACCGGACTCGTGAGCACCGGAACTGTCACGGAGGAAGCCCTTTGTTACGGTTTGTGTCTCATGTTTTCTTCCCCTTGTGATGACGTCATGACTCTGTGTGTTTTTCTCTGTGTCTGAGTTCATTATTAGGTCCGCACCTGTGTGTCATTATACTCCTGCACCTCGTTGGAGTCGTTTTGGATCCACTATAATAAAGACACTGAAGCGGAGCATGGCAGGAGAGAGGAGAACCAGCAAACAAGCTTTTCGGTTTCTTTTGATTTAGTTAAATTACTTTTCGGTTCGTCTTGTTAATATTTGTTACCTTCATATTATTTGAAGTGAAGTATGTTTCTGTGACTGTGATACGTGTTTCGTGAGTTTCTATATGTTCGTGAGTATAATAAATGTTAATGCAGTGTACTCATGTTTCACGTGTCCTTCTTTATGTTGTGAAACCCTTACGTAGCCACTTTTAACAAAAGGGTTCGTAAGACCCTTCTCCTCATCCTCCTCCATCTCAGGAGCACCGGAACAGGGAGCACTAGAACAGGGAGCACCGGATTCTCAGACCTGGTGAACCCCGCCATCCAGCCGCATTGCTTCAGTGCACGAGCCGTGTAGCCTTCCAATGACCTGTCAGAGTCCCAGTCAGGCATGCATGACCAGAGAGGCTCTGACAATCCCATCCAAAAGAGGAACATCAGGCATGCCTCGCCAACCTGAGAAACTCATATGCTGAGTCTCCCTTGGTGGAAACATGCTAATCTCCCGCTGGATCCATAAATGGGTCAGTTGTTCTGTCAGGAAACAGAAGGCAAGCAGAGATAGGATCCAAGTGCAGGGAAGAATTTAATGACAAAAACGCTACAGAATCAAAAATCAGGAACTAAATAACACTGAGCAAAAACAAAGAAACCACGGAGACCAGCGACCGAGAACACTTTTATAACAGCAAACCTGACATAAAAATAACCAACCAAGAACCTTCTTCTTCTTCTTTTTCCGCTTAATGGCCGCCACTCCTTAGGAGTATTACTGCCACCTACTGTGTACCTTGCGCATATGAGTAATGGATCTGAATTGTGCCAAAAAAAAAAAAAAAAAAAACGGAAAACCCTTTCCAGAAACCCTTTTTTTTTAACACCCCAGAGGATCCGAGCCCAAGCTTCAGCTGACGCTGCGTGTTTCAGCTCCTCCAGCTTCCACATTGAGCTCCTCAACCTCCAGGATGTTCAGAGCAACTTGCTCCTCCTTCTCAGGCTCTAGATCCTGTGATCTAGTCCTGTACGCTCTAAAAATTTCATCACCTCCTTAAGCCTCTCTATATCACTCAAACCCTTTCCCAATAAGTCCATGATACTCACTGGCCTATTCTTTATATTACTAAAGAGACCACTACGCTGTTCTTCATATTTACTACACTTAAAAAGCACATGTTCTACTGTTTCAACATCATCACATTCATCACACATACCATTCTCATGCTTCCCCATTAATGCCAGTGTTGAGTTTAACCCTGTATGCCCCATCCTTAGTCTAGAAATCATTACTTCTTCCTTTCTATATCTTCCATAGCACGATTCTTTATTCCTCACTGATTTTACAATATTATAATACCACCTACCTGTACTGCTACTTTCCCATCTTTGTTGCCATATTCGTATTACTTCTCTATTAATTATTGATCTAACTTCATTTCTTCCTAAAGGTATCTTAATATCTATCAGATCTTCCCCTAACGCTTCTTTTGCCAATTTATCCGCTGTTTCATTTCCTACTATCCCAATATGTGCCGGCACCCAACAAAAGTATACAATTATACCCTACGTTAAGCCTATATAATAATGTATAAATTTCAACCAGCAGGTCTTCTCTGTCAGTTTTTGTTGACAATATACTTTTAAGTGCTGATGCAGAATCTGAGCAGATTACAGTCGGCATCCTATTTGGCTTAATCTGCTCTAACCACTGCAATGCTACTATTATAGCAGTTAGTTCTGTTGAATATACAGACAATTTGTCACTCAGCCTTAAACTTATTTTCGTCTCAAATTTTGGAATGTATACTCCTACTCCCACTTTTTGCTCGACTGGGTGTTTAGATCCATCTGAATAGATCTGTATACAAGAATAAAAATTTTCTCTCATGAAACCATTGATATCATAACTATTAGTATATCTTTCTTCTGCTTTTTCCCGATCCTCAAGCAGTCTCAATTCAACATTAGGTTCAGGAATATTCCATACTGATACCCCTTTTAATGGTATATTGGGACAAATAGCTACATTTTCCAGTCCACATTCTTTTACCCAATGTTTATACTTCCATCCAAAACTATTCCCATTATCCTTTTTATATTCCCAACAATCATTTAAAATTACTCGTGTGCGATGACTCTTATTACAACCCTGTAAATTAACCCAGTACATCATTGAGTTTTTCTCTCCTCAAGTCTAGTGGCATCTCCCCCATTTCAACCCTGATGGCATCTAAAGGGGTTGACCTTATTGCTCCACTACAGATTCTAAGTGCCCTATATAGCCTGTATGTTATCCAACTTCTTTAGTACTGATTTTGCTGCAGCTCCATACACCGCACACCCATAATCTAAACTAGACCGTATTAACGCTTGATATACATGTAGTAGTGCACTTTTCCTTGCTCCCCACTCATATTTGGCTATTGACTTCATGCAATTTATTACTCCTTTGCACTTGTTCTCAATTTT
Source organism: Gobiocypris rarus (assembly GCA_023029165.1). Taxonomy (NCBI): domain Eukaryota; kingdom Metazoa; phylum Chordata; class Actinopteri; order Cypriniformes; family Gobionidae; genus Gobiocypris; species Gobiocypris rarus. The sequence continues at coordinate 6,866,316 of CM040911.1, read as the reverse complement.
CTTAATATGTCCATTCCATGTTAATTTTCCATCAAATATTAAGCCAAGGTATTTAAACTCTGTCACTCTTTCTAATACTTGACCATATAATTTCAAAGTTAATTGTTCCATTTTCCTTTTCTTTGTAAAAACCGTATATTGGGTCTTTAATACTGAAAACTTCAGTCCCCATTCCACTGACCATCTTTCAACTTCGCTTTATTGCTTCTTTTATTCCTTTAACTACATTCCCTAAGTTCCTACCTCTTTTCCACACTGTACCATCGTCTGCATATAATGCCTTCCCCATACTTGGTTTGATTCTTTCAAAAATATCATTAATCATTATATTAAATAGAATTGGACTAATTACGCTTCCTTGTGGAGTCCCATTCAGGATGTCATGCAGTGTTGACATTTCTTCCCCTATTCTAACCTGAAATGTGCGTTTAAACAGAAAATCTAATATCCAGTTATACATTCTTCCCCTATTCCAATTTTATCTAGCTTAATTAATAATCCCTCCTCCATAAAGTGGCATATGCCTTTTCAATATCAAAGAAGACAGCAACAAGATATTCTTTCATTATTAAAGCTTTTTTAACCTCGTTTTCAAACAATAGCAAGGCATCCATTGTAGATCTTTTCTTCCTAAACCCACTTTGAGCTGATGATAAAATTTCATTTTTCTCCAAAAAATAATTTAATCTTCTTACTATCATTTTTTCCATCACCTTACATAATGTAGATGTAAGAGCAATTGGCCTATAGCTACTAGATTTCCTTGCATCTTTACCTGGTTTTGCTACTGGTATCACTATTGCATTTTTCCATTCCTTGGGTAATGTGCCTTCATTCCATATCTGATTGTATAAATCTAATATTACTTTAACGGCTACGTCCGGTAAGTTTTTTAACATACTATAGCTGATCCTGTCTCTTCCTGGTGTTGTGTCCTTTGAATTGCTGATAGCAATTTTTAGCTCAAAAAGATTAAAATCACCATCCATGTTACTATCAACGTCTTGTTTTTTCCTACAAACATTCTCATACATTTTATTTAGCTCTTGTCTTCTTTTTAAAAACGTATCACTCAGGTTTTCTATACTATGAACTTTAGCAAATGCTTTAGCCAAGATTTCTGACTTTTCTTTAGCTGTTCTAGCCGCCTTTCCATCTTCCTCAATTACAGGAACTTGCTTATGATTATAAATACCATTCATTTTCCTTATCATTCTCCATACCACATGCATTCCAGTCTCTCTCCCAATTGTGTTACAGAACTCCTGCCATGCCTTTCTTTTTGCACTTTTAATCACCCTTCTTGCAGCTGCCCTTTTTTCTGATAATCTAACACTGTATCTTGTGTTATTAGCCTTTTTAAAACCCGGAATGCCTTATTCCTTTCTTTAACTGCCACTGTGCATTCTTCAGACCACCATGGAACATTTTTCCTCCTTTTCCCATTGCCTCTTATTAATGGTATTGATAGGTTTGCTGCTGAAATTATTTCACTTACTACTTTATTATATATCTCCTCAATATTCCCTCCTAAATTCATATTTTTGAAATTTTCTTCACACAACACAGAACACTCCTCCCACTTTGCCTGTTTAAATCCCCACCTTGCACACTGGCTGAAGTTTTGCTTTGCACTGCACTCTGAATCTCACAAACTACAGGCCAATGATCACTGCCCAAACTATCCTCTTGTACATTCCAAGTGCACTTACCAGCTAATGCAGCTGATGTTACTGTAAGATCTAGACACGACAATACACCTTTAACTATATCCATTCTTGTTGGATTCCCATCATTCAAACATACTAATGAGTGCTCTTCTATAAACTCTTCTACAACTATCCTGCTATTGTCTGTATTCTTACTACCCCATAGCCCATTATGTGCATTAAAATCCCCACACATAATAACTGCACCCTGTGTATCACCCATTACATCTTCCAATATACTATTATTTATTTCTTTATATGGGTTATAAAAATGTGATATTCTAATTTCTTCATACCTTCCCATTACTTCTATACTTACACATTCTACATTATTATTTATATGTATTCTCTTATATACTATACCTTCTTTAATAAATGTTGCACATCCTACCCTCTTCCATTTACTCTGTCTTTCCTCTCTACTACATATCCATTGATCTTAAAGTCCAAGGAATTATTTAACCACGTTTCTTGAATGCATATGATGTCTGGTGACTTTTCCATTTCTGTGATATGTTTTTTAAATTCTTGTCCATTTGCGATTAAACTCCTGGCATTCCAATGTAGTAGTAGGAAAGACATCGTAAAACTAAGAATTATTATTCTGAGTCATACCTATGGCAGCAATTCCTTCCTCTGCTTTCAAGATCCCATGCACCTCCTCTGCTGAAACTCCTGTTAACTTAAGAAATTTATTAGCACATCCTACAATAATCCTTAATTTGTCAGATTTCTTTTCCACTTGTGAGGTACCATTCACCACCGCACAAATGAATGCTACAAAATCAATTTTATTTACTGTGATATGCAGTTCTGGTTCTTTCCTCTCAGGATTTACTTCTCTTTGAGAATGGAATTCCATCCTGTTTCCTTGCACCTTAGTTACCTTCAGTTCAGCTTTACCTTTACCTTTAATTTTACACATAGCTTCGGCATATGTTAGATTTTGCACTGTTTTTATTCTTTGTACTTCACGAGCTTCTTGTTGTACAGGACATCCTGCATATGCTGCACTATGCCCTCCGCCACAGTTGCAGCATTTAATCTCTGCGCCTCCTCACACTTGCCATACTCATGTTCCCTCACACTTTCCACACCGCATTCTTCCTTTACAAAGATTTGCAGTGTGACCCATTCGTTGACATTTATAGCATCTCAAAGGTGGAGGTATGAATTCTCGCACCAAGAAGCTTACAAATCCTAGCTTCACTCTTATGGGCAGATTAGTCCCTTCAAACTGGATCATCACGCTCATACTCTCACACCTTTTATTATCTTTCCACATCTGCAGTCTTCGCGCTGAGACAACTGTGCCTCCACTTAAACTTCCTTTAATGTCCTCCATACTTACACTGAGGGGTACTCCTGAGATAACCCCTCTGCTTCCACTACCGATTTCTGTGCACGTTATTTTCCCTCCTGCCAGCGTTTTCATTTTCAGAATTTTTGTTTTGCTTTTCATCCTTACACTTAATCATTATTCTTCCATTATTTAAACAAGCTACAGCTTTCACTACTCCTATCTCTTTCTCAATTGCTTTTGATAGTTTAACAGGATGTGTTTGTTGTTCTGACTGTTTAGCAAAAGTAACTATGACTTTGATTTCTCTTTCCTTCTCCTCTTTATCAGCTTCACTTCTTGTTTGTTTTACTTTATTACTTATTAATTCACAATCAGATCCATCACCCATACTGCTCTTTTTCTTCCTTTTTATATCGTACTTCCTGATAATCCATTTCTTGGACATTTTCGCCATCCGATGTATCTCCCCACTCTTTCGTCCCTTCCGCCGCCATTTCCTCGCTCCTTCCCCACCCGCCATCCCAACCAAGAACCATAGAAAACAGTGGCTATATATACACACAGGTGAACTAGCTAAACAAGATAACAAGGGTGTGGTAAATGGGAAACACCTGAGGAGACTAATCAACATGAAACACTACAAAAACTCCACAGGAAACAGGACACGGAAACAATGCACAGATAAACTACAACATAAAAGTCCCACACAGTGCCAGACACAGAACAGATGTGACACTGAGTATACAAATTTCCCTTAGATGTAACTTTTTAAGTATTTTTATTTGTTGACACTCTTACTTTTTAAAATAAATACGGCTTTTGTGTTTGGGACATGTTTTGTCCCTTATCTCAAGAAGCAGTGAATATATATTACAGTAAATTAAGTTTAGTACTATTATATACTACATACTTCAATTTACTGTAGTATCTTTAATATAGTATGGTTCAAAAACACAAATTTTACTATGATATCCTATAGTATTTTTTCATGTATGGACCGTTACCAGTATCAGTTTTTCTAAGGATTTATTGTTACAGAGCATGTTGATAAGTGCAAAAACAAGACTTTTTTGTGTGTTTGTTTTTAGCACATAGCCAATAAATGTCCAGTTTTTAAAATGAACCAGATAACCCATTTTCAATTTCTTTATAATGGATGTATTTCTGTTTTGTCATATTTTCATAACTAGAGTAGCCTACTGACAAAGGTTTTAGGAAAAATGGTGTAGTCCATCCATCCATCCATACACTTAAATACTCAGTGGAGTTAAAGGCAAGGAAACACCCAATGAATGGAGTACCCAGCGTGTCGATATAGTGATGCCTAGCCTAGGGGTACCTTTAGCGTCTTCATTGTGGAAAGCCACACACTTGTCTATATAAGACCATTGCCTTTCATTCCACTCTCAATATCTTGGCCCTGACTGAGACCTGGATCCACCCAGAAGACTGCTCTCTCTAACAACTTCTCTTTCTCTCACACCCCTTGCCGGACTGGGAGGGGCGGAGGCACAGGTCTTATTACTAACAATTGGAAATACTCAACCCTCTATGCAATAACAACTCATTTGAATACCATGCTATTACAGTTACAAACTCCCGTTAAAATCCATCTTGTAGTCATTTACCTCCCCCCAGGTCAATTGGGCACCTTTGTTGAGGAACTGGATGTGCTGCTGTCCTCATTCCCTGAGGATGGCAGCCAACTTGTAATCCTTGGTGATTTCAACATTCACCTGGACAAACCATATGCTACAGATTTCCACTCCCTCATAGCATCATTCGATCTCAAACACCACATCACTTCACACACCCACAAATCTGGCAACCAACTTGACCTCATCTACACATGCAACTGCACTACAGATAACATCTTGGTCAAACCCCTACACATCTCAGACCATTACTTCATCACATTTAATCTACATATTACTACTCCTGCACCCCAGTCCTCTGCCAGTTACTTTCCAGAAGAAACGTGCGCTCTCTTTCTCCCTCTCATCTCTCCTCTGCTGTGTCATCCTCTCTTCCTCACCCATACAATTCTCATCTATGGATGTCAACACTGCAACAGACACTTTATGTTCTACTTTAACTTCTTGTCTAGATAGTATCTGCCCTCTATCTTCTAGGCCAGCACGCCTACTCCTCTAACCCTTGGTTATCTGATGTTCTTTGTGAACATCGGACCAAACTCAGGGCAGCAGAGAGAACATGGCAGAAATCAAACGACCCATCTGACCTGGGTAAGTATCAATCTCTGCTCTCATCCTTCTCAGATGATGTCCATGCAGCTAAATCCTCATATTTCCACAACAACATCAACAGCACCTCTAACACATGCACACTTTTCAGAACATTCAACTTAAGTTCTTCACTGATAAAACAACAATCATCAGCAGTCAGTTCTCACCTCCACACATTTTAGATCAGCCACATCCACAGCCAAACATCTTCTCTACACTCACTGAGGCAGAAGTATCTAAACTTCTCCTTTCCAGCCATCCTACTACCTGCCCTCTAGATACCATCCCCTCAAACCTTCTACAAGAAATCTCTCCTTCACTCATACAAGCACTCACATACATTATCAACACATCTCTCTGCACCGGCATTTTCCCTACCACACTCAAGCAGGCTTGGGTAACCCCACTGTAATAAATGCACATTAGACACGTCACTTGTAGAGAACTACAGACCTATTTCTCTGCTGCCATACGTAGCGAAAACACTTGAACGAGTTGTCTTCAACTAGGTTTCTTTTTTTTTCTTCTCACAGTTTAATCAGCTGGACGTAAACCAGTCAGGTTTCAAAAAGGGCCACTCAACAAAGACTGCATTACTGTCAGTCACTGAAGCCCTGCGGATGGCAAAAGCTGCTTCACACAAAACCCTCTCATCACTGGGCATCACAAGGATTCCACTCCACTGGTTTGAGTCCTATGGCACAGGTAGGTCTTTCAAGGTTGCCTGGAGAGGGGAGGTATCCAAAGAACACCAACTGACCATGGGGGTTCCCTTTAGGGCTCAGTGCTCGGACCTCTTCTCTTCTTCATTTATACTACATCACTGGGACCCATCATACAGGCACATGGCTTCTCATACCATTGCTATGCTGATTGACACACAACTCTACCTTTCATTTCAACCAGATGATCCCACAGTAGATGAACAAATCTCAAGCTGTCGGGCAGACATCTCGGCATGGATGAAAGAACATCACCTGCAGCTCAACCTGGCAAAGACTGAGCTTCGTTTTCCCTGCCAATCCGACTCTACAACACGATTTCACCATCCAGCAAGGTTCATCTTTGATTATCCCTTCAGGGTTGGTCAGAAATCTTGGAGTAATCTTTGACGCCCAGCTGTTCTTCAACGACCACATTTCAAAGACAGCTTGATTATCCCTTCAGGGTCGGTCAGAAATCTTGGAGTAATCTTTGACGACCAGCTGTCCTTCAACGACCACATTTCATGCAGGTTTGCGCTGCACAACACCAGAAAGATCAGACAGTTCCTTATAGAGCATGCTTTACAGATTCTCGTCCAGGCCCTGGTCATTTCTAGGCTTGACTACTGCAATGCGCTTCTGGCTGGACTTCCAGCGTGTGCAATCAAAACACTTCAAATGATTCAGAGCACTGTGGCATGTCTTGTCTTTTTTAAATTATCTTATAATCCTCCTATTCTAGCTCAGGCTACTCTGAGTAATGTCCAAAACTTGGTATTTAAGGTACTTTTGCATTTCTTTGCCTCTTCATCACTGATCGCCTGCACTCCTCAGTTGTAAGCATAGACTGTATAAAAATATGGACGTAGTGTCCGTGACGTCACCCATAGGATTCCGCAGAGCAGTTTTGAAGCATAAAGTAGGGTCATCGCGCGTCACTCCCGGATAACAGAAAATGGGAAAAGAGGTGGACGTGGGCAGAGCTTTGGTGACGCTGATGACTAACAGACAGCAGATAAATTGCTATCCACCTACCACTCAAAGTGGCCACGCCCTTAATTATGCAGAACTTTAAGGATTTATTTAATGTAAACGAATGAGTTATAAAAAAATTCACCCCCCTCACAGTTGTCAAAATTAGCCATTTAGACCAACACTAAAATTTGTACCAGGCTGATATTTTTTCTGCTGTAAAGTTGGGCATTTTAACATGGGGCTCGATGAGATTCTGCTCCTTCTAGAGCCTGTCTCTAGCGGCCAGTCGATGAACTGCAGTTTAATTCACTCGTATTGGCTTTAAGAGAGATCGCAGGAGGTTGCCGCTTAGTTGTAAGTCACTTACAACCAAATGTAAATGTAAATGTGTGATTTTTAGTGGCATCTAGTGGTGAGGTTGTGAATTGCATCCCCTCCCCTTTGAAGCACACAGAGAAGCTACGGTGGCGGCACAGGACAAAGATGTCGAGTCTTCTGAGACAGCAGAGAGTGACTAGCGCTCTGTAGAAGTTAGGCCACTGTAGAAACATAGATCCTCAGAAATACTACACAATGAATCTTTGAGCAATAGACCATTAACAAAGTTAAATAGGCCTATAGGGGAGAGTGGGGTAAAGTGATTTATTTTTTTACATTTGCTCCCCTCTATGTGAACTAAAATGATATATCAGCAAAATTGACACATTTCCCATTAATTCAGGATGTTTCCTAGTAATGGAAATTATCAGAATGTATTCAGGATGAAGGTCAGTGAAACTATAATTGTTTTTTAAAAAGTTGTCGTGTGTCTCCCTTCACCCCAGTTTAGGGGTAAAATGTAGCCTGGATGCCAGACAAATTTAGCCCCGCCCACAACATTTGAGGTTGGGCAATTCGGTCTGAACTAGATCCATTGAGGAGTATTTATGCCCGAACAGAAACTATTCGGACCAACCAAATTGTCAGGGCGGGTTTTATTCGATGATGGACAGATAACGCAACGTACGATCGTTTACACTTATCTTCTTCTACTTCTTGCAGCGTTCGTGCAGTTGAGTTCTGTTGGCAACAGTGCGTTAGTGATATGTCGTTCATGAACAATTAATTCTTTATGAACTAATCTTAAAAATGATTTGGGAACAACAAGTTGTCTAAGAGAGCGATTTGTTCATTTTGTGTTGACCATGCATGTGCTACAGGCCATCGGTTCTGTACAGGATCTTCTGCTCTCAGCCGATGGGGTTGTGAAAACGAATAACTCAAACCTGAAAACTCGAGAGCTGAACTAATCAATTCTGTTTCCAGGACTGCACGCATTGCTTAAAGGGCTGTCATGTCCCAGATCAGACACTGAAGACGGAAGTAACGGCTCGAACCTGAAGACAGGAGAGGTGTTACGTTACTAATCTTCCCAGGGAACAGACGTGATTAAATGTGAAGTGACTAAAGAAAGAACGACTTGGATTAAGAGGTGAGGTGAACTAACAGACTGCATAGCCTGGAGACCCAGCTAAGCAATACATGAATAATTTCTTAATGTTTGGCCTTGTCTGCATTAGTTTATAATTATTTTTTTATTCCAAATGTGATCAATATTTGCATAAGTACTAGATGTGTTGGGGAATTTAAAGGTGCCCTAGAATTAAACATTTAATTAAGCTTGGCACAGTTGAATAACAAGAGTTCAGTTCATGGAAATCACATACCATGTGTCACGGTTCATAGATCCGTGTGCTCATTTTGTGTGTATGTTGGTGATTGTGTTCCTGAGAGACTCATTGTTTCCACACTCGGATGGGAGGTCGAGTAACGCCTCCACCTGTGTATCCATCGAGTCGTTTATTCGTGCCGGAGGAGTTACGATCCAACTTCATTCAGTGGGGTCATTGTTCCAACGTAGCATGTCATCCAGGAGTCAATCGAACTAGTTTTTTGGTCAAGGAACAATTCTGGTGGCCTTCTATGGCTAACGACATTCAGTGTTATGTTTTGGCATGTTCTGTCTGTGCTCGTGGGAAGACTTCCAATCTTCCTCCTGATGGGTTACTCCAACCGCTGTCAGTCCCTTCGAGACCCTGGTTCCATATCGCGCTAGATTTTGTCACTGCCCTCCCAGGGCAATACGGTCATTTTGACTGTAGTGGATTGGTTCTTGAAGGCGGCCCATTTCATTCCCTTGCCCAAATTACCGTCAGCCAAGGACACAGCGGTGGAGGTCATAGATCACGTCTTTCGTTTACATGGCATCCCGATGGACGTGGTTTCTGACAGGGGTCCCCAATTTATTTCCAAATTTTGGAGAGAGTTTTGTCGGTTATTGGGGGCAAGTGTTACTTCTGGGTTTCATCCTCAGAGTAACGGCCAGACCGAGTGTGCCAACCAAGACCTTGAGAGAGTGTTGTGATGTTTGGTCTCCCAGAATCCTTCCTCCTGTAGCCAGAAACTCTCATGGGTGGAGTATGCACACAACTTGTTACCAGTGTCTTCCACGGGCCTATCTGCTTTTGAGTATAGCATAGGGTACCAGCCACCCATTTTTCCCAGTCTGGAATCCGGTCACAGTCCCCTCCGCTCACGATTCGCCCAGATGTGCCGCCGCACTTGGAGTAGAGCCCGCGAGACTCTCCTCCAAGTGGGTCCCTGAACGAAGGCTCAGGCCGATCGCCACTGGTCTAGGCCTCCCGTTTACATTGTGGGTCAAAAAGTGTCTTTCTTCTAAAAAATATTCCTCTCCACTCCGTTTGTAACAAGTTAGCTCCTAAACTCATTGGCCCGTTTCCTGTCACCAAGATTTTTAGTCTGGTGGCAGTCTGCCTCTAAACTCCCTCCATGCGTACAGGAGAATTCATCCCGTATTTTCATGTGTCCAAATTAAAGCCAGTGTTTCATTCACACATTAATCCGCCAGTTCTGGTTCCTCCCCCGCCACGACTGTAGATGGGGAACCCACCTATTCGGTCAATCGTATTCTGGACTCGAGAAGGAGGGGATGTGGATTTCAGTACTTGGTTGAATGGGAGGGTTACGGTCTGGAGGAGAGAAGTTGGGTTCCTGCTAGGGACATACTGGATCACTCCCTTATCGATGATTACAATCGCCAGGAGGTTTCTCCTGGGAGTGCCAGGAGGCACTCTTAGGGAGGGGGTACTGTCACGGTTCATAGAGCCGTGTGTTCATTTTGTGTGTATGATGGTGATTCTGGGCGTGGGGTCCGAGTGTGTAGTAATTGCTTGTTGTGTGTATCAGCTGATCTCAGCGGTTCAGCAGCTGGTTATGTCTGTTTGTTACTGCCTATATCTAGCGGGGGTGATATTAACTCAGTGTCAGTTCGTCACTCTTGTCTGTGTGCTCTAACCCAGTCTGGTGCTGTGTTGTCTGCCAGAAGTGCTCTCCTTGATCTCGTCTGCGTTACAGACTTCTGGATTTTGTTTGGGAAGTCCTTCATCTAGTTCCAGTCAACTCCGCACTGGATCTGTGCTGCCCAGTCTTCCTCATCGGGGATTGTGTGCCTAGGTCGCCCGCCTACCAAATGTGGTGTTCGGAGTATCATACTCTCTTCATCTGTCATCCTCTTCGGAGATGGACTTCCAGGTTGCCCGCCTGTCTAACGTGGTGTTGGAGTATTTCTTGTCTCACTCTGTCATCTATTAAACACTGTTTGCTTGCATTTGGATTCATGCCTCTCATTGTGACACTGTGAGTCTTAAACAGTATTGCTTCCTCCTTCATATGCAAATCTTGTGGAAAAAAGGCGAATCTCAACATAACACTGACTCTGACGCAACCGGCCGAGATGTACGCCCAACATTTGCATATGCCAGCCCATGACTTGCCAAGTTCAACTCAGGAGAACAAACTACAGAGCAGGTCTGGTCATTCTGCAAATGGAGCAGCATTCTTAGAGCGCCACTCAGCTCGCTCTGGCTACTCCTGTTATCTCTGTATGTATATTTGAGGCTACTATAAACCAAATATGTTATAAAACCCCACTAGCCTTTTTCATTTTCATTAAAAAATCTTAAACCAATTAATAGCCACACACATGTAGTTCAGGCAAGGCGTACACTGATTATCTTCACTGCATATATTTATAACAAAACGAAATATAAAACGCAATCCTTCCTCTTCGTTTTCATTAAAAAAAAACATTAAGCATATTAATATGTGGTTCACGCAATAAGTGTGCATATATGATTATCTTCACTGTAATAAATTTAAATATAACATAAAACACAATCCAGTCTCGTTTTAATGATCAAAGAAATAAATTAAACTTCACTTTACCCTCAGCCAAAACGAATAGCCAGGGAACAAATCATCGATCCATGAGGCAAAAGATCGCCTGTTAGATATAAACAAGACGAACGATATGTTTAACCACTACAGAGACATCAGAGCCAGAGGCAGACGTCAGAAGGTTTAGCCGAGGGAAGGCTGCTCTAGCCGGGCTTAATGAGCGCTGAGCACCCGGTGGTCAACTGGATCTCACAACTCCAAAAACTGCACATCAACATTTCAAATAGGTGCTCTCTTTATAAACAAACCACAGATTTGAGATTTAAACAGATACATTTTTACAGAAACAGGCTCAAACATATGAGGTTATGAGGATGGATAAATGCTTAAACTCTCTATTGTCATTCCACAACTGACAACGTGCAGTGAAACAGCCAATCAGAGCAGAGCTCTACATTAATATTCATGACCCTTCCAAATAAGGCAAAAACAACCCATTTCATTCTAGGGACAATTTCTAGGGTTGTAAATGGACCTTTAAAACCATATCTGGACAATTTTTGCCCTTAAATAAGCCACATACCCTCTATGTGGATATCAGAGAACAATTTAAAATATAGTTTCAACTCATTCTAGGGCACCTTTAACATGTGACATTTGAATTATATTCTGCTGAAATGAACGAAATTACTTGAAAAAGATTTGTTTATTGTTTAGAGATTGTTATTGTTTAGGGTGAGAAGCTCGGTCACTCGGGAGGAGCTCAGAGTAGAGCCGTTGCTCCTCCACATCGAGAGGAGCCAGCTGAGGTGGCTAGGGCATCTATTTCGATGCCTCCTGGACGCTTTCCCAGGAGGTGTTCCAGGCACGCCCCACCGGGAGGAGGCCCCGGGAAGACCTAGGACACGCTGGAGGGATTACGCCTCCGGCTGGTCTGGGAACGCCTCGGGTTCCCCAGAAGAGCTGGAGGAAGTGGCTAGGGAGAGGGAAGTCTGGGCGTCTCTGCTTAGACTGTTGCCCCCGCGACCCGGCCCCGGATAAGCGGAAGATAATGGATGGAAGATTTGTTCATTTTGCTGAACGAGATTCAAAGACCAGAGTCCATAAAATTATCCACGCTTCCCACTACTATGCATTGCTCAACATACGTCATTTACTCCGTTGCTCTGATTGGTTGGTTGGTCTATCCAATTGAGGTCTTTCCTGGTTCGGTTGAAACACACCCCAATAATCACAGCCCAATGGGGCAGTATCAGACTCATATTCTGACTAGAATTGAGTATGACCACGTCAGACTAGGTAAACTGAGACAGATCAGAGAAATCAAAGGGGGTAAAGTGAACCACTTACTTTTTCAACTCTGATACTACCATAACAACACATGATGTAATAGTAAGAATCCTGACAGCTAGCTTGACAAGCAAACATTCCAGAACTAATGTCGGACTGGGAACAGAATCATGGGGATTGGTCAATTAAGCACTTTTTTTTCTGAATACTTAAAAAGTAACTCTGAACAAAATCTAAAACAACATAATATAATTCAAAATGTTTTAATTAACATTCAAATGACAGCTAGAACCAGTTAGATTATAGCACAGTCTGGGGGTCAGAACACAGGACCCTTAGAGCCAGCTAGTGTCTGGGGGTCAGAGAAAAGGACAGTCAAAACCAGCTAGAACAGCCTGGGACTCAGAACGCAGGACTAGACCCACCTGGATTAGAACATCAGCTACTGTCATACTCTACAACTAGGCCTACTCTACTCAGCCCTGAAGGTTACAGGGAAAGATGTGGAGTTGCTCTCTCCGTGTGGTTCCATCAGGCCTTTTTAAGTTGAGGCAGCTTCTTCACCACTTTAAGTATGTGCCCCAGGTTGTCTTCCTGGTGTATTGCCTCGGCATGATGGCTTTTCTACAATGTTTATGACATTAAAAATAAAACATACGTTATGTAATATTACATTTAAATATGTTTAAGACTAAACTTAACTTGTGCCACATGTCTCACTTTACCCCACCGCCACCACATTTTTAGAAAAAACAATCTCTATATTGGTACTTCATCATGTATATGTTTTTCTACCTGAATCAATTTGCTTTGGCACAACAGTTGATTAAGTTGACAGCAAGAAAATTAACTTTTACATGCAAAAAATGTTTGTGAAAAAAGCATGCTTGCCACAGCACTGTGAGGTCCTCTCTTTCATGGCCTAGGGGAAATCGGAGGGGCTTGAAAACAAAATGTTTATATGACCACAAAATTGTGTTCTGTTGACCAGATACAGGGGTTGTCTCACATTACCTCACTCTCCCCTGCAAATAAAAGCTACATCTGTCTCTGAAAAAAAGGAGCAGCAATTTGATGTTTTTGATCGATTTGATGTTACTGAACTCTTAAACCACAACGATGAACTTTTTTTTGGTTTTGGTTCGAATGATCCGAATATGTTCTCGCCCACATAAAACCGTGACTGGCTTCCCACATAGCAACATTGGGTCGGCCCAGATCCGGCCCACATCTGGCACATGTGGAATACTGATCTGGCCCACATGCTGCAATGAATGACGGCCCTTGAGTGGCCCACTCCTGTTTGCCAGATCTGGGCCACAAGCAGGCCATAGCAATGCCACATGTCAGCCAAGAGCAAAGAAATAAACCAGAACTGGACCTTATCTGAGCCACAAAATCTGTGTAAATTAAATATGGAGTCATCTCAGCTTTAATAAACCTGTTAACAAGCAGAATCACTGAAGGAAAGAAGAGAACAGAAAAAGAGACGAGCAGAAACACAAGAACTACAACTGACTTCAGCCACACCTTTAGATGAAATCAACTGAAGATAAAAGAAGACATTAAATCTCTGAAGATCTCAGCAGAGGAGGATTAAACAACTCCACAAACAGCATTACCAGCTTCACACATTACTAACCAGACTGACTTTATTTCTGTCACACATCTACAGAAGCTCTTATTGAGAATTAATAGAGGTTTAACTCTAATGAGTTGCATCTGAAGTAACCATAACGGTGATCAGTATTTCCATTAGTTGGGTTTTTTACTCTTATTGCATGTTCTTCAGTTTTTAGCTGCTGTGACAGTGTGTTAGTACAACACATTGACAGTAGCAAAGGAAGCTTAAACCAACTGACATCAGATTATGATTATCTTTTGATGCAGTCTGATCTGGTCTTGATCTTAAAAGTTTTGTTGTGCAGTTAAAACATTTTCATTACAACCCCAGAGTTACTGACGCAGATTCTGCAGTATTATAACAATACAGTTAGAACATTTTAACAAATATGAGCAAAAAACATAAAGATATGATGACACAGACATCAACAATCAGCACATGAATCTCAACTATGGTGACAATCAAAAATCCTTCATATTCCTATTAATTAATAATTTATTCATGCTGCAATGCATGCTGGTAGTTTTGTACCATGCTGGTACCCAGCATGCATTACTGCATGAATAAATTATGCAGCTGAATTGGAATATGCAGCATTTTTGATTGTCACCATCGTTGAGATTCATGTGCTGATTGTTGATGTCTGTGTTTGTCTGAGATTTGTCATAGATTATTTTTTGTGCACATGTTTGTGATCGTTGAACTGATTGTTATAATACTGCAGGATCAGATAATGCATAAACACAGGGATTGTAATGAAAATGCATTAATAACACATCTTTCAAAATCAAATGACATCTGACAAGCGATCAACAGACAACCATCATAATCTGATGTCAGTTGGTTTAAGCTTCCTTTGCTACTGTAAATGTGTTTTACTGTCACACCAGCTAAAAAACAGAAGACTGTGTATTAAGAGTAAAGAACCCAACTAATGGAAACACTGATCACCGTTATGGTGACTTCAAATGAAACTCGTTAGAGTTAAACCTCTGTTAATTCTCAATAAGAGCTTCTGTAGACATCTGACAGAAATAAAGTCAGTCTGGTTAGTAATGTGTGAAGCTGGTAATGCTGTTTGTGGAGTTGTTTAATCCTCCTCTGCTGAGATCTTCAGAGATTTAATGTCTTCTTTTATCTTCAGTTGATTTCATCTAAAGGTGTGGCTGAAGTCAGTTGTAGTTCTTGTGTTTCTGCTCGTCTCTTTTTCTGTTCTCTTCTTTCCTTCAGTGATTCTGCTTGTTAACAGGTTTATTAAAGCTGAGATGACTCCATATTTAATTTACACAGATTTTGTGGCTCAGATAAGGTCCAGTTCTGGTTTATTTCTTTGCTCTTGGCTGACATGTGGCATTGCTATGGCCTGCTTGTGGCCCAGATCTGGCAAACAGGAGTGGGCCACTCAAGGGCCGTCATTCATTGCAGCATGTGGGCCAGATCAGTATTCCACATGTGCCAGATGTGGGCCGGATCTGGGCCGACCCAATGTTGCTATGTGGGTTGACTGCGGGTTCAAAGCTTGCATTAAAGATTGTTGCAATATGACCGAACCTTTTACTGTAGCTACTGCCAACCTTTTTTGTATCTTAAAACTATCTTCAGTTCTAAGTGAACTATCCCTTTAATCTCAGTGTCTAATGTCAAACATTGCACGGTCCTTCTGAACATCATCATGCCATGGTTGTGAGTCAAACCCATCCATACAACTAAGGAATATAGATTTTAGACTATAATTTGTCTGTATCATTACAACACAACCCATTATCCTAGTCAGACATTGATTCTGCATAATTTTTGCTGAAAGTTTTTCTTCTGCTGGCTGTGTGTGTAGCTGCAAAATGTGCATGTAGTTGTGCATATAGTAACAGCTGTTGCTGCTAATCTCCGTTTTTACATACCACCCTTTGCAGTTTTCTCTCTTTGAGTGTGTTTCTCTTTAACCAGTATCAATGCAGCCCTCTTTTGCTGCCATTGTAAACCTGTATTTTGTCTTTGGACCACATATTGAGAACATCTCACCTAATTCTGGTCTCCAAGCAGCAAGCTTTATTCAAAAACTTGCATAATATCAGTCCACAAAATGACTGATTTGTGATGCAGCCTGGAATCATAAATCGTGCCATGTTTGTTCATTTAGGTCAAAGAACTGGCTCCCCTGGTTTTTCTTCTCCACCACTGTCATCTGACAGGGTTTGGGTTTCTTGACCGGCTTGCTCAGTTTGGACATAAAATACAATAAATATTAATAAAATATAAATCAATCTGACTGTACTGACACTATTAGATAGCAAGGCAAATTTATTTACATAGCACATTTCATACACTGGTATTTCAAAGTGCTTTACACATGAAAGGGGATTAAAATAATCACAAAATAAAAGCAAGGCAAATTAATGCAGTTATACAAGGAATTAATAGAGTAAAAAGATGATACATAGATACATTTCTCATCTGGCAGAACACCGGTGTATCATATTTTTCACATCTGCTTGTTTCACTGTGAGATTTTCCCATGTTGATTGTACTGTGTCTGTGGTGTTATTTCTGCGCACCTACGTAATCTGTTGGACGTCTCCAATAGATCTGATTTTTTTATACCTAAAATCGGACAGAAAGAGCGGATTTGATCCCGACCTCGAGTTTCGCATTAAACTCACAACTCTACCACAGACTCAGACCATCAACACGGTTTCATCTCTCAATTTCTCAGTTAACATTTCAGAATAATTTGTGTTTGTCTCTTATATTTAATAAATTCCCCCTCTTGTTGTGGGACTTCCCCATACTGGTTGTCTCTTTCTCTGTTGATTTCTTTCAGCATGACTAAATAATCTGTTGGACGTCTCCAGCAGATCCGATCTTTCACCTAAAATCGTTCAGGCAGAGCTAGGATTATTTAAGTACAAGCTCCGATTAATGACCACATGATCTCAATTTCTCATCCAGAAACTTCTTAAGCATCCTACATTACCAAAGGGCCAGCCCAACCACTATGGTTTGTTTCATAATTAATGCAAATTAATTTAAATCATTTGTAAAATGAACACTCATTAAACTGAATGGAATCACCATTGACTCTGAATTGAGCTTTCTCACCTGGGCTGGGCTTGTTTTTTTTGTTTTGTTTTTTTTTTATAACAAAAAAGTAGCATTTTTGTGAAAAGACCCTTTCACACCAAAATTGAAGAATAAGCCTCAGGTGGAGGTAAAAATGCAAATTCACACATGTACAGTAGCGAGCGCAGCTCAAACAAACCTTTCAGCTGTGCTGCCATTCTGGATAATGGAAGAATGGAGAAAGAAGAAAGGAGGAAGAAAACAAAGTATAAAACTTACTTCACCAATAAAAACTAAAAATCTAAAGTCATTTTTCTTATGGTTTTACAGAATCATCGAATGTAAGCAGCAAGACATTGGCCAATAAAGTCAGATTAAATGCATAAAAATATATTTATTTTATATATAATTTAATTATTGGTGGTTTGCATAGTATTCTGATTCTGCATTTGACGGATTTTATTCATTTTGAGGAATACTGAATTATTATTATTTTTATTTTATTTGCAAGTGAGATGAGTAAATGCATGCTCACATTTAGACTAGAATTACAATAACCATCATGTTCACACACAATGCTTCCGCACCTACTCAGGATTTCTCTCAACATGGGGACAGGTGAGTAGAAAAAGTTGTAAATTTGAAAAGTAATGCATTAATTTACTAGTTACTTAAAAAAGTAATCTGATTACGTAACTCAAGTTACTTGCAATGCGTGTACCCCCAACACTGTGAGGAACTTTATAAATAAGGCAGCGGCTATTTACACCAATTGCAAATAGCAAATAGATTCTATTTACACTCAGTGAAAATAAAATTTTCTTAGTAAATAGCTGTAGATGCTATTTAGTTAAATAGCATACTAAGTTGATATATTTGATATAAGTTGTTATATTCAACTCCATTTTAAAGTTGCAATTCATTGTAATATGTGCAAATAGTAATTTTTACTTTATTTTGACAGATACACACTATTTGCACCTCAGTATTGTTGTCCATTAACAGGATGCAATAATAACATTGAGTGCAAATAGTTATATTCATTAAAATTATTAACTGGATGCCACCTTAAAGGGACAATAAAAGCCCTCCCACCACCTACCCCTAACCCTACCCAATAGGCTTTTATTATTATTAATCATTTCGTTAGGCACTTTATTTCCACATTTAGACAATTTTCTTAATTTTTATTGAAAGTAAATGCATTTCTGTTGTGATTTGTGATGAAAAAAAGCGAGAAGAAAAAAATCTGCACAAGGCGGATTCAACCCAGTCAATCGAGTCAAAATCAAGATGCTTAAACTGAACGCTTCACTGACTGCACCACTGAAGATGTTGATATCTAAGTACTTTTTTAAATCTTGTTTGGCCCAACCAGGCATTGGTAGGCGGAGCTAGTGCGAATAGCACTTGCCAACAAGGTACGCTATTTGCACTTAGTGTGAATAGACACTCCGTATAAATAAAGTCAGTAAACATTACATTCAGTGCACCAAGTTATGACAAAGAGAACAAACTAGGGTGACAAAGCATTCTCCACAAAAAGTTAAATTAAAATGAGAACATATAGCAATAGCAAGCATATCCATTATGTCAATTAACCAGATGATTAACAGGAATGTTAGCCGTGTACACTGCAAGACTGGGTCAGGAAAAGGGGTTGATGCAGTCTTTTTGAACATGTTTTATTCTAATCAAAGTGTAATGCCATGTCTGGCCAACTGACTCTTCTCAAATATGAAGATTTATCCTGTCTTAGGCAAGAGAACATTTTTTAGAACAATGAAACATGTGTTTTGCATTGTTGAATATGACCGTAATGGCCCAGAACTGGGGGAAGAAAACAGCTCTCTGGTGATCCTTTTGTTCCCAAATCATCTCCTGTTGACTATTGACCAGTAAAAAACTGAGGAAGATTGGAACACTAGGAAGATGTTTCATACTTCACTAATTTATGACAACAAGACCTCTCCAGGTGTACACCTGTGTCTCACTTTCTAAAAGGATTTATCATCTGTCCAAGTCGTCAAGACCAGTGCTAAATAAACCATTGCTTGTGTCTGGGGGCTCATCTGCACAATATGAGTAATGCTTTCCACTATCCTGTCCTCTCATTCGGCAAAAGTAAACTGGAACCTTTCGTAAGAGCAACATAAAAGGCTGAACTTCAGATTTTCTGTGATGGAGAGAACACTGATATTTTTTGTTAGTCAACTTTTAAGCATTTTTTCCCCAATAAGAGACCTCTTTCACACACACATTAAAGCTTCTCTCTGTATAAAATGCTCATTTGGAATTGCCTCAGCATTTTGTTTATGTGTGGGTGTGCAATTAATGTTTATTTTTAGACAATTAAAGCTATCCAACAAAAACCCTGACAAAACTACATCCTCTCCATAACCAAATCAGTACAACACATCCATGCATACCATGGACCCGACCACATGACCCATCAAAAAGAATGGATTTTATTGATTAATAACCACATAGTACAGTTAAGCAGTTTATCTTCCCTTTAGCATGTATTTGCAGTGTTTGTTGATACTGATTTTGTCACTGTATTACTAAAAGTATTGTCTGTATGTGTCACGGTTCATTTAATTTTTCATTTTGTTCCATTTCATGTTTGCCTGTGTGTGTACCCATTCATTTGACCCATTTTTAAGCTGCGTCCAAAACCTGGAAAATGCTGCCTTCGGAGGACACATTTCAAGGCAGGAAGGCATCAAGGCATGTCCGGATCTAATGTAAGCTTCACTTCCTGCCTCCTGAGGGACCTTCATCTGATCGAGTTTTGAGGGCAGCATACATGTATCCTTCACTGCCTTTGATATCCCACAATCCTGTGCTTTCCATTCTGTGACAGTTGAGCTAAAGAAAAGTATTCATAAAAGAGTAGGCGAGAATTACCTGGCTGATGAACTAATTCTTGTGAGATTCAGACGTGGGTGTACTTAAGTTGTGTCGAATATGCCTACATACCTGATATATAATAGGAGAAAAAGTATGTTAAAAGAGTAATATATCTGAAACCTCAGTATTTATAAAACAGTAAGCGAAAAATCCCATGACGGCCTACTGCGCCCACCCAGATTCTGAAGTGGGCAATTGTGGATAATTGTTACGATGGACACTTTAATATCCCATGAGGCCAAGGTGAGGAATCAACATTTTTTAACATGGCGGAGGACGGAGACACAGCTGTACAACAAACTGAGCTGCTGTTAACTGTATTTCAATTTCATTTATTTCACAACCGATGAGGAAACTGTTGGTATTAAGACATTAATATTTATTAAATATTGAAATATTAAATATATTAAGTTGCTGTAAAACATTTCATTTTCATACAGCTAACGTACCATTTGTGCTTCATTAAGCACACATACTTCTGAAGATTTGTTAAACATTGTTTTCCTGAAAGTATTGCTTTAACTGTTCACAAGGACCTGATAAATATTTGTTTAAAGAAAACGTGTATGCACTCTTAACCATATGCAATATAGATGTTTCCTAAATGTGCGTTTAACATTTTACGGGGAATTTTACAGACAGTATGGCAGGTAAAACTCTTAAAAAAGACATCTTCCAGATGAAAACACATCAGATAGCCGTGTGCGTGGTGTATGCCTGCTACAATGTCATCGATTTGGCCTAAGCTTTTGTCAGCACTTTGCATTACACACATAAATGCTTATTTTACTCATTTAAAGCAACAGATTTACACAACTGAAGATGCATTTTAGATTTTATTTGTCTATGATTACACACATTTACAAATTCATGATAATTTGTGTTGGATTAAAAGCAAGATAACAAGTCCGCTATCAAAGTATGAACATCAACTTTTCAATATATATTTGCTTTTTATCACATAAATGACAGATCTAACATTAAATCTTGATTGCATGTTACAGGGACTGATGAACACACACACACACACACACACACACACACACACACACACCACACACACACACGCACGCATGTGTGCACATGTTGGGTTATCATGTTTTATGGGGACATTAGGCGTAATTCATTTTATACTGTACAAACTGTATATATATACAATACTGTATTTTCTATCCCCCTACACTGCCCCTGCCCCTAAACCTACCCATCACACACACACACACACACACACACACACACACACACACACACACACACACACACACACACACACACACACACACACACACACACACACACACACACACACACACACACACACACACACACACACACACACACACACACACACACACACACACACACACTGCCCCTGCCCCTAAACCTACCCATCACAGGAGACATGCTGCATTTTTACTTTTTCAAAAAACATCACTTAGTGTGATTTATGACCTGTTTTCCTCATGGGGACCAAAAAATGTCCCCACAAGGACAAGGATTTCGGATATTGCCATCTTTGTGGGGACATTTTGTCCCCATACCATAGGGATTACCAGGACGCGCACACACACACACACAAATGGCAGCCCTAATGAAGTAATCTTCACAGGAAAGAGAAATGCTGCAATCGAAGACTTTGAGTAAGTTTACTATAGAAAATTATTATTTATTAAAAAAAATAAACCCCCCCACATATTTGTTGTTATAATGTAATTTTAGCCAGAGTTATTACAGCACTTTTTGATTCTTGATTTCTCATCACTTGTTTGCAGAGCTTTTATGGTGGAGCAGGGCCTGCAAGGCAGGGTGACAGTGAAGTGTGGGGAAAACATGAAACCAAAATATAAAGTAAGATCATTTTGTTACTTCTAATACAGAAAACAAATGACATTGTGCTGTTAAAATGACTGCTTTTGTATTATGTTTGTGCATTTTTTTAGGATCTGGGAGCACTAAGAATCATGGAAATGGTTTAGTGCCATGACTATAGCTGTCCTACTGGATATGGAAAACAATCAAATAATTAGATTTTGTTATGTGAACTTTGCCTTACTTTGCAGTGTCTGGTAACACACTTACACTTCTGGAGCCTCCAGACTGCTCCGCCGGTGAGTACTCTTTATTAAAATCATAGGCTTGACATTACCTGTCAAAACTACCAATCCAAGTTCTATTGGATATGACGGAGGGAAGGCACATCTGCAGCAGTGGAGTACACTTCTGCCAATGATGACACAAGCTAATGGATCAGAAGTCAGCTATGTGGTGCTAATAGAGGATGTCATATTTGTAACAGGATCCAGACACTGTGCAGCCTGATAACACAGGGAGTACTGCCTAAAGTAAATCTACAGTATGCACAAATCCAGCTGTGCTAATTGATAGGTGTTTTACAGATTTCACAAACTATCAGACATCTCACAATGCATCTTAAGAGACAGACTGAGCTGGCAGAAGTCAAGATTGAAGCAAGACATGGACCTTGAGATGGAAATGAAACGCAAGACATTGAGGAAACTGGACTTTTGGAAATCCAAAATCTAGAAGTGACTTCAGTTCACACTGTAACCATGACTGTAACACAATGTACTATTAATCATCTTTATTTTTTCTCTCCAAAGCTCCAGGCTGACAAAAAAAATTAATAAAAAAAAACACAATACGCTCCGTTGTTTGCATGGGCGTTTTGCATTAGAGTAATCAATCATGTCCATTTTCAATTAAAAATATCGATTTTAATCTATATTCTGATGATCTAGCCTGCACTTTGAACTCTTCCTATCATATTAAACCCAAGGGGGTAATCTAGCCCCCGGAAAGCGTTCCTTCCATAGGGGCGCCCAGTGCTAACCAAGCCATCACCTGCTGTTAGCATCCCATTGACTCCCATTCATTTTGGCGTCACTTTGACAGTGAATAACAGTGAGGCGTTTAAAGACTCCATTTGTCCATTGTTTATTTCTACAGAAACACGACAATGTATAAAGGGCTCCATTACCTTGTATCTCACTCTATCGTCCCGTAGAAGCCGTTTTTGTAAAAAATAGGCTAACGATTGCGTCATAACCAACGCGACTCTGTCGCGCTGTAGAGAAATTACCGTATAGACTGGAGGAGAAGCTCGCAGGCAATCTTTTACTGTCTATGAGGCAATTGGGGGGATGTGGAGGATTAAATTCCGATAAAGGCAAGGAAGAAGCATTGGGAGAAGCCCATAGACAGCGAAAAGCAACGGGACAAGATATTTCAATAACGTGATTCAGATTTCACTTTCCACAAATACTAGAGGACTTACAACTGTCAGACAGGTTGCTCACGTCACATCTACGTCGTCAAGCTCAGTCTGAGTCTGCGCAGTCGCTCAGTCATCAGGAAGTGAGTGCTTCTAATTGACTTCAATTCGCTCCGTTAAAGTCTATGGGATCGCTGTGTCCATTTCTTTTACTGTCTATGATTAAAACCCTCTGAGGTCTCTCTGCTTCAATCACAGGCTTTCATACATCAAATATAGGAAGTGCATACTGGCTTGTGAGCTGTCAATCAAACCGTCCATGGTTTTCATTGGATAAAGGCAATCAATGCCTAGCCAATGCCTTGCCAGCAAAGGTTTGATTGATGGACGTAGTAACCAATCAAAAGGCATTATCTTGCTCAGTGTTTGTAAGCATGGAATGAATGTTCCTCTTGCTTATCGTCTCCATGGCAACAGCGTGCCTGCCAGTCTTTGTGCACACACACAATGGAGCGCACAGACTGTATTTTCAACTAAATTTGTTTTTTACACTTTTTAAATTCTGTAAATAGTCGCTTTATTCTTTCAGGAACTGTAAATGCATTATAATTAGCAGTTTATTGCAGATTTATTTGAATGATAAACTACTTTACAATTACACGTTCTGAAATAAATGGCCTTTTGGAAAGGACGCCTAGACTTTTGACATAAAAGCTCACAGAAGCTACATTTCTGAGAGTATCATCCTCAGATCTGAATCAAAACATGATCAGACATTCAATTTTATATTTAGGTTATTTTCAGGGCCTCAACATTAAAATATCATACATTTTCCCTAAGGGAATAAAAAAGTAATGTATATTCCCCCTTGTTTTACTCTATTCATATACTACTTTTAGTCATTATTCAAGTGCCAAAATTTCAAGTGTCTAGTTTAATATAAGACCAGATTTATGAATATAGGCCATAGGGTTTAAGTGTCATGTTATACAAGGGACAAACATGTGCGAGGACTCAAATGCAGTACGACGGTGATTTATTATAAAATAAAACAAACAAAAACCCACAATAAAACACATACTCAAAAGACACAAATAAACTCAAACACATACCAACAGAAATCACGGGAAACGGGGAGACGTAGACATAACAACGATCCGACAAGGACTGCAAACACACAGAAACTTATAAAGGGGAGAAATCAAGCTGGGAATGAGGGAACACAGGTGGGGCAAATAAACCAATAACGAGATAACAAGGGGGTGGGATCTGACAATGACAGAGCACATGGCCTAACATTACAAAACACCACATGTGCAACACGAGACAGGACAGGCATGTGACATTACCCTCCCTACGGAGCGACTACCAGACGCTCCATCAGCCAACGGTGGGGCAAGAAAGACAGACCAGGGTGGGACGGGAGGGACAGACCATGGCGGGACGGGAGGGACAGACCTGGGAGGGACGGGAGGGACAGACCAGGGAGGGACGGGAGGGACAGACCACGGAGGGACGGGAGGGACAGACCAGGGCGGGACGGGAGAGACAGACAAGGAAGGGGAAAACAAGGGAGGGACGGGGACAACAAGAGTTCAAGCCAGCAGAGTTCAAGCCAGCAGAGTTCAAGCGGCCGGGTCGGCCAGCAGAGTTCAGGCGGCCGGGTCGGCCAACAGAGTTCAGGCGGCCGGCAGAGTTCAGGAACGGCGCTGGAAGAGCAGGACGCTGGGGTAGCTCGGGAAGAGCAGGGACGTCCTTGCGGCGCTGGAAGAGCAGGCACATCCGGCACATGATCCACCAGCACTGGGACCAACGGCGCAGGGACCACCGGCACACGATACACCGGAAAACGATCCGCTGGAACACGATCCGCCGGCACTGGGATCACCAGAATACGATCCACGGAAAAGCGATCCACCGGCACATGGACCACGGGACACAATCCACCAGAAATACGATCCACGGAACACGATCCGCCGGCACTGGGACCACGGAACAGGGATCACCGGAATCGATCCACGGAACTGGGACCACAGGCACACGATCCACCGGAACACGATCCACCGGCACAATGACCACTGGAACACGATCCACCGGCACAGGGACCACAGGAACCCGATCCACCGGCACAGGGAGCACCGGAACCCGATCCACCGGAACACGATCCACCGGAACATGATCAACCAGAACTGGGACCACCGGAACAGTCACGAAGGGAGCTTTCCTTCCTCTCCTCCGTTTTGCGACCTCCGGAACACGATCCACTGGAACTGGGACCACCGGAACACGATCCAGCGGAACTGGGATCACCGGAACACGATCAACGGAACTGGGACCACGGAACACGATCCACGGAACAGGGACCACGGAACTGGTTTCCTCTCCCTTGCCTCTCTTTCCTGCAGTCGAGCAAGACCCTCCACTATTGCCCCAAAAGAAGCGTTTTCATAAGCACTCCTGAGTATCCAGTCCATGGGCTCGTCGAGCGCATAAAAAAACAAGTCCTTAAGAGGGCCTTCATTTAGTTTCAATCCCTCCGCCGCAGCAAGGAACTCGACCGCAAACTTTCTCAGATCGGTTCCTTGTTGGTGGAGGGATGGTAAGGTCTGAAACCTCATGATGCGTTTGTAGTGGGGGCATGAGTCAGTGGGAGTGGGTCGATGGGGTAGATTCTTCTTCTGCTGAGTCCTCGACACGGTCGGATCGTTCTGTCACGTTATACAAGGGACAAACAGGTGCGAGGACTCAAGTGCAGTACGACGGTGATTTATTATAAAATAAAACATAAACACAAACAAAAACCCACAATGGGGCAAAACACATACTCAAAAGACACAAATAAACTCAAACACATACCAACAGGGAAATCACGGGGAAACGGGAGACGTAGACATAACAACGATCCGACAAGGACTGCAAACACACAGGAACTTATAAAGGGGAGAAATCAAGCTGGGAATGAGGGAACACAGGTGGGGCAAATAAACCAATAACGAGATAACAAGGGGGTGGGATCTGACAATGACAGAGCACATGGCCTAACATGACAAAACACCACATGTGCAACACGAGACAGGACAGGCATGTGACATTAAGAGCTGCAGACATTTTTATTTGGGTAAGTCGTTTTCAGAAAATTTGAGGTTAAGTATATTTTAAATAATTGGTTTGTCAAATACTAAATTTCTTTAGTGAAAAAAAACTTAAATTGAAGTTAAAACTGAGATGCAAATATTACCTGCCACTATAAGTATAAATAGCCTAATTACTATTTAAACAATGCAAAGAACTGCTACTTAGTGTAAGTAGAATCTATTGCTATTTTCACAAAATGTAAATCATCTTTCACATTTCACTTCAAATTATGCTATTTTCACTTTTTCTTTTAAGTTCAATTGACTTTCAGAAGTATTTGTGTGAAACAAACTCATTTAATTTAGTCTAAAGACTCTGGCTTCAAATGATCTCCTCAGCACAAGATGACTGGCTATTTCTGTGGGATTTTGGGTTCTTTTTCCAATATAGTGGAAGGAAATAGAGAAGCACCATCCTTTTTAAACAGTCTATTAGTGATGTGGAGGCGACTCTAAAGAGTCTAGTCTCCAGCACAGGAATCAACTCGAGTCGACTCTGTTGCTGTGTCTGAAATCGCTCACTTGTTTACTGATTCTCTAATCATAAAGTGCATGACAACTGAGTGCACTATAAGCAAGGAGTGAATGAAATGACACTGACGTATTACACCGCGTCAGAGAGCCGCGTCACATAAATGTATCCTACATGTCCTGGAGCTCACTTTAGAAATAGATGACATCCGTAGAGACTTTAGTTTGTAATTCTATATACCTCCGTGCCAGCTTTAGTTTAATTGATGGTATATTAATGCAATAAATATAGATTCAGTTTTCCATTATTTACCTTGTGTTCATAATCATTAAACTACAAACCTGATTTTAAAAAAAGTTGGGACACTAGAGAATGCAATGATGTGGAAGTTTCAAATTTCAATATTTTATTCAGAATACAACATAGATGACATATCAAATGTTTAAACTGAGAAAATGTATCATATAAAGGGAAAAATAAGTTGATTTTAAATTTCATGGCATCATCACATCTCAAAAAAGTTGGGACAAGGCCATGTTTTTGGCATCCCCTCTTCTTTTTATAACAGTCTGCAAACATCTGGGGACTGAGGAGACAAGTTTAGGAATAGGAATGTTGTCCCATTCTTGTCTAATACAGACTTCTAGTTGCTCAACTGTCTTAGGTCTTCTTTGTCGCATCTTCCTCTTTATGATGGTGCCTTTTCCAGATGTGTAAGCTGCCCATGCCACACGCACTCATGCAACCCCGTCCCATCAGAGACACAGGCTTCTGAACTGAGCGCTGAGAACAACTTGTGATGTCCTTATCCTCTTTAGTCCGGATGACATGACAACCCAGTTTTTTTTCCAAAAAGAACTTCACATTTTGATTCATCTAACCACAGAACAGTTTTCCACTTTGCCACAGTCCATTTTAAATTAGCCTTGGCCAAGAGAAAACACCTGCGCTTCTGGATCACGTTTAGAGATAGCTTATTTTTTTACCTATAGAGTTTTAGCCGGCAACGGCGAATGGCATGGTGGATTGTGTTCACTGACAACATTTCCATTGTGATTTCCATTACAGTAGCATTCCTGTATGTGATGCAGTGCCGTCTAAGGGCCCGAAGATCACGGGCATCCAGTATTGTTTTCCGGCCTTGACCCTTACGCACAGAGATTGTTCCAGATTCTCTGAATCTTTGGATGATATTATGCACTGTAGGTGATGATAACTTCAAACTCTTTGCAATTTTTCTCTGAGAAACTCCTTTCTGATATTGCTCCACTATATTTTCCGCAGCACTGGGGAATTGGTGATCATCTGCCCATCTTGACTTCTGAGAGACACTGCCACTCTGAGAGGCTCTTTTTATACCCAATCATGTTGCCAATAGTTATGTATTTTACATACATAACTATTGTATCTTTATTATGTATCACTGAGAAGATGGCTGTTCATAAGGTAAGAAAAACAACATTTTTGCATTTTGCAGCTAATCCAAAAGGTTTAGTAAAGTGATTGAGGAGTGAGAATTTTTTCAGCATATGAACAAATACAATCTTCGGTTTATCACAAAACATTCAACAGCAATAAATCTGAATATACTTTCAATGAATAGGCTTTCAATGGTGAGGAGGGGAATTAAAAATTGTAATCTGAAAAGTACTTAATTTCACGAGTTCACACTTACATATAATTTATAGAGTAAATTTGATTGCGTATTTGGCGTGCTCTCCAGGGGGAGGGCTTCGAGCTCGGAACTACGGCCCGAACCCAGAGTACCCCCCGTATGTAAGTGGTTTTGAAAATGTGGAGCAGGGGTGGTGGAGGGATGCTGAAAAACTGTCAATGCAATGGAGGTAAGAAGGCTGTGTGTCTATATACACCTCCTTTGTTGATTAGCTGAGTACTTTCCACCTGTGTCAATTATCTGACATGTTCCTCCCGAACCTCGTTTAGTAAAACAGCATTTCTACGGAAGTACCTTACTTGAGTAAATGTATAGTTTATTCCTTCACTACTATTTCAGTATATACAAAACTATGGTAGTTAAATTCATCAACAATCATTGTTAAAAAACACACATCACAAGGTTAAAGTAACTACATTAGTGATGTATTATTATTGCAATGATTTCATATCCTTCCAATCATACAGTGCAACATCTTACAGTATAAAGAAGGGTCAGATAGTCCTCGCAGAGGGAAACATTTTTTTGTTAGAAAACAGGGCAAAGAGTGTGGAGCAAGATGGAAAAACTTTTTTTTCAGCTTTCTTATGTGCTACAATTGAAATCATAGTTTGTCCATGTTATAAAGCAATGTCCTCTATGAATAAACATGTGGATCCCAACAAACAGTGGTGTATTACACTGCAGGGGTTCTTTCACAAATTAACAGTTTAACTGTTTGTTTAAATGATGCTGAATAAAAATCCATTCATTAGTGCTACTAGGAAGCAGTAGTTAAATTCATCATCATCAGCCATTGTTTTTGAGAGATGCAATTCCTTAACGCGGACCCTAAACATAAACATTTATTACACTTTCAACTTAAAACATACATGATTTACAATGGAGAAAACAAGCTACTCACCTTATAATTAGATGACGTGGCACTCAACCATACACACACAAAGTCATATTGTAGCTCCTTTAGTTGATGGGTTAACAGCTGGCGCACCGTCCTGTCTGCTGTGCTGCCCTAACGCACAGGTTGGCACCCTGTAAACACACCGCGCTAAAATGCAGAACTATAAGCAACTCAAAACAAACTTCCCACAACACCAAATGTACCACATTAAAACTTACCTGAGGGTAAGCCGTACACCACACGCAAACACACACAGCCCTGGCAGACCAACGTCACACTAAAGTACACAGCAAAATCCTCAGTGTTAAATGTACTCTGCGAGTGTATGTATGAGTCCACTAGAGTCCACACTCAGAGTGTTAAAAGGTAACACTGAATCAGTGTTGAAGTTAATGAGATAATTAAGTGATGATTGAGGATTAATGATGAACACCTGCTGTTAATAAGCTGTTGCCTGATGATAACAAGCAGAATCACTAAAGGAAAGAGAAAAACAAGAACTACAACTGACTTCAGCCACAGCCTTAGATGAAATCAACTGAAGATAAAAGAAGACATTACATCTCTGAAGATCTCAGCAGAGGAGGATTAAACAACTCCACAAACAGCATTACCAGCTTCACACATTACTAACCACACTGACTTTATTTCTGTGAGACGTCTACAGAAGCTCTTATTGAGAATTAACAGAGTTTGTTTTTTTATGTCACCATTATGGTGATTAGTGTTTTCTTTAATTGGGCAGTTTGACGACTTTTTAATGTTAGTGTTTCTCTGGCTGCTGTATCTGGGATTGCTACGGCAAGAAAAGCAAGAGAAAACACAATCTGATGCCTTTGGTGGCTTGATGATCAGGATATGATCATTGTGTAGTGGTTTTAGTTTCTGATCTAATGACTGAATATGAGCAACATACTATTAACTTTGTTTTATTGTGATTCTAGAAAAGATCCAGCACAGGTTTAATCAGAATGACCTGAATACATTTTATAACAGATTGTACACTAATCACTTCTAACTCCTACGAGTTTTACTCACACACAGACATCATGAATCCGCATATGAATCTCAACAATGGTAACATGCTTTATGCCACAATGCATTCTGGGTGCATCATGCAAAACTCACCCATGGATCCTAGAATGCATTGTGTCATGAAGCATGTCACCATTGTTGAGATTCATACGCGGATTCATGATGTCTGTGTGTGAGCAAAACTCGCAGGAGTTAGAAGTGATTAGCATACAATCAGTTTTAAAACGTATATGGTTTTCTGATTAAACCTGTGCTGGCCAGATACATTTGTTTTTATTTTTTATAACTTATCATGAAGTCATATTTCTGGAGCCTCAACATCATGCGTTGTCATCGCGCTGGAGCCATGTGGAGTGGCTTGTTGAGTATCTTCACTAATGGCTGATGGTCTGTTACAATGTGGATTTTTTTCCATAAATGTAGTCGTGAAACTTAACGCATGCATATAACTACTGCAAGAAGCTCTTTTGCAATTTGAGCCTATCGTCCCTTTTTTTTTTGTCAGGGTTTGTGAGGCATATGCTATGGGAGCATTTTACTGAAGGCATGCCGCACCAAATCCAAACTGTGAAGCGTCACATGTCAGTGTAACAGGTTTTTTGACATCATAATATCTCAGTGTTGGTGGACTTATGACCCCCTTCAGTTTGTTGAATGCATCATGATGTTGTTAAAGCCAGCACCATTCTACATCTTTGTGAGTCAGCTCTAAGGGTGCTGAGAGGTACGCATTGGGTGGTGCAGATGTAGGAGAGCTTTATTAAGGTCTCTTAGGTCGATACATATTCTTATCTCCTCTGAATTATTTTTGTGGGTTGCCACCATTGATGATAAACATTCAGTGGGCTCTGAGATTGGGGATAGAACACCCATGTTGACCATTCTTTTAACTCTGCTTCGACCCTGCCATGCTTGGCTGCCAGGATTTTGCGTGCAGGTTTTACAACTGGGTGTACTGCTTGGTTCAGTTTCATTGAATATGTTACTGGAAGCTTACCAATCTCATCCTTGAAGAGGTCTGAATATTCAGAATGAATTTGGCTTGCAAAGCTTGAAACTTTGCAACCCCTCTCGGCGTGATCACTTTGATCCTTTGAATATTTCTATTTAATAATTGTTTACCCGACACGTCATCCTACATAAACCCGTCTTTGGCTTGATGCCTCGATCTTTCGAAAATTCCGATCTAATATGATTTCTGACCTGTAAGGTTACCAGAATAATAATCATACGCTGTTTGTTAATTGGCCAGAGGAGAACTGGCACCCCGACTGAGCCTGGTTTCTCCCAAGGTTTATTTTTCTCCATTATTCCCTGATGGGGTTTTGGTTCCTTGCCACTGTCGCCTCTGGCTTGGCTTGCTCAGTTGGGGACACAAAAATTTTGGTCTAAATTTTCAACTAAATATCCAAATAAAATGAATTACTAAACTAATTAACTATATCAACTAAATCTCTAATCTGCCCGCATTATCACTATATGATAACTTGAAATGAGCTGATGACATCACCGTTTTCTTCAAAGCAAACGTATGGCGAATCCAATTTTGTTGGATCCAATATTTTCCTGTTTAACACTGTAAAGCTGCTTTGAAACAATTGTCATTGTAAAAGCGCTATATAAATGAAGTTGACTTGACTTGATCTGCTGTCACTTGATGAATTTCTTTGTTGAACGAGACCCGTTTCATTTGTAAATAGTCTGGTAAACCTATCAATGGTTGTACGCTTTTTATCACATAGAACGAGAGGTGTATGCCTTTTCTGATGAGTGGCAGGTGAAAGTAGAAAAGGCTGCTGTGGGTATCTCCTCATCTCCATATATGAGCGAGGTGTTCTTTCACTTGTTCACACTTACATATAATTTATAGAGGAAATTTAATTGCGTATGTGGCGTGCTGTCCGGGGGGAGGGCTTCGAGCTCGGACTTTGGCCCGAACCCAGAGTACCCCCCGTATGTAAGTGGTTTAGAACTTAAAAAGGAAAAAAAGAGAAGGGGTGGTGGAGGGATGCTGGAAAAACTGTCAACAAAATGGAGGTAAGACGGCTTCGTATTTATACCTCTTTTGTTGATTGGCTGAGTACTCTCCACCTGTGTCAATTATCTGACATGTTCCTCCTGAACCTCGATTAGTAAAACAGCATTCAGTGAGCTTAATTCCTCTCCATTTTTTTATTTTCGTGAACAGATCTTCAGAAATGACATTACATTTGGCCCCTGTGTCTACTTTAAGATCAACTGAATCTTCACAGTGCAAATTAGCTCAGTCTTTTGTGGAGTTTTCTTTTCCACTGTTTGTACAGCAGCCTTTTTAATCGACACTCCATCCACATAGTAGGATTCATCCGAGCTATCTGTGGAAGTTTCTTTTGGTTTGAGCTGGTCTATTGCTTTTCTCCGGCTATTTGACATGTGCTTTGGTGTAGTTTTGCAGCACTTTTTTTGAAGTTGCAGAAATTATTCCATTTTTTATATTTATGGCACTGCTGACCATAAGCTAACCATTTTTTCTTTTTTGCTCCATGCTTGCCTCCACAACTACTTCAATTCACAATGATCTGAGAGCCTGTGCGATCAGAGTTGGATGTCCTTGTGTCATTTTAGTCTTTGTCCTGTGGTACACACTGTTCACGTTAGTGTTGCTTTTAGGCACTGCAAGAGTCTTAGTGTGCAGATCAGTCAGCTCGTGTATTTGACACAATTCTATTGCTTTGGCTAGTGTTAGTGTTCTCATGCCATCATTGGTCACACCGCACACGAGTCTGTCTCTTATGAGTTCGTCTGTTAGATAACCAAATCTGCAAGTCTTTGCTTTGTTCTTTAAATCACTCACATATGCTTCTACTGTTTCATCAGGTTTTTGGTTTCTCATATTAAACTTGTGGCGTTCCATAGTTACATTTGTTTGTGGGTTGCATAACTTACAGAATTTTTGTTTTAAACATTCCGGTTCTTCTCTGGAATCAGCCTCCGTGATCATCCGTCTTTGCTCTCCTTATCCCGTGTATATGGCTGGTGCTTACACAAACGTGCGCTCCCGCTCGATGGCTTCTGAGCCGGCCACATTAAGGAGAATAAATGCCTGCGTCCTTTGTCTGAGTGAGCAGCCGCTATAAATATATTGTATTCTTGCTCTCGAATACTCGCCAGTTCTCACTAATGTTGACATCAAACACTAAAGGTTCGGGTTTTCGGAAGCCTTCCGCCATTTCCGACGAGGTTAGCGAAACTTTCTTGTATCAAGGCTTATCAATGAAACTTGACCTTCTTTAAAGGCGTTCTCTTTTCCACGAACCATCTTCTGACACCAAGATGAATGATGGTCACACAACTCATTAATACTTTACTGGAGAACTGTATATTTATTATCACATGTAGTTGTAAGGCAAGGCAAGTTTATTTATATAGCACATTTCATACACAATGGCAATTCAAAGTGCTTTACATAGAAAATTAAATTAAAATAGTGATAACATATGCATAAGAAATAAGAATACCATGTGTAAGAATTAAAAATAAAAACAGGATAATTAAAACAGTTGTAAAGAGAATTTTATAAATAAGAAGAAATAGAAATATACAGTTGTAAAGATAATTAAAAATAATAAAATTATTAAAGTATATATAGATTAAAAAAATAATAATAATAAAGATAATGCATAGATTAGATTAGGTGCAATCAGTGGGACGTACAGTGGCACAGTGCTCATTCAGTAAATGCACAGCTGAACAGATGTGTTTTGAGTCTGGATTTGAATGTGGCTACTGTTGGAGCACATCTGATCTCTTCTGGAAGCTGGTTCATCTGCGGCTGGCACAATAGCTGAACGCAGACTCTCCTTGCTTTGAGTGAACTCTTGGTATTTCTAGCTGACTTGATCCTGATGATCTGAGTGATCTGTTGGGTTTGTATTTAATCAGCATATCTGCAATGTATTGAGGTCCTAGGTCATTAAGTGATTTATAAACAAGTAATAATACTTTAAAATCAATTCTAAATGTAACTGGAATCCAGTGTAAAGATCTGAGGACTGGAGTGATATGGTCATATGTTCTGGTTCTGCTCAGCATGAGCTGCAGCTGTCTAATGGTCTTTTTGGGAAGGCCGGTTAGAAGACCATTACAATAGTCCACCCTGCTGGTGATGAAAGCATGAACAAGTTTCTCGCCTGTCTTGTCTGGAAACAAAGCATCTGATTCTTGCAATATTTTTCAGATGATAGTAAGCTGATTTAGTTATTGCTTTGAAATGACAGCTGAAACTCAGGTCTGACTCCAAAATCACACCAAGATTCCTGACTTGATTTTTTGTTATTAGACCTTTAGCCTCAAGATATGCGTTCACCTTGAGAAGTTCATGTTTGTTTCCAAATGTAATGATTTCAGTTTTGTTTAACTGAAGATAGTTTTGGCTCATCCAGCTGTTAACTTCATCAATGCATTTGCACAGGGAGTCAATGGGGCTATAGTCATTAGGTGATCAAGAATTGACCCTTGTGGGACTCCGCAAGTCATGGATGTCCAGTCAGACTTATGGTCACCTATACTCACATAATAACCTCTCCCTTCTAAGTATGACCTGAACCATTTAAGGACCATCCCAGAAAGTCCGACCCAGTTTTCCAGCCTGTCAAGAAGTATGTTATGGTCAACAGTGTCGAATGCAGCACTGAGGTCGAGTAGCACCAGAATTGATGTTTTGCCTGTATCTGTATTGAGGCGAATATCATTTATTATCTTTATAAGTGCTGTTTCTGTGCTGTAATGTGGTCGGAAACCAGATTGAAAATTGTCAAAGTATCCGTTTGAGCTTAAAAATTTGTTCAGCTGACTGAAGATAACTTTTTCAATGATCTTGCATATGAAGGGGAGATTTGAGATTGGTCTGTAGTTGCTTAATATGGAGTTATCCAGATTTCTCTTTTTCAGAAGAAGCTACTGCGGTTTTAAGGGAGTTTGGAAAAGTCCATAGAGAAGTGAGGAGTTTACCACTTCTAGCAGATCTGCTTCTAAACAGTTAAACACACTTTTGAAAAAGAAGTGGGATTGTTGTGGGAAAAATATGTTAACTCTGTTGCATTTCTGAATAAGAGACAAACCTTAGCCAATTGTCTTTATAAAGATTTAATTCCTTAAAATAAATGAATCCATGGTTGGAGCAACCACACTCTGAACTGCTAGAACAAAAGAAAAGTCATGCTCTTATACCCCCAATGTTTAAGCAACCCCCCCAGTAATTTTCCACAGAGTAAAGGGCAGAAACATACAGACACACAAATGGCCCCCCTTCTCTCTTACAAGTGAATCACTAAACGTAATTTCGGGAGGAAGTACGCCCATCTAATCTTCCAAATAATACCAAGGTATAAAACCAGTAGCCTACCTCTTCCCATTGTTAGTTCTTGCAGCATTTGACCCGCCCAAACCGCATCATGACTGACTTCCAGGAAATTGTTTCCCTCAGACGACGAATTCAGACAAAATTCAGAGCATTAGCCCCGGAGGCGGACCCAGATCCAACCCCAGTTCCTCCCTATTTAGACTTGTTATTCCAGTAACTCATCCACTCAAACACCTACACACTTCATCTCTTTGGATTTGGTATTTCACAACCTCTCACCGAGAGCACTGCAATCTTACTGGACAGTTTGGAGAGCTTTCAACCAATTCCATTCCTCCTACAACCAGTTTTCCTCAACTTTCCCTCCTATCAATGTCTTCATCTCATATCTCCACCAGATCAAGTCAATCCAACCCAGTACCATCAAAGTCTATCTCAGTGGCATTCAATTTTCTGCAACTAATCTACGGCCATCCATGTCCTGCCACAACAAAACCCCAGATCACACTCCTAATCAAAGGAATTCAAAAACCAACCCTACTCATCCTGATTCCAGTTAACCTCTAACCATTGATCTTTTAGCTAAATGTCTGACCTTCCTTCGCTCTGGTCACATGCCCCCAGAGACAGCAAGAACTCTAGATGCCATGTTTACCCTGGCCTTTTGGATTCCTCAGAGTTCCTGAATTCACAACCAATTCTAAATTCAACCCAGCCATCCATTCCAACCTTCTCTGACCTCCAAGTTTTATACAAGGACACCATCCGTTTCCTGATCAAACGTTGGAAAACTGATCAATTAAAAACGACCATTTCATCCATATCTTCAATCTCCCGACACCCATCCAGCCATATCAATCTCTTTCCTTCTTCCTTGCACAAAGGGAGGCTCAGATCTCCTCTCAGCTCAACCCACTTTCCATTGATGAGACAACCTTCCTGTCACCAAGCATTGATTCAATAAAAATCTTAAACACATCCTCACCCACTCTAGTATCCAAGCTCACTTGTATTCATCTCACTCCTTTAGTATTGGAGCAGCCACAACCTCAGCCAAAAGGTCTGCAGACCATCAAATCAAACTACTAGGACGGTAGTCCTCAGACGCTTTTCAGTCTTACATTCGATTTAACATCAGCCTCAAACAAGCCCATCTAAATCTCACTTCTCTTAAAGATAGCTGCCCATTGAAACTCAATCCAAGTTGTGCCTGCAAACTTGTTGAATCGATGCTGCTGCTGTGTTGTACATCACTTTCCTTGATGCTATTGCTGGCTTAAGTGCCCCGCCAATTTGAGACTGCCGCTGCAGTGCCCTGCCAAATTTGAGACTGCCGCTGCAGTGATTTTTCTTGATACTGCTGATGCAGTGCCCTGGCAAATTTGAGACTGGTGCTGCAGTGCCCTGCTAAATTTGAGACTGCTGCTGCAGTGATTTTTCCTGATACTGCTGCTGCAGTGCCCTGGCAAATTTGAGACTGCTGCCGCAGTGCTTTGCTTGATACTGCCGCTGCAGTGCCCCGCCAACTTGAGACTGCCGTTGCAGTGCTCCGCCAATTTGATGCTGCCGCTGCAGTGCTCCGAAATTTCATACCGCCGCTGCAGTGCTCTGCATTTTATAAATTATGTATGCGTCTGAGTGTGTAGAAAATTAGCCAAACTTTGGGATGTACGTTGCTTAGTTTCATCGTGTCACGTTTAAACTGGCCTGTCAATCATCTTATTACATTTAACATTATACAAACTGTACTTTCTCTACAAATCTCTTGATATGTGTTTATTAATATTTCTCTTACCGTGACATAAGGTTTTGGTCATATTCACCCTATTTAGGATTATAGTAGTATAGCAAAGATAGTATAGTTTAGTAAAGCTTTGTAACTATGCAATATATTTGAAAGTTAATTGCATGCTTTTCAGCAACACCAGTTATCCAGCTTTTATTAATACTTTCTAATGTTGTTCTAGCTTACTGCAAGTGCCTCAGACAGCCACCAAGCTAACACAGTGAGTAATGTTAAAAACCTAACATTCTGCACACTCATATGTAACTTGGTATGATTGTTTAGGAAATAAAACAGCTGTTACCTTACAATTTTGATTTGACAAATACATGACAAAAACTATTACTCTATTCCTGATCTTGATTATGTACTCATTAAAGTATGTTCATTAAATGTTGGTTGACTTAACTTTTCTTTTCTTCATAGAATTACTTCAGGCAATGCTGCAAGCAGTGTGAGGCATTTGCCCTTGACCTCCTATTTCATGACAACCAATCAACTGTGGTACGATAAACGTATTCAATGTGTAATATAATATTAAGCCCATGAAAATAAATATAGCAAGTGTATCTATGTAGGCTTTTATTTATTTGTTATAGCCATAATATGACTTCAAATTTAATGTAGCGAATAAATTACTACTTGTGTAGGCTAAACCTGTTTATGTTTGTTAGCATTTCTACTAAGTACAAATTGGCTATAAGACATGGTGTACTCGTATTAAGTTCAAGTCTTTGAGCTTCAGTGTTGTATGTGTGAAAGCACATTTTTAAGTATGTCATTTTTTAATACAGCACACAGATTTTGAAGAGGATGTGATCAGGGACTCTTGGAATCATCACAGTGGTGGAAGATGTGACCGACCCCATTCCATGCAACTCTAGTGATGTGGCCCTTGTAATCGAGGAAGCAGTTGTTCTGCTGAGACTTGGTGACTTGGGACTTTCATTGTTTAATTTTGTTAAAAAAGATTTTGCAAAAACATATATTAAGTTTCCATGTTTTTTATAAGTTATTTCACAGTTAAAGGATTAGTTCACTTAAAAATGCTAATTTCTTGTTATTATACTCACCCCCATCTCATCCAAGATGTTCATGTCTTTTTTCTTCAGTCAAAAAGAAATTAAGTTTTTGAGGAAAACATTCCAGGATTTTTCTCCACATAATGGACCTCAATGGGAACCAACAGTTGAAGGTCCAAATCAATGCAGTTTCAGAGGAAGGGCTTCAGAGGCTCAGCACGATCCCAGACAAGGAATAAGGTCTGATCAAGACAAACCATTGGCCATTTAAAGAAAACATTCAAAATGTATATACTTTTTAACCTAAATTGCTCTTCTTGCGGTGCTCTGCGGCTCGCTAGTGATTGTGTAATCACGTCGAAAAAAATTACACTAGTCATAGTCGGAAGTCCTCGCAAGTACTCTTGGGGAGGTACTTCCTCCTACGTCTAGTGTGACCTTTTCGTCACTTTGTCAATTGCAGAGCAGCGCAAGATGAGCAATTAAGGTTAAAAAGTATATTCATTTTTAATTAAAAAAATGTATAATGACAGATTGTTTGTCTAGATAAGACCCTGTTCCTCGTCTGAAACCCTTCCTTTGAAACTGCATTGATTTGAACCAATTTTGGTTGTCATGGAAGTCAAAGGTGCGGAGAAAAATTCTGGAAGGTTTTCCTCAAAAAACTTAATTTATTTTCCACTGAAGAAAAAAGACATGAACATCTTGGATGAGATGGGGGTGAGTTAAATATCAGGACATTTTCATTTTGAAGTGAACTAATCTTTTAAAGGGGTATTATTAATCTGAAAGTGTTAGTTTACCCAAAATGAAAATTATTTTGTTAGATACTCAACCTCATGTTGCTCCAAACCTAAAAGCTTTGTTTATCTTTGAAACACAAATTATGATATTTTGTTATTAAATCTGTAAGCTTTCTGTCCCTTCTTTGACAGCCTACACAACTATACATTCAAGGTCCAGAAAATACATCCTTAAAGGGATAGATCACCCAAAAATGAAAATTCTGTCATCATTTACTCACCCTCAAGATGTTCCAAACCTGTATGAGTTTCTTTGTTCTGCTGAGACGTGTTACAGCACTTGCATATTGTTGCCCTTGACTGTTCTAGTTTCTTCTATTGCTCTCATTTTGTAAGACTAAATGTAAATGTGATCCAATCAACCATTGACTACCATAGTAGGGAAAAGTGGTAGTCAATGCTTGCTTGGATCTGCTTGTTACAAACATTCCTCAAAATATCATCTTTTGTGTAAATATTTTTGAGTAAATGATGACAGAATTTTCACTTTTGGGTGATCTATCCCTTTAAGGATGTCTTTTCTGGACCTTGAATGTGCTAGTTGCGTAGGCTGTCAAAGGAGGGACAGTAAAAATATCTTCATTTTTCTTCCAACTAAGTAAAGTCTTAAAGGATTAGTTCAGTTTAAAATGACAATTTCCTGATATTTTACTCACCCCCATCTCATCCACGATGTTCATGTCTTTTTTTCTCCAGTCAAAAATATTTTTTTGAGGAAAGCATTCCAGGATTTTTCTGCACACAATGGACCTCAATAGCTACCAATGGTTGAAGGTCCAAATCAATGCAGCTTCAAATGAAGGGCTTCAGAGGCTCTGCACGATCCCAGACAAGGAACAGGGTCTTATCTAGACAAACCTTAGCCCTTTCTAAGAAAAAAAAAAACATTTATATACATTTTAACCTAAATTCCTCATCTTGTGCTGCTCTGCAACGACCACGGATTGCGCAATCATGTCGGAAAGGTCACGCTAGGCGTAGGAGAAAAGTACCACTCCAAGCGAATGTGCAAAGACATACAAACGTCTCTTTACACAGAAAACTCCATCTCCAACTTCAAAATCGTCCAACATTGTTGTTTAACCTTTTTTGCTAAAGGAAGTTTGTATTTAATATGTATTGTATTAGACTAGGGGGCGGTACTTCTGCCTCCCTCAACTGTGACCTTTCCGACATGATTACGTAATCCCTGGGCCATTGCGGAGCAGCGCAAGATGAGTATTTTAGGTTAAAAAGTATATCAGTGTTGTTTTTTTATTTTTTATAACCGATGGTTTGTCTAGATCAGACCTTATTCCTCGTATGGGATCGTGCAGAGCCTCTGAAGCCCTTCCTTTGTAACTGCATTGATTTGGACCTTCAACCATTGGTTTCCATTGAAGATGGAGAATCTCGGATGAGATAGGAAATTATCAGGAAATTTTCATTTTAAAGTGAACTAATCCTTTAACCATTATTGGATGGCATGAGGGTGACCAATTAATAATGGTCCAAGGCACTTGATGGGTGTGTTGAAAAAGTTAAAAGGCCTTTATTTTTTCATGGCTTAGGCATTTAAAAAATTAGTGAAAGGTACACCTACACGTTGCGGCTTTACATGCCTTCGTCAGGGTGTGTATAACAAACAACATCTCATGCTCATTTTTAACCAGCCATTAAGTAATCCAATTACAGACATCTGGTCATTCTGTGTGAGGGAACCGAGAGAGAGAGAGAGAGAGAGAGAGAGAGAGAGAGAGAGAGAGAGAGAGAGAGAGAGAGAGAGAGAGAGAGAGAGAGAGAGAGAAAGAGAGGGAGAGAAAAAACAACAACATATATATATATATATATATATATATATATATATATATATATATATATATATATATATATATATATACATATACATACATATATACATATTGTTGAGAATAAAATATTTGTTTGTGCATTATTGCTAACAACGCTTGTAGAAATTAATTATTAACAATAGTAAATTTAAGATAATGTTAGTTTATGAAATGATTGTGCTTTAAGACTGTATGTACTTTCTGTTGGACATAAGAGTCACCAGAGCAACAGCCAGAGGGTTGTGGTAGGTATAACAGATCCATATGAGAAAGTGTTTTGCTATGCATTTTGCTATACTTTCAGAGTGCCTTTGTGTCTGGTAACAAAGAAGCAGTCTTTTGTCCAGGAAATTGGAGGGGTGATGTTGCAAATGAAGCACAGCTGACCAGAAAATCATCTGACTCCCAAAGAAAGACAACTTATGTATTTTTTGTGTATAAATATTGGGTCAGGGAAAGGCAAGTTTGTCGCAGACTGCCTGGACAAACCTCGCATAAGCATTGTGTAAATCAGGGACAGTTGTGACCCAGAGCTCTGAATGCTTCTTCATCTGACTTACTTAATCATTAAAACAGTTAAACTATATTTTGTTCCTGCTCTCCTCATTCAATGAACACGCGGACTCGAGGAATTGATGCCGAGTCCAAAAATATAAACATACATATATACACATACATACACACATCATAGATGTATACAAGTCAAAATTGTACAAATCAATATTGTATATATTCAACAATGAAAATAAGACATAGCAATACATAAATCAAGTAATTCATATAATTAAATTCACCATAGTTCAAAATTATCAAATAATTCTTAATGTAACATATTACTGGAAAGAACTAAATTATATTACAGAAATGGTACAAAATGTAACTCTCCGTTTAAGACTGGAAATGTAGTTACTTTCAGTGTATAGATCCAGAAGGACTCTCTTTTTAAAAGCCTGTTAACCCAATCTCCTCCTCTTATTGATTTAGGAATATGCTCAATGCCGATTATTTTCAGTGTACTTGGGCTACCATGGTTTGTATCTCTATAATGTATAGCCATAGGGTATAGAGGGTTACAGACTCGAATAGCATTTTTATGTTCTGATAATCTTGTCTTTAATTTTCTTGTAGTCATCCCTACGAAAAGCAGCCACATGGACACTCCAGCCTATACACCACGAATGAAGTATTGCAATTAATAAATGATCTAATTTTGAATTCTAAGTCTGAGGTCACATCTCTAAATGTATTCGTCATAATCATATTATTACAGTGATTACAGTTGCCACACCTGTAATTTCCTGTACTCAAACTTAGCCAGGTGTTTGATTTCTTGGAGGGGAGATGGCTTCTTACTATTTTATCTTTAATCGTGGGTGCTTTCCGGAATGCGATAGAAGGTGATTCAGGCATGACTTCTCTTATACGGATCACTCATTACTATTTCCCAGTTACTTTTTATAATTTTCTTAATTCTGTTGGCCTCTGTACTATACTGTGTCACGAAATAGACCGAATTAACAGAATCTTGTGATTCACGTTTTTGTCGTAATAGGTCTTCTCTACTGATGTTTCTCACTTTATTGTATGCTCTGTTAATCACACTATTTGTATACCCTCGTTCCTTAAATCTTTGAGTCATATCTTGTGCCCTGATGTTAAAATCTTCTTCCTTATCACATATTCTTTTCAACCTCTGGAACTGGCCAAAATGAATATTCTCAGTCATCCATAAAGGGTGAAAACTGTCTGCTCTTAATATGGTGTTTCTGTCAGTTTCTTT
Organism: Gobiocypris rarus; assembly: GCA_023029165.1. Lineage (NCBI taxonomy): Eukaryota > Metazoa > Chordata > Actinopteri > Cypriniformes > Gobionidae > Gobiocypris > Gobiocypris rarus. The sequence continues at coordinate 6,823,252 of CM040911.1, read as the reverse complement.
CCTAAAAATAGTAGTATGCAACACTCCATTACTTTCTTTAACAATTTTTATGTCCAAAAGTTGATCTGGGTGTGTGAAAAATCTAGACTCAGCTACAAATTTACATTGGTATTATTTAAATATGTGTGAAAAGCTAACAGATCTGCCTCAGACCCTGTCCATATCAATATAATGTCATCTATATATATACCCCACCATTTCACATACTTTAAATATAGATTTAAGTCAGAAAATACAAATTTCTTTTCCCAAAATCCCAAAAATAAATTTGCATAGTTTGGGGCAAAACAAGCACCCATAGCTGTACCTTTAATTTGTTTATAGAATTCATCTTGAAACAAGAAAATGTTGTTATTCAATGTCCATAATGCTAATTGCACAATAAAACATGCCCATGTCCTTTCAGTAGATGATCTCAAATCCAAATAGTATGATAATGCTTCCAACCCATCTTTATGGTCTATGTTTGTGTACAGTGATTCAACATCCATAGTCACCAATATGGAGGATTCAGTAGTTTTTATTTGTTTGATGGTATTCAACACATGGGTTGTGTCACGAACCCGGTCTCTGTGGCTCCCTCTGATCGCCACCTGAGGGCACCCTCACCTGAGTATTAGACTGTTCTTGGACTCCATTTCCCATGTACCCTCACACCGGGACTGAGCACTGCACACCTGTTACTCATCACCTGACACTCATTACCTGGCATATATATACTCAGCATACACATCCATCGCAAAGTCTTGTATTGCCCTGGCTACATTTCTGAGCGTTTAACCCTGTTTACTATAACCCGTTGCTTACATTGGACCGCCTATTCACCCTGTTTCCTGCCTGCCGCCTGCCTTGTTATCTCTGCCTGTCTACCGATCACCCCTGTCTTGTCTGCCGCCTGTCCCGACCTACTGCCTGGTATTGTGATTGTCTTCGTCTAGCCTCTGACATTGGTATTGCTGTTATTTGACCCCTGCCTGTACGACCACGAGTATTTAATAAAGCTGCAAATGGATCTCCCACGAGTCCTCCGCTTCATTACAGAAGACTTCGACAGAAACCGATCCAGCGGCTTTTCAACGTATGTCTAAGGAGCTTTCTACTCAGGCCAGTGTCTTAGCCGTCCACCAACAGCAGCTCACCCGCCTTAACTCTGTCACAGAGGAACTGGTCAAGACGCTTCAAAGCATGTGACTCACATGCTAACGTAAGCCCGCCGTTAGCCACACCACCATGGCGGAGGTACCATCCACAACCACCGCTAGCAACCCACGCTTAGCCTTCCCTGAGAAATATGATGGATCACCAGCGAGATGCAAGGGGTTTCTGCTACAGTGTTCACTGTTCATCTCACAACAACCCGCTCTCTACCCCAATGACGTAAGTCTTCTCGCTTTTATTTGTTCACTACTGACAGGGAAAGCACTAGAATGGGCAACAACTGTATGGAATAATGGACAATCTTCATTTACTTCATTGGAGGAGTTTTTGCAGCGCTTTCGTGAGATCTTTGAGCACGCTCAAGGGGGCAAGGAGGCCGGCGAGCTACTGTTGGCACTTCGCCAGGGGAAACAGACTGCCGCAGAGTATGCTCTCACATTCCTTACACTAGCCGCTCAAACTTCGTGGGTGGATGACACGCTTAAACTGTTGTTCCACAAGGGACTAAACACCGAACTCCAGTCTGAGCTAGCCTATCGCGACGAAGGTCGTAGGCTGAACAGCTTTATCGATTTGGCAATCTGCATTGACAATCTGATTAGATCACGCCGCCCTGCTAGAGCACTTCATCCTTTCCCGCAGTCACTTCAACTATTTCAGAATCTGAACCCATGCAAATCGGCTCCACTCACCTGTCCGGGGAGGAGAGAGAAAGACGAGTCCGGCAACGGCTGTGCTTGTATTGTGGCCAGGCCGGCCATATGAGAGCGTCATGTCCCACTCGTCCATCCAGCCGTGATACCACTGCGGTGAGTCCCATTCCTACTCCTTCTACCATTGAAATACCAGCAGAACTGTTATTAAAGGATAAAATCGTACAAACACATGCCATGATAGATTCTGGTGCCGCTGGTAACTTTATGGATTTGAACTTTGCTAGGTCACAAAACATTTCCCTAACCCTCTGTGACTCTGTATTGTCAGTGGCCACGCTAGACAGACGCTCCCTGGGGACAGGACAGGTTACTTACACCACTGACGACATTACTCTACAAATCGGAGCTTTGCACAGAGAGACCATATGCTTTATCATCAACTCGCCACTGAATCCCCTCATCCTTGGGTTACCGTGGTTACACCTGCACAATCCACAGATTTCCTGGGCAGATAATCAGATAACACACTGGTCGGATTATTGTCGCCAAACCTGTCTCCAGTCTCCACAAAGCCAAGATTCAACATGCAACCCACAAATCAGCTCCCCAGCGAATATCACGATCTCTCTGAGGCCTTCAGCAAAACACAAGCCGCCCAACTGCCACTGCACCAGTGACTGTGCCATCGATTTCAGTCCGGGGTCCTCACCACCCAAGGGCCGCATATTCCCACTCTCTCAGCCTGAATCCGAAGCTATGCAACGTTACATCGAGTAGGAGCTAACCAAGGGCTTTATACAACAATCCACCTCTCCTGCTTCAGGCGGGTTCTTCTTTGTCAAGAAAAAGGACGGTGGGTTGAGACCCTGTATTGACTATCGAGGCCTTAATGATATCACAGTGAAGTTCCGCTATCCGTTACCTTTGGTTCTTCTTATTCTAACTTGATCTCCGAAGTGCTTATAATCTCATCCGTATAAGGGAGGGAAATGAGTGGAAAGCGGCCTTCTCCACCACCACTGGGCACTACGAATACCGGGTCATGCCCTTCGGCCTGGTCAACAGTCCTTCCATTTTCAGGCCTTCATAAATGACGTTTTATGGGACATGCTTAATAAGTGGGTAATAGTGTACATAGACAATATCCTTATCTTCTCAAATACCTTCTCCGATCATGTTCGTCAGGTCCAGGCTGTCCTGCAGAGGCTCATCAAACATCAGCTCTATGCCAAACTGGAAAAATGTGAGTTCCATCAAACCTCAACCTCCTTCCTGGGGTACGTCATCAGCGCTGAGGGGGTAGCTATGGATGACAACAAGGTCCAGGCAGTGGTGAATTGGCCTTTACCAGCCACGATCAAGGAGTTGCAGCGTTTTTTGGGATTCGCTAACTTCTACCGACGCTTCATTCGTTCATTTGGGATTCGCTAACTTCAGTCTCATCGCCGCTCCGCTTACTTCCATGATCAGAAAGGGAAACTCCAAGCTGGTCTGGACAACCACCTCTACAGAGGCTTTCCACAAGTTAAAGAATCTGTTCATGTCGGCTCCTATCCTGCCCCATCCAGATCCAGAGCTAGAGTTCATTGTGGAGGTGGATGCTTCCAGCACGGGAGTTGGAGCTGTTCTCTCTCAACGGTACAGCAGTCCTCCTAAGCTATTTCCCTGTGCCTATTACTCACGCAAACTCTCTCCACCAGAACAGAACTATGACGTGGGTGATCGTGAGCTCTTGGCTATAAAAACCGCCCTGGAACAGTGGCGGCATTGGTTGGAGGGGAGCAAACACCCTTTCCCTGTGCTAACAGATCACCGCAACCTCGAATACTTGCGCTCAGCCAAACGTCTTAACCATCGCCAAGCCAGATGGGCCTTGTTCTTCACACGATTTGAATTCACTGTCACCTACCGACCAGGGTCCAAGAACACGAAAGCTGACGCACTCTCACCCCAGTTTGATTCATCAGCTGCACCACCTACCAATGAACCCATTCTCCCAACCTCCATTATCCTCGCACCCATCCAATGGGACATTATGACAGAGATCACCAGCGTTCACAAAACGGAACCACCTCCTGCCAACTGCCCTACAACTTGTACCTACATACCCGCATCTCTTCGTCAAAAGCTCTAACAGTTGATACATACATCGCCCAGTGCTGGACATCCAGGCATAGCGGCAACCACCCAGCTCGTCAATAACCGGTTTTGGTGGCCATCACTGAAGTCAGACATCATCACTTTCATCCACAACTCTGCCATCTGTCAGACCACAAAATCACCCCGCCAACTACCTGCTGGACTTCTTCACCCGTTACCGATACCACAACGTCCCTGGTCGCACATAGCCATAGACTTCATCACCGATTTACCTAACTCTCAGGGACATACCACTATACTCACAGTGGTAGATCGATTCTCAAAGGCTAGCCGTTTAATTCCGCTGCCTAAGCTACCAACCTCCAGGAGACAGCCGAGCTTCTGTGCAACTACGTATTCCGTTTCTACGGTCTTCCGGAGGACGTTGTCTCTGACAGAGGTCCCCAGTTCACTTCGCGTCTGTGGTCAGCCTTCTTCCAAAAGCTCAACATAAACATCAGTCTGACATCCGGCTATCACCCTGAGGTCAACGGTCAGGTTGAGAGGTTGAATCAAGAGCTCATTCTCTATCTCCGTTCTTACTGCCACCAAAACCAGTCCGACTGGAGTCGGTATCTGTTCTGGGCTGAATACGCGTAGAATTCGCTCCAGAAACCAGCCACTGGACTCACACCCTTCCAATGTAATCTGGGTTACCAGCCCCCTCTGTTCCCTTGGTCTGGCGAACCCACCGACCCATTCAAGGCACATGACTATTAACTAATTGATTAAGTAATATGTAATTGTGGTTATGGGTTTTGAATTAATTTTTAATTAGTTAATAATCATGTGCCCCAACAAGTAAAGTCATAACATAATGACACATTTGTAAATCATTAGCTAATGATTAATTAAAGCAGACAACTGGAAGTTGAAATGCATGGCTTTGACTCATTGTGGTAATTAACACATTAATTTACATTATTAGTTCATATAATATGTTATTAAGGAATTGATACTTTATGACACATTTAATAAATAACAATTTAACAATTACTTAATCTATTAATCATGTAGAATCTTCATTAGTTGCTGATGCAGTAATCATTAATAAATGGGTTAGTTAACCATTAGTAATACATTAACTCATTATTATCTGTGTTTTATTTAAGCATGAATTAATGCATATTAGTGCACCCTTATTGTAAAGTGTTACCGAAAAGATCTTGTCAATGTCATACGAAACCAATACCCCATCAGGAGACCTAATGAAGAAAAATAAACCTTGGGAGAAACCAGGCTCAGTCGGGGTGCCAGTTCTCCTCTGGCCAATTTTACAAACAGCGTATTATTATTATGGCAACTTTACAGGTCAGAGGTCATAATAGATCAGAATATTCAAAGATCGGAGGAAACACACCGGAGACGGGTTTATTGAGGATGATGTGTCGATTAAATATTTATTCAATATAAATAATCTAAATATCGGAGTCATCACGTCGAAAACTCATTTATTGAGGATGCTGTAGTGATTAAATGATTATTAAATTACTATAAACGAAAGATCAGAGTCATCACGCCAGAGACCGGTTTTATTGAGGATGCCGTATTGATGAAACAATTATTAAAGTGTAATATTCAAAAGATCAGCGGCAACACACTGGAGACAGGTTGTTTTGAGGATGACATATCTATTTAAAGAATTATTAAGTAGGAATATTCAAACAATCGGAGTCATCACACCGGTTTATTGAGGATGCCGTGTTGATGAGGCAGTTTAAAGGGGTACTTCAGCGCTGGGAAGATGAATCTGTATTTAAACTGGGTCATTAATGTAGTAGAAATGTGAAATTTTTTTTGAATTTGGTGCCTTCTAGACTGAGAAAACACAGAACATTTATTTTTGTCTCTACTGATACAAAGCTTAATGCTAATCGCTGGAGTAACCCTTTAAGGGGGAGTCTAATTGACACGGTCTCTGCAGACACTTATCTGGGTGCAGGGCCACCATCTGATCTGGATACAGCCTGGATCCGGCTGACTGCAGTAGACCTCGGGATAAACAGAGAGACTAATATTAGCATAGATGCCATTCTTCTGATGATGTAACGAGTACATCAGGTGTTATGGGAAGTGTTCCTGGTTCCGGCTGACCTAGATAATGCAGCCTAATAATCATTTAATTGAAAAAGTGTTTTATGTGTATGCCATAGAAAAGAGATGTGTTTTTAGTCTAGATTTAAACTGACAGAGTGTGTCTGCTTCCCGAACAATGCTAGGAAGACTGTTCCAGAGTTTAGGTGCTAAATGGGAAAAGGATCGACCACCTGCAGTTGATTTTGAAATATATCAGTGAAAATATATCAAAACTTATGCTTAGCCTCTAACACACACGCTGGCGAGATAAATCTAAGGATTTATTAGCCAATGGCTAATGATAGATATTGTTTAGTCGCCCAGAGTGAAAAATACTCGCATATGCGAGTAATAGAATAATAGGCTAATGAACCCACAATTCAAGCAACCCACAGCCGAATTGGCGCTAATTCTAAACTAAAATGTTCACGGCCGCACAGAGCGTGAATTTACACCTGCACTGTCATTAATTCACATTCGCACAGAGCGTGCATTTACAGACAAACTGTCATTCACGGTGTGTGTGTACACTGGCACGTTTCAGTTCATTGCTATGGAAGCTTAACTTTTAAAGGAATTCATTGAAACCAATCGCTTTTTCTCCGCTCTGTTATGAATGCCTCTTGCCGTGTGCATGTTACTTTCAGTTTAGATAGAATTTGTGATTTAAAAGCCCAGTCGGTGATACCAGTATTAACGGGAGAAGCGTCCAGGTCCGTGAAGAGCCGCGAGCCGTATCCATTGACAGGCTTTTGACTTGATCCTTTGGGCTAATTACAAAAGCATCCACAGCTGTTGTTGCTCAAATAGTAAAAGGTGTGTATTTAATAAGCTTGTCAGCGCTGCGTCAGGCCAGCGGAAGCGTTCAGCCCTCGTGTTCAGCCTCCTCGTGTGAAGACCGACTCGGGTAAAGACATCTTCTTTCGACTCTACCTGTGATCGACTCCACCAAAGAGCGGACAACGATACAGCACTTAAGTATCTAATTTTTCTGTCCTTCTCCACCTTCCTTTCTCTCTTACAATGTGCTTTCAATACATTCCCACTGTCTCTCGACCACGATCCATTGTCACATGCAGAAGGCAGCGCAACACTGCTAATCTGCGTCTGATTCCCTCCTCCACTAATGCCCCTCCCTCTTTTTCTGTTGGTCTATGGAACTGTCAGTCAGCTGTCAACAAAGCTGATTTCATTCCGGCCTTTGCCTCTCACTCCACTCTCAATATCTTGGCTTTGACTGAGACCTGGATCCGTCCAGATGACTCAGCAACCCCTGCTGCTCTCTCTAACAATTTCTCTTTCTCACACACCCCTCGTCACACTGGGAGGGGCGGAGGAACAGGTCTTCTCATTACTAACAATTGGAAATACTCAACCCACATCTCTATGCAACAACAACTCATTCGAATACCATGCTATTACAGTCTCAACTCCGTTAAAATCCATCTTGTAGTCATTTACCGTCCCCCAGGTCAATTGGGCACCTTTGTTGAGGAACTAGATGTGCTGCTGTCCTCATTTCCAGAGGATGGCAGCCCACTTGTAATTCTTGGCGACTTCAATATTCACCTGACAAACCATATGCTACAGACTTCCACTCCTCCTTGCCTCATTCGATCTCAAACGACATGTCACCTCACACACCCACAAATCTGGTAACCAACTTGACCTCATATACACACGCAACTGCACTACAGATAATATCCTGGTCAAACCCCTACACACCTCAGACCATTACTTCATCACTTTTAATCTACAACTTACTGCCCCCGCATTCCCAATCCCACAACCAGTTACTTTCAGACGAAACCTACGCTCTCTTTCTCCCTCTCATCTCTCCTCTGCTGTGTCATCCTCTCTTCCCTCATCCACACAGTTCTCATCCATGGATGTCAACACTGCAACAGACACTCTATGCTCTACTTTAACCTCTTGTCTAGATAGTATCTGCCCTCTGTCTTCTAGGCCAGCACGCTCCACTCCTGCTAACCCATGGTTATCTGATGTTCTTCGTGAACACCGGACAAAACTAAGGGCAGCAGAGAGAAATGGCGAAAATCAAACGACCCGTCCTGACCTGGGTAAATATCAATCTCTGCTCTCATCATTCTCAGATGATGTCCATGTGGCTAAATCCTCATATTTCCACAACAAAATCAACAGCACCTCTAACACACGCACACTCTTCAGAACATTCAACTCTCTCCTCTGTCCACCTCCACCACCTCCCACCACCTCCTTATCTGCAGACGACTTTGCCCACTTCTTCACAAATAAAACTACAACCATCAGCAGTCAGTTCCCACCCCGCACACACAGGATTTTAGATCAGCCACACCCACAGCCAAACATCTTCTCTCCTCCTTCTCTACACTCACTGAGGCAGAAGTATCTAAACTTCTCCTCTCCAGCCATCCCACCACCTGCCCTCTAGATCCTATCCCCTCACACCTTCTACAAGCCATCTCTCCCACACTTCTACCAGCACTCACACACATCATCAACACATCTCTCAGCACTGGCTTTTTCCCTACCACATTCAAGCAGGCCCGGGTCACCCCACTGCTTAAGAAACCCACTCTAGACACATCACTTCTAGAGAACTACAGACCTATTTCTCTCCTGCCTTACATAGCAAAAACACTTGAGCGGGTTGTTCTCAACCAGGTTTCATTTTTCCTCTCACAGTCAAATCAGCTGGACGTTAACCAGTCAGGTTTCAAAAGGCCCACTCAACAGAGACTGCATTACTGTCAGTCACTGAAGCCCTGCGGATGGCAAAAGCTGCTTCCAGATCATCAGTCCTAATCCTCCTCGATCTATCTGCTGCATTTGACACAGTGAATCACCAGATTCTTCTGTCCACCCTCTCATCACTGGGCATCACAGGACTCCACTCCACTGGTTTGAGTCTTACCTCACAGGTAGGTCTTTCAAGGTTGCCTGGAGAGGTGAGGTATCCAAAGCACATCAACTGACCACGGGGTTCCTCAGGGCTCAGTGCTGGGACCTCTTCTCTTCTCCATTTACACTACGTCACTGGGACCCATCATACAGGCACATGGCTTCTCATACCATTGCTATGCTGATGACACTCAACTCTATCTTTCATTTAAACCAGATGACCCCACAGTAGATGGACGCATCTCAAGCTGTCTGGCAGACATCTCGGCATGGATGAAAGAACACCACCTTCAGCTCAACCTGGCAAAGACTGAGTTTCGCCTTCCCTGCCAATCCGACTCTACAACACAACTTCACCATCCAGCAAGGTTCATCTCTGATTACCCCCTCAGGGTCGGTCAGAAATCTTGGTGTAATCTTTGACGACCAGCTGTCCTTCAAAGACCACATTTCAAAGACAGCTCGATCATGCAGGTTTGCTCTGCACAACATCAGGAAGATCAGACCGTTCCTTACAGAGCATGCAACACAACTTCTCGCCCAGGCCCTTGTCATTTCTAGGCTTGACTACTGCAATGCGCTTCTGGCTGGTCTTCCATCGCAGTGCAATCAAAACTCTTCAATTGATTCAGAATGCTGCAGCACGTCTTGTATTCAATGAGCCCAAAAGGGCCCATGTCACACCTCTCTTCATCTCTCTGCACTGGCTGCCACTTGATGCCCGCATCAAGTTCAAGGCCTTGACACTCGCCATGGATCCACCACAGGCTCGGCACCAGCATATTTCGACTCACTCCTACGAGTCTACACCCCTACCAGAAGCCTTCGCTCAGGTAAGGAGTGTAGGCTTATGGTACCATCACAGAGAGGCATGAAATCCCTCTCCAGAACTTTTTCATTCACCGTTCCTGGCTGCTGGAACAATCTTCCTACCTCCATTCGGATGGCAGAATCACTGTCATCATTCAAAAGACAGCTAAAAACTCATCTCTTCCGTGAACACTTATCATAAAAAAATTAAAAATAAAAAAATAAAAAATAAATAAAACTCTTCTCTTTTATTCCTTCCTTATTCTAGTTTAAGCTTATTCTATGTAATATCCAAAACTTGGTATTTAAGGCACTTTTTGCGTTTTGCGCCTATTCATGACCGATCGCTTCCTGTACTCCTATGTTGTAAGTCGCTTTGGATAAAAGCGTCTGCTAAATGCCTAAATGTAAAAAATGTAAATGTAACGGTGTTGTCACACGCCAATAAACTGGCGGAAAAATGTCCTCACCATCACATCCCTAATATGCACATGCATACTACAACCATATTTTAAAGGACCATCACAAAAAAATCTACAGAATGAGACTACAGGAGCTTTAATGTTTTTAGGATAGAAAGGAACTCCCTGGGTGAGGGGGACTCATGTTATTATTGGTTTAACTTTAAAAAGTAAGTTACCTAGTTGCCTTAATTTTGAGTTCATTGAAATTAAAAAGTGTAGTTAATACAACGAAGGAGATTGGTTAAATAATATAAACTACAAATATTATTTTATCTGAACCACATTAATTATCTAAGTTGATTTGACAAAAGTAATAAGTTGTGATAACAAATCATGAAAATAATCTTAATTCAAAACAGATATAAGACGCTATGTTTTAAAAAAAATGTTTTTATACATTTTTCATTTCAAATAAAAACGTCCTGACAGAAAGAGGCATGTTTTGTCTTTTTTTTGTTTCTCTTGCTTGTCTTCCTCCTCTTGCTCCTCTTCTTCTTTTTTGTTATTTCCACCGATGGATTTTAAGAGGAATCCCATGTCTTTTTATATTTTGCATTATTATTTATTAAAAGAAAAAGTAGACAAATCTTTTCGCATCCGATCAGCTGTTACCAGCGCATGTCACATGCCTGTCCTGTCTCGTGATGCACAAAACACGTGGTCTTTTGTTATTTTGGAACATGAGCTCATGTCTCTGTTTAGATCCCACCCCCTTGTTATCTCGTTATTAGTTTAGTTTGCCCCACCTGTGCTCCCTCAATTCCCAGCTTGATTTCTACCCTTTATAAGCGCCTTGTGTTTGTCAGTCTTTGTTGAATCGTTGTACTGTATACGTCTCCCGTTTCCCCGTGTTGGTATGTTTCAGTTTATGTATTTTCTAGTTTGTGTTTTTTCCCCTCTTATTTTTTTTATTAATATTTTCACCTTTATTTCTGCGTTTGAGTCGTCACTTTAGTTTTTCCCCTCATTGTACGTAGCAGCACATGCATGAGCATAGAAGATTCAAGCTTTCATGACGTTCTCCTGCGAGTTTAATCTGAAACACACACAAGAACTGGCGTCTCTGTCTTCTAGTCTTGTTTGTTTCTCATTGCTATTATCATATATTATGTTATTGTTTGTATACTGTAGTGAGCATTGAAAAAAGAAAAGAAAACCGACAGCATCTGACATCTGCATGACCAGAATTTCTCGGCACCCTCACGTCACGCTTCGTTATGTCAAGCGTGAACTCAACCCTCACATGCGCACGCAGATAATTGCTGGTCGGAAGCGATAGTCTAGTTAAATTTTTTTTAAAATATTGTTATTTGTCTAAAAAACACTTATCGTTTAACTTCAGACTACATTGATTCATCCATTGGGATCGTATGGATTACTGTAGTTATTGCTGTATGTGCTGTTTGATGCTTCAGCTCTTAGAAACCCAAATTTGAATTAGCAGGAATTATTTATTTTTCTGTGTTCATATGAAGAAATAAAGTCATATACATCTCGGATGGCATGAGGGTAAAGACAAGTAAACGGCGAGGACATTTCTGCGTGCACTGTATATTCCTTCTTAAGATTCATCTGTGGCAAGGACAAAAAAGAAGAGGAACAAGAGGAGGATTAAGCCAAGCAATAGAAACAAATAAGTGTTGTAAATCTGTTAAAAAAAAATAAAAAAAAAATAAAGGTTTCCAAATGATATCAGATTGTGTATGTTTTTATTGTACCCTGTAACAACATGAAACAAGAAAGGAACAAGAACCACTTTAATTTACAGCCCCCATATTCACACTTACCCTGTAACTACATGACACAAGAGGGGAACAAGAACCACTTTAATTTACAGCCCGAAGATTCATACTTACCCTGTAACTACACGGAAAACTACCCCTTAATTAAAAAATAGTACAGTATACAATACAGTAAAAATAATTTGTTAATTTTTCGTAACCATCAGAAAAATTAACAAATTATTTTTACTGTATTTACCCTTTATACCCCCAATATGTACAACCCCAATTCAGAAAAAGTTGGGACAGTATGGAAAACGCAAATAAATAAAAAAAAGTGATTCATACATTTACTTTGACTTTTTTCATTGCAGACAATATGAACAAAAATATTTCATGTTTTGTCTGGTCAACTTCATGTCATTTGTAAATATGCATCTTTTCCTGTCATTCAGACCTGCAACACATTTAAAAAAAAAGTTGGGACAGTAAAGCATTTACCACTTTGTAATGTTGCCATTCCTTTTCACAACACTTAAAAGACGTTTAGGGACTTAAGACACCAAGTGATGAAGTGTTTCAGGTGTAATTTTGTCCCATTCTTCCTGCAAACAAGTCTTAAGGTGGGCAACAGTACGGGGTCTTTATTGCCACACATTCTTTATTGGAGACCGGTCGGGACTGCAGGCAGGCCAGTCAAGTACCCGTACCCTCTTCCTCCGCAGCCAGGACTTTGTAATGTGTGCAGAATGTGGTTTCGCATTGTCTTGTTGAAATATGCATGGACGTCCCTGGAAAAGATGTCTTCTTGAAGGCAGCATATTATGCTCCAAAATCTCTATGTACTTTTCAGCATTAATGGTGCCTTCACAGAAGTGCAAGTTACCTTTGCTAAGGGCACTGACACAACCCATACCATGACAGACCCTAGCTTTGGGACTTGTTGCTGGTAACAGTCTGGATGATCCTTTTCTTCTTTGGTCCGGAGCACACGGCGTCCATTCCTCCCCAAAAATACCTGAAATACTGATTCATCTGACTATAGTACACGTTTCCACTGTGTGATTGTCCATCCCAGATGCCTCCGAGCCCAGAGAAGTCGACGGCGCTTCTGGACACTGTTAACATAGGGCTTCCTTTTGGCACAGTACAGTTTTAACTGGCATTTGTGGATGTAACTACGTATTGTGGTACTTGACAAAGGTTTGCCAAAGTAGTCCTGAGCCCATGTGGTGATATCGCTTATAGATGAATGACGATTCTTGATGCAGTGCCGCCTGAGGGATCGGAGATCACGGTTGTTCAGCTTAGGCTTGCGCCCTTGTCCTTTACGCACTGAAATTCCTCCAGATTCCTTGAATCTTTTAATTACGTTATGCACTGCTGAATGTGAAATATCCAATCTCTTCCTATCTTTCTTTGAGGAACATTGTTTTTAAACATTTCAATAATTTTCTCACGTATTTGTTGGCAAACTGGCGATCCTCTGCCCATCTTTGCCCCTAAAGGATTAGACCTTTCTTGGATGCTGCTTTTGTACCAAATCATAATTACAATTACCTGTTGACATCTCCTGTTTCAAATTACATCATTATTTAACCATTTTACCTCATTACTAGCCCTAAATTGTTCCTGTCCCAACTTTTTTTTAAATGTGTTTCAGGTCACATTTTTAAATGACAGGAAAGGATGCATATTTACAAATGACATGAAGTTGACCAGACAAAGCATAAAATAGTTCATGTTGTCTGCAATGAAATACAAGTCAAAGTAAATTTAGAAATCACTTCTTTTTTTTTTATTCGCATTTTCCATACTGTCCCAACTTTTTTCTGATTTGGGGTTGTACATATTGTTCCCTTATACCTACACATACTTAATTTATAGTTACACTATAAGTACCGAAAGTTATGCTGTAAATTCGCTTTACTTACGTAGTACTTTCCAGGCAGTAATTTAAAGCATTACCCAACTTTTAATGTTAAGAATGAAGTAAATGTGAAGATTAACATTACAATGATTAACAAATAGCATATCATTATTGTTCATTGTTAACTAATGTAGTTAACTAGTGTTAACAAATTCAACTTTGTTGTAAAGTGTTACCAAGTATTCTAATAATTTTAGTTTAATTTACAACTTGAATGAAACACACAGTGAGCCCTCTTTCACTTTATGCCCTGCAAAGGGACAATCCTTGCTCCTGGATTTTCAATTCTATATCACTGAGTGTACTTTTTTTCCAGCTTGATTTAGAGGTTGTGGTGTATCCACCAACAGTTATTTGTCCTATGGAAGAGAACACTCCATGGGATCCTTTGAATCAGGCAAGAGGTGGCAGTTGAAGGGCCAGTTCAAGTTGAACAGGTTAAGAGCTTGACTGCATTGGTGCTCAGCTGTGGAGCAGATGGATTGGCATGGCTGCAGCACTCCACTCTGAGGGCTACAATGGGGCAAAAACATACCGCATACTAGCCGCCGAAAAGATTCAAAACAGGCAAACTCCATCAGCACCTGCAATAATATTAAAACAAATTTCCCAAATAAAAATGTGAATTGTATTGTTGAAAAAGATAACTCTCTGACTCATTGAGAACTTCCTTTCTCACCCGGTACTTGTGCAGAATAGAAGCAGCCTCTCTCTGATCAGAAATAGACAGCCAGATATTTGGAAAGGATGTAAGATTATAGCTTAGACCTCTGCACATTTCAACCTGGATGGGCTCACAAGATGATGCTGAGAAGAAAAAAAGTAAAATAAGAATATGATCCTTAAATGAGGTTGTCTTTTTGACTTCTTAAAAACCTTTGGAGCATGGTATTTCAGTTCAAGGCTTTGCATAATATGATGAAGTACAGTATGTTTGACATTAAATATGTCACATACTCTCTGTCTTTATGTATTATTTTAAACAAACATAAACATGAAGGAAATAACATTATCACATAATACAGTCAAAACAAAACACACCTGTGAACAATCAAAGAACTAATCAACAAGAAAAAAAAGGACTACAAATCATGGCGTAAAATAGGAAATAACATAAAAAAGCCCTTTTCGATTTAGAGCGGCGAGGGAGGTACTGCTTAAAAGCCGCAGAATGATTTAAGGGCCGCATTTACACTGCAGGTCTTGATGCACAATATACATCAAAATACTTGAAGTATTTTTATACATCATATTTGCATTTAAACTATACACTGGCGAAACAGCCCATCTGACCCAGAAAAGGAAGTAAAACAGTGGATGCAGACGAAATGATTACACTGTACAGTGTCTTTGCCCAAAGTCAAGTCAAGTCAACTTTATTTAAATAGCGCTTTCAACAATGCAGATTGTTTCAAAGCACCTTCACAGTGTTAAACAGAAAAATTATGCAACAGATTATATTTCGATAACTATACAGTAACAATGTGGGCTTTAGATCAGTAATTAGATCAGTAATTTGGTCTATATGGTTAATTTAGTTTAATAATGAGATCTATTTTGAAATATATTTGAAAAATAGTTTTTCTCCAACTGAGCATGCCAAGCCAGAGGCGACAGTGGCAAGGAAACCAAAACCCCATCAGGAGACCTAATGGAGAAAAATAAACCTTGGGAGAAACCAGGCTCAGTCGGGGTGCCAGTTCTCCTCTGGCCAAACCTCTGCATTACTCCACTGTGTCGTACCTTCGTCTTTTCCTACTTAAAAACTATATGCTTGTTAAGCCTCAACTCGTTTCACTTGAGAATGCTATGAGCGCTATATTTATTAATTTTCTTTTCTTATTCATTTTGAGAATTTCCTTGTGGTGCCCCCCTCAGCACTTGGTGCCCTACGCGCAGTGCATGAGGAGAGCGCACTGGTTTTCTTGTTCTTGATTTTGTTGTTCTTATGTGTGTTAATAAATGTGTGTTACCAGAATCACCTTCATTTTTTTATTTATTTGACATTATGGCCAAGGCAAATTGTCTTTAAAAGTAAGACAAAAGTTATATGACGTTCACTGAAGTCTGGGTTTATCTACTTCTTCAGTGCAGGAGCCAACACAGAAGAGCTATGTGACAATGAGCAAGATTTCTTTTAACACTACAGGCCACTGATATCTTACTATATCTCTTTACATAAATATAATTATCATACTGAAAAACGTCTCGGTTACGTATGTAACCCTTGTTCCCTGAGGAGGGAACAGAGACGTAACGTCAGTGACTGACGAATGGGGGTTTCGCTTAGAAGCCTATCAACTTCGAGATCTAGAAAGCGCCCAATGGCAGTGCCAATGCCATGGGCATGCAGATTTTGCATAGCGGACTCCGCCCCTCTGCGTTGGTATATCAGGAAGAACTCTGGCATGATCGCATTATGTTACCTGCTGAGGAGCCAAGGCTGAACTCCTGGGCGTTTCAGCGGTACAGCGGATGGGAACGAGGGTTACATACATAACCGAGACGTTCCCTTTCGTTCAGTCACTCCGAGTAACGTCAGTGACTGACGAATGGGGGTCCCAATATAATCACGCCACTCAGCTGTCTTCCAGTGCCCTGCGTAAGTGCGAGTTCCCTGTCGTAAGACAAGTACGGACAAAGGACTCCCATTTAACACAGGGAATCCAAGGAACACTGGGAAGCATATTCCAGGTGGAAGTATGCACCAAGCTGCCTACCTGTAGGGAGGACTTAAGAATACACATATGACCGGAGGGGCTGCATATGGAAGAACTCTGGGGTACCAGCCGAAGGTGGACTTTTAACTCCAGGTGGGGCAAGGCTTGCCAAGCCTGCCAAGGGAAAGACACCCGCTTAGGGCGGCACGGTGGAAATACACATGTGGGGTCGCCCAGAGGGGGAACCAATGCACACGGCGGCACCTGGCCGTACACGAGGGTCTGGGCTCGAAAGGGCAGACTTACTGGTGTCGGCGTAGACAGTGCTGGAGGAGCTCAGGGCTTCCGGGGAAGCTCACCTGAGAATATATTGCACACATCCAGTCCGTGGAGTGGAATGGCGAGCAAGCGGAGACACCTGAGCCTAGCCCTTACCGGCCACTTA
Source organism: Gobiocypris rarus (assembly GCA_023029165.1). Classification (NCBI taxonomy): domain Eukaryota; kingdom Metazoa; phylum Chordata; class Actinopteri; order Cypriniformes; family Gobionidae; genus Gobiocypris; species Gobiocypris rarus. The sequence goes on along the minus strand of CM040911.1, from coordinate 6,806,289 downwards.
TAGAGGCGAGTACATAGTTGGACACAGGCTCCACTCGGAGATTGTAGAATCTGGCGAATGTGTTCGGTGTCGCCCAGCCTGCAGCTCTGCAGATGTCTGTTAGCGGAGCGCCATGCACTAGAGCCCAAGAGGAGGCCACACTTCAGGTGGAGTGAGCACGGACCCCAAGGGGGCATGGGTGCCCCTGCTGCTGGTACGCCAAAACAATGTTGTCCACTATCCAGTGAGACAGCCTTTGTTTTGAGAGAGCCTTTCCCTTCAGCTTCCCACCATAACAGACAAAGAGCTGGTCTGAGGTCCTGAAACACTGCGTTCTGTCTACGTAAGCACCGGCGCGTCCTGGACAGAGCAGTGCCATGGCTGGGTCTGCCTCCTCCAAAGGCAGCGCTTGCAGGTTCACCACCTGGTCTCTAAACGGAGTGGTGGGAACCTTGGGCACATATCCAGGCCGGGGTCTCAGGATCACGTGAGAGTTAGCCGGCCCGAATTCCAGGCACGTTTCATCAACCGAAAATGCCTGCAGGTCCCCTAACCACTTGATGGAGGCCAACACGGTCAGGAGCGCTGTCTTCATAGACAGGAACTTAAGCTCCACTGACCGCAAAGGCTTGAAGGGAGCCCTCTGCAGAGCATCTAGCACTACTGAGAGGTCCCAAGAGGGCACGAGGGGAGCGCTAGGAGGATTTAGTCTCCTTGCTCCCCTCAGGAACCTGATGATCAGGTCTTGCCGACCTACCTTTTTGTTGTCCAGGAGGTCATGATGGGCAGATATGGCGGCCACGTATACTTTAAGGGTGGAAGGAGACAGCATTCGACCCAACCCTTCTTGGAGAAATCAGAGCACGGACCCGATCGGGCATTTTCAGGGGTCTTCTTGGCGAGAAGAGCACCAGGTGACGAAGAGGTTCCACTTCAACGCATAGTAGACTCTTGTAGACTCTGCCCTAGCAGAAGTGATGGTAGCCACCACCGCAGGTGGCAGCGTACTCAAACCTGCCGCGTCCCATCCAGGAGCCACACGTGGAGGTTCCACAGATCGGGAGGCGGGCGCCAAAGGGTGCACCGCCTCTGAGATAGGAGGTCCTTCCTCAGAGGAATCGGCCAGGGAGGGGCTGTCGCAAGGAATAAGAGTTCCTGGAACCAGATCCGGCCGTGCCAATAAGGGGCGACCAGAAGGACCTGCTCCTTGTCCTCCCTGATCTTGCACAGTAGCTGTGGGAGAAGGCTCACTGGGGGAAACGCATATTTGCGTAGGCCCCGCAGCCAGCTGTGCGCCAGAGCATCCGTGCCGAGCGTGCCCTCGGTCAGGGAGTAAAACAGGCGGCAGTCCGAAGAGTCGTGGGAGGCAAACTGATCTACATGCCCATCGCCGAACTGTTCCCATATCAGCTGGACCAACTGTGGATGGAGTCGCCATTCCCCAGGGAGTGGCTGACACCGTGAGAGCTCGTCGGCTGCACAGTTCAGTTCTCCCGGGATATGGACAGCACGAAGGGACCTCAGATGCTTCTGACTCCATAGGACGAGATGGCGGGTTGAGACATGCGGCGGGAGTGTAGACCCCCCTGGTGGTTGATGTACGCTACTGCGGTGCAGGGAGAACCATACTGCCAGCAACAAGTCAGCAGTCACTGTGCGATCTCGCTCGTAAGCTGCGCGTACATGGCGACCGAGTCGATCTCCATATCGAGAAAAGAGATCCTCTGCGCTGGGCAGAATTTGCTCTTCTCCCAGTTGACCCGAAGGCCCAGACGGGCTAGATGCTGGAGAACAAGATCTCCGTGTTCGCACACCTGCTCTCGAGAGTGGCCCAGTATGAGCCAGTCGTCGAGGTAGTTCAGGATGCTGCCTGAGTGGCACAAGGGCTGCCTCGACGACCTTCGTGAAGACGCGAGGGGACTGAGATAGCCCGAATGGGAGATCCGCGTACTGAAATGCCCGCCCCTCGAAAGCAAACCGTAGGAACGGCCTGTGTCGAGGTAGGATGGACACATGGAAGTAGGCGTCCTTCAGGTCGATCACTGCAAACCAATCGGCTGGACGAACGCATTTGAAAAGGCGTTTCGCTGTCAACATCCTGAACGGAAGCCTGTGGAGGGATCGGTTCAGGACGCGCAGGTCCAGGATTGGCCGTAATGCTCCCGTTTTCTTGGTTACAATGAATTAGGGGCTGTAGAAGACAGACTCCATCTCAGCTGGAGGGACAGGCTCGATCGCACCCTTCGCCAGCAGGGTGGCAACCTCAGCACGCATGACTGGGGCATTGGAGCCCACCATGGTAAAGCGGTGAGGAACCTGCGTGAACTGAATCGCGTAGCCGAACCTGATGGTCCTCGCGACCCAGCGGGACAGACCCGGAAGCTGAAGCCAGGCTCCCAGGTACTGCACCAGTGGGGTCATACGGACGACAGGCGTACCCCGGGTGGGGCAGCGGGGCAGCGTTACCGGCCCCGACATGGGAGGCGTAGCGTCCCGGTGTGAGGGCACGGTTAACAGCTGCGCCCTGGCAGAGGAGACCAGGGAAGGACTCGCGTTCCGCGGGGGTCTGCTCTGCCAGGGGGCTGGCGACATGGATGCGAGTGCCGGGACCCGGGGGTGGCGCACACTGTCATCGCCGGTCTCTGGCTGCTCAGGGATGGGTTCGTCAGTTCTCTCTGGGTGCTACTGACCCGGGGACCAGAAGCTGAACAAAAGATTCTCCCCTGGCCCTTCACCGGGGGAAGGATTGACCCTGCTGCCATCTCCTGGAGAGAACTGCCCATCCCTGAGCTGTCCGCGTCAGGAGCGCTGCTTAGCCTGGCGTTTGTTCGCGGGCTGAGGGGCTGGAACGGACAGGGGCGCCGTCCTGCGGCTTCCTCTGTGTGGCCCCGGAGAAGGCTGCTGCTGGCGTGACGCACGAGGGGTGGGAGCCACTGGAGGGCGCCCTCAGCGGCAAGAAGACTGAGACTGTGCGGGCGGCTGGGTGGAGGCAGCAGCTGGCCACCGGGGCAGTATGTGCTTGATAGCCTCAGTCTGCTCTTGGGCGGCTGAGAACTGTTTGGTAAAGCTCTCAACCGCGCCGCCGAATAGCCCTGTCTGGGATATGGGAGCGTCGAGGAACGGGGTCCGCTTGTCGTCATGCATATCGGCCAGGCTGACCCACAGGTGTCTCTCCTAGACAACAGCTGTCTCTCCTGGACCACAGCTGTGTACATCACCTGACCCAGAGAGCATGCGGTCACCTTCGTCGCCCGGAGAGCGAGGTCATGCCATGGCATGCAAAGAGGCGGCGGCCTGCCCCGCTGCTCTGTAGGATTTCGCCACCAAGGTTGATGTGAATCTACAGGCTTTGGATGGGTGCTTAGGGTCACCACACCAAGTCGAAGCATTCTGCAGGCACAGTTGCATCGCAACAGAGCGCTCGACTGGGGGAACCCCAGTGTACCCTTTGGCCACGGCCCCATCGAGGGTAGTGAAGGCGGAGGGGATCGCAAAACGGTCACGGGAAGCCCACGGGGACTCCCAGGACCGTGCAAGCTCCTCATCTACCTCCGGAAAAAAAGGTATCGGGGGGACGGACGGGTGTCCGCGCGCCAACCCAAAACCAATCGTCCAGCCGCGAGTGTTCAGGTCGGGGCGGAGGTTTCCACTCCAACCCAAGACTCGCGGATGCCCGGGAAAGCATGGCTGTCAACTCTGGGTCCGACACAGGCAATGCTGCGCCACCCGGAGGCGGCCGCACAGCCGCGTCATCATCCTCAGAGGACTCCAGCCCACCTTGTGATGCGGCGATCGACATCTCCACGTCTTCCCCGCCCCCAAGCGAGACAATCGGCACGGCCGCGATGTACCCGCTTGAAAGGATGGCGGGTCAGGTGCATGAAAGGGGGGTGTGGGCCGAGGCATGAGCTTTGGAGCTTTATTCCACACCATCACCCTCAGATCACCAGCCAAAGTGCCGCCTCTCGCGGAGACCGCAGATTGGGGTGTGGCAGAGGGGACTCTCACCCCGGCTGCACGGAGATCACCGTAACACCGAGATGGGCATGTTCCCGCAATGGAAACATGACTCATCCACGAGCGCTGCCTGCGCGTGCTGTAAGCCCAAGCACGTCCGACAGCGCTCGTGCCCATCAGAATGCGGCAGAGACCGATCGCACCCAGAAGCACACGGGCGAGACATCCTGACAACGACGCTTCGCGTGTGAGCTCTTTTAGTGAGAGGAAAACCTCGCAGTCGATGCCGAAGCGCCCAGGGAAACACACACCAGCTGGTTGCAGACCACTGCACAGATCAGCAGGCAGGAAGTATGCGATCGCTGGAACGCGCCGTAACACCAACACCGACTGGAAGGCTACTCGTCTCGAAGAAGCTGACGATATGTATGTGCTCTTGGCTCCGAAGCAGAAACATAATGCGATCATGCCAGCGTTCTTCCTGATATACCCACGCAGTGGGGCGGAGTCCGCTATGCAAAATCCGCATGCCCATGGCATTGGCACTGCCATTGGGCGCTTTCAAGATCTCGAAGTTTATAGGCTTCTAAGTGAAACCCCCATTCGTCAGTCACTGACGTTACTCGGAGTGACTGAACGAAAGGGAACTGTAATTTTGTTATTTTAATAACCAGCTAATGACTCATCCGCGCTTTCCAATAGGTTGCGTAAGGGGAAAAAGAAAACTTTCTTCCACTTAAGAGTTGTGCACTTTAAAGAAATTTTTTTTGACAATATCTCTTTACATAGCTATATATATATATATATATATATATATATATATATATATATATATATATATATATATATATATATATATATACTTAAGCCCATATGAGTCATTGGTTGGGATAGTAAAATAACGAAATTATACATTTTTTAAGTAGCTAGAAAATAATATTTATGTAAAGAGATATAGGCCTAGTAAAATAAATTCCTTGAAAGTGCACATTTCTTCCTAAGTGGAAGAAAACTATACGTTTTCTCCCCCTCACGCAACCTCTTGGGAAGTGCAGATGGGTCATCTAGGTTATTAAAATAACGAAACTATTTTTCCACAACTTGTTGTGTAAATTATGTGTAAAATTGGTAAGCCCTGGTGTTGCCCATAAGAAAAATTAATTGCTCTGTGGTTGCTTTTCCTAAGCTCATGAGACTTAGTTTTGATTCTCATATATCTCTCATGTCAGTATCAACAGAGTTTCAGATGTTTCTCCTAAAATTCCTTAGGAGAAATAAGAGTAGACGCAACTGAGACATGATAAATATTTGAGAGAAAAGGAGTTGAAACTGAGAATGTGGTGTAAGAAACATACAACATCTCTGTATCGTCTTGCTGCAATCTCTTTCAAGACTCCATTATAGGAATATATTATTGCTCATAGGGTGCCTCTTTCTAAGCTCATGAGACTTAGTTGTGATTCTCATTTATCTCTCACTGTAGAATCAACAGTGTCTCAGATGTTTCTCCTCAAATTCCATTGGAGAAATAAAAGTAGACACTACAGAGACATGAGAAATATCTGAGAGAAAGCAGTGCAAAATAAGAAACAAAAAACATGGGAGATCTCTTTATTGTCTTGCCGTTATCTCTTTCAAAACTCCAGTATAAAAAATATTTTCAGAGGGGTTTTTTTCTTTCTTTTTATGACATTGGGGTTTTTCACCTTTAATGGACAGGACCTTACGATAACAGACCGGAAACAATGGGATAGGCGAGAAGGGAACAGGAGCAGGAAAGTATACTTTTAGCTGTGACTTGAACTTGTGCTGTCTGTGGTGCTGCTGTGCCTCAGTGTTGATGTGCTGTCCACACGGCTATGGCTCTGACAGAGCTTTCCCTAAGCTCAGGATACTAAGGTCTTATTATCTCTTATATGTCTCATTTAAGTATCAGCTTTGCCTTCTGGTGCCAGTTGCATAAACTTAATCAAAGTTACCAGGCTTGGAGGGTAGTCTAAGAAGTTTTTTAACCAATCCCAGAAGTCTTAAATTGTATTTCAGGAGAAACTTTTAACATTTTTACTATAATTGTGGATACTGAAACTATCACTCAAATATCATTATGTGTCCCAGAATAGAAAGGGTTACTCATTGGTCTTCAATGCCCAGAAATGAATATGCAGTGCTTATTCCAAACAAGAATTAGACAAGAGTACAGTGTTTAGTCTAGATAAATTCTTTCTTTATAACAAATGTAATACTATAGTGTACCAGTGCTTCATGGTTGCTGCTTAACCTTTTTGTTCTGCGTTTAACATTGCAAAGTTTATCTTGTACAACCCATTTTGCATGCATGTAAACATAGGTTGTTTTGTTCATTGTGCAACAGAACAATGCATGTATTGTGCTTGTTGTGTTGTTGTATGTGCATGTATTGAAATGGCGTGGATGAATCACATATAAGCTTTAATAATTCAAATGTTTCTGGGAGACATAAATGAGGTTACATTAATATTAAATGGAGACTTTTTCTTGAGTCTCCTGTTTCTCACACTTATCTCCTGAGACAAAAACTCTAACATTCTCACATTTGTCTCATTTAAAGTTTTAGAAGAGATCTCAATTACATCACACACTGTCAGACTTTTCTCCTTAGTGAGAAACACTGGAGCTCTCACACTTGTCTCCTCTGAAGTTTCATAAGAGATCTCAATAACATCATAAACTGTGCTCAGACTTCTCCTAAACTAAAGACTCTGAACCTCTCACATTTATCTCCTCTATAGTTTAGAAGAGACCTCAGTAAATAAGGTTACTCTTAATTGTTGATACAATAAGAAAGCTGTACAATTTATGTGCATAGGGCACATTATTTGTTTGACAAATGAGAGCGCCATGAGTCTTTAATTTAGGAGAATATTCTGAGAACAATGTGTGAAGTTATTAAGATCTTTTATGAAGCTTTAGAGGTAACAAAAGTGAGATAGAATCCTGTCAGTCTGTGATAGTTCCAGAGACTCTAGCTGAGGAGAAAAGTCTGAGCACAGTGTGTGATAATGTTGAGATCTCTTCTGAATCTTTAGAGGAAACCAATATGAGCAATCCAGTCTCTCTAGCTGAGGAGAAAAGTCTGAGCACAGCATGTGATACTGTTGAGATCTTTTTTTTAATCTTTAGAGGAGACAAATATGAGCAATCCAGTCTCTCTAGCCAAGGATAAAATTCTGAGCACAGTGTGTGATGTTGTTGAGATCTCTTCTGAATATTTATAGGAGACAAATATGAGCAATCCAGTCTCTCTAGCCAAGGAGACAAATCTGAGCACAGTGTGTGATGTTGTTGAGATCTTTTCTGAATCTTTAGAGGGGCAAATATGAGCAATCCAGTCTCTCTAGCCAAGGAGACACATCTGAGCACAGTGTGTGATGTTGTTGAGATCTATTCTGAATCTTTAGAGGGGGGCAAATATGAGCAATCCAGTCTCTCTAGCCAAGGAGACACATCTGAGCACAGTGTGTGATGTTGTTGAGATCTATTCTAAAACTTTAAAGGAGACCATTGTAAGAGTTTTTGTCTCAGGAGACAACCATGAGAACCAGGAGACTTAAGCAAAAGTCTCCATTTGATCTTAAACTAACCAAATTTTTGCCTAGGAGAAACATTTGAGATGCTAAAGAGATCTCACTTTGGATTTTTCTTTCCTATGGGTGAGGCTGAGACCTGTGCTGCAGGAAGCGCTCATCAAGCTTACTTTTTGCCTGCGTTTCCTGCCTCTCTTGTGGCCAGCTGATATTAAGTTTGGCCACAGCCCGACCTCAACATGCTCCTCATACCCGGGTGAACGAAGTGGCAAGCTCTCAACTATTTCTCCTGCTCCGATGCTGAGCAAATCTAATTCCGGATCGGGGTTGAGAACATCGGAACTTTCAGATGAGGACTGAGAAAGTGCCGCAGCAGTCTCGAGACCTCTTTACAGATCCATCTGGGAGCATCCAGCTTGTGTGTGTCCCCAAACCCAGACTCATCCATCGGATTGCCAGACAGCGAAGCGTGATTGGTCACACCAGAGAACACGTCTCCACTGCTCTAGAGTTCAATTGCGGTGTGCTTTACACCACTGCATCCCACGCTTTGCTTTGCACTTGGTGATGTAAGGCTTGGATGAGCTGCTCGGCCATGGACACCCATTCCATGAAGCTCTCTACACACTGTTCTTGAGCTAATCTGAAGGCCACATGAAGTTTGGAGGGCTGTAGCTATTGACTCTGTAGAAAGTTAGCGAACTTCTGTTGCTGTTGTTCCCAATTGCTTCCACTTTGTTATAATACCACTAACAGTTGAGCAGGGAATATTTAGTAATGAGGGAATTTTACGAATAGACTTATTGCGCAGATGGCAACCTATCCCAGTACCATGCTTGAATTCACTGAGCGCCTGAGAGCGACCCATTCTTTAACAAATTTGTACACACCTCCAAATCATTGAATTCAGGTGTTCCAATCACTTCCACAGCCACAGGTGTATAAAATCAAGCACCTTGGCATGCAGATGCTTCTACAAACATTTGTAAAAGAATGGGGAAAAAAATCCCATAAACACATTCCTAAACCTTGTGGAAAACCTCCCCAGAAGAGTTGAAGCTGTTATAGCTGCAAAGGGTGGGCCAATATATAATATATATATATATATATATATATATATATATATATATATATATATATATATATATATATATATATATATATATATATATATAAAAAATATATATATATATATATATATATATATATATATATATATATATATATATATATATATATAGCAAGTGGCAAAAATGGTTAGGAACATGATAATTATCTTATACATGAAACTTTAGTATAACAAACATTTTAAACTAACTTAACCACACACCAACAGCATTAAAAGAATAAAAAAATGTATTCTTCATTGAAGCATTCTCACTGAAAGGAGGGAAGGTAGAGTTAAGGCAGTCATGCTCATCTGCACCATCTGCGCAATCATTCCATCCATCACACAGCCAATCCTGATGAAGACACTCCCCAGTGCCACAGGCAAACTGTATTGCACTGCATGTTCCTTAAAGCAGAAAGACATGATGCAGTGAAGCTTTACAAACTGACAGACAAACAAATGTAAAGGTTCACAAAATGTTGACACAATGAACAATGTATAAAAGCTGTAGAGTCATTTGGCACTCACTTTCCGAAAGAGATATGGCCTTAAATGATGCATAAAAACCACTGTCAGCAACCCCTTCATCTGCCACAAACACAACAGTCATCACAGGTCTAGAAGAGGTAAGATCAGGAGGCAGTGCTGACCCACAATACCTGCATAGAATGATAGAGGGGTGCATAATATTTTTAAGTGAAGAATTTATTATAAAAACACAGAAAGGTCTGTGTGATAGTTAGGACTAGTATGCCAACGGTGTGTGTGTGTGTGTGTGTGTGTGTGTGAGGAATAGAAGTTTATGTAGGTGTAGCAGTATGCAAGGGTACGCTGATGATGTCGAGGTGTCTTTCAGGGATGAGAATATCATTCAAAGCGTTCTGACCAGAACGGATAAATTCCTACAGTGGTCTAAGCTGGAGGTGAAACACACCTAACGTGCAGCATTTTACAAGCTGCGCGTGGAAACCACTGGTACAAATCTAAATCTGACAAACCCCCCTCCTTTACAATAATGGGACAGCCTATCAGGGTCTACTATCGTCATGAAACATACACCTGTCTTGGCCATAAATTCAACATTGCAGGTGAGTGGGGTGAACAGGTGTAGGAGTTATCCTGTGCCTTTAAGGATAGGATCGATCTGATCGACTGATTTCCCCTACCTGTAGTCATAAAACTGGAGGCCATTAGAGAAGTGGCTCTGGCAAAGATACAACACCTCTTTGCAAACATTCACATTCCACAAAATGTCCTACGGGACATGAATAATAAAACAGTTGAGGCTGTCAGGAAATGGCTGGGACTGAATTGTCATTCCACCAGGGACATAATCTTCCTCACACTCAAGGAAGGAGGGTCTGGGGGTCCCAAATGTGGAATGGACTTATTCCACTATAAGACTAGCACACCTCATCAGCATTCTCAACAACGATTATGCTGTAGTCAGAGCGCTAGCCAGAGCTTCCCTCTTATTGGACCTTAGGAAGAGAAAGGTCCCTTTGGCCACAGGTAACCAAGACAGCTTCCTAGGCTTCAGGAGGAAAAGCAACGGCAAACTGGACACACAAGCTGCAGGTTTCGGAGTTCGTTCAGACTGGCCAGACCTAAACAAGCTGTGTAACAGACTGGTCGTTAAATTACAGTGGACACAAAGCAAATCGCACACTACACCTGAGGTATCTGACGCAGTGGTCACATACCAATCTATTACTGGGGAGGCCACAGTCTGTCACAGTGAGACACAACACACACTACAGAGCACAACAGCAAGAAGATCCTTACTGAACATCAAACAGATGGACACACAACAACACTGGACTGGACTAAGAATGCAGGGAAAGTTGGCATGTCTTGACTTTGCTGACCACTCTACCTCTCACTCTATGTACAGAAATGCTGCAATAGGGGAGGATATTCTTTGCTTCACTGTTAAGGCCAGACTACAGGTGCTACCAACCAGATACAATCTAGCATTATGGTACCCTCAAAATCACCATCCACACTGTATAATGCATTCTAACTCTGATCACCTTAAATCAGTTGCTCATATTGTGAATGGATGTAATATTTACAAGGGATTATACACAACATGCCATGACCGTATTGTTGATCTCATTGCCAGTTCTTTTCAGGACATATTTCCCAAAAATATGCCTATGTATAAACACTCACGAGTAATACCAGACTGGTTCAACAGCTCTGATTATGTGTTTTGTAACATCCCTAACAGTCCTGATGTTGTGTAGCTGGATATAGATGGAAAGGAGGTGCTAGTCCTTGAAATAGGTTGTGTTTATGATTTGTATATGGACATAGCCTTTTTCGAAAAAATTACTAAAAACCAACCCCTCCTTGCTAAGATCAGTGACCTAGGCTATGCATGTACGTTTGCGGTATTGATATTTGGCAGCCTGGGACATGTCCACAAACTGACTGTTAGTGGACTAAGACTGGCAGGGCTACCAAAAGGACAGTCTAAACAGCTGGCAAAATGCTGCTCTATATCAGCTGTGATAAGCAGCCTTGCTGTGTGGCGTAAGCAATGTTTTATTTACCCTTAAATGTCAAAGCTGTGCTACCTCTGAGAATATTTGTATCCTTTCTGTAAGAAATTTGATTTGCGGATTCAAATAAAGAAATTCAAATGTGTGTGTGTCTGTGTGTTGAGGGATGAACGTTTATGTAGGTGTAGTAGTATGCAAGTTATTAGTATGATGAGTGGTTAAATTATTCTCCTTATTTGGTAGCATATAAAAGTGGCCACAATGACGCTATGTGTGTGCGTCTTCCCCCACGTTTGTGAGCGAGCCACCGTACTTCTGGCAGGGTGTGTGTGAATGTCTGCGAGGTAGGAACTGCTGTCCGTGATTACATTGCGGTCTGTTTTGTTTGTCCTGCATACAGGGTTTCAGGGTTTTATTTTGTTAAAGGGTGGACTGAGAAGCTTTGTGGGGTGCCTTCGGCAAAAGCCGTTTCTATGGAAAATGTGTAACACGCATTTTCTGCGCCATATGAGTCGGCAAACAACAGGTAAGCTTTGGTTTTGGGCTAATTGTACCAATGTTAGGGCCTTGCTAGTTAAACCTGTCTTATGCTGTATTACATTTTAGGTTTAGGTAAACCTGCAAAGGATGTTGCAGTGGGCTTTGGGTCTTATCAAAATGGTCGTTTGAACTTTGCGTGTCTGCTCTGCTTTACATCATCTGAACTTTATACTGACTTCAATTGCTCTTGGGAGATGAGGGTATGAGACTGCGCAATCCACTGCTGGATTCAATGTGCATATCTGCTGCAATTTCAGTGGTACAGGATCAGCTGGTCCGCTGGTTTGGGCCTGTGACGTGGTGCTTTGACTTTTAATGAAACGCAACACGCGTGAGTAACAAAAGTGACTCAAAGCCATGAATGGCTTGCAATAAACAGTCAGCCACTTAGCTGTCACCAGTCGCTTGGTGTTGTGTTTATTTTTTGGTTGCAATTAAATTATATTGTGTTTCATGTTTATTTTGATGTAAGTTGTTCACATGTGTTTCTGTTTATTATTCTGATCTTCAAGTGGTTGTCTGTTTTTTGGAAATATCTTTTCTGTAATCTGTGTTTTGTTTCCAGTCCACCAATAAGAAGTGTGGTTATCGGATGCGGCACCTCCGACGGCTGGACTGGTTTTGTAAATTTAGTTCTTTTTGAGAATTCAGTTTCTCATAAATTGTATGATTTACGACTGTTCTTTCTGTTTTCTTCGTATTGTCCAGTCTTTGTTTCATTTCCATTTCTTTCCTTCAGAATTGGGGCAGCTAGCTGCAGAGGATCAGCATCTCCCTGTGTTGTGGTGGTGGTGGGTTTCCTTCCTGAGTGCCGTGTTCACAGTGAGGTGTGCTGTGGTGTGAGTGTGCACGTATGATCGCTGTGTTCATCCTGCTTGCGAGTGTCTGCCTCCAGTTCTGAAGTGGTATCATTTTTGTTCCTTTTGATTAGTGTTTGTGTGTTAAATAGAGTTTATTGTTTTTAAATTAAGTCATCTTTTTTTTGTACTCAACCCATGTCTGAACCTGTGAGCTTTCCTCAATTATTAAGGGCTTTTCCCCGGAATGAGGCCCCCCGGGGTGGCGTAGTCGGTACTGATGTCAATCTTTATTTTGGGGTCTGTTATTTATATAAAGGTCTGACGCCCTGTAGAATGTTATTAAACTCCTCAGCGCATTCATTTATAATTGCCACATAGGCTACAGAACAGAAACAGAAAAATAAACTTTACTGATTATCCGAATAATCCCCACAATAATCCTTTGAATAAAAATTGAAAAATGAACACTGACAGACAATTGAAGGAATGAAACTGCTGGGTCACCTCCAAAATAGACTTAAAATCAAAAATGTATTATTAGTATTATTATTATTATCATTTAATATATATATATATATTTTGTTTTTACAATAATATATACATATATTATTTGTTTGTTAATATTCGTTTTGGGGAAATTTGATTTCAAAAACTTTGTGCTACATATCAGTATGTACATCGGCTGACGTCATGCATGAGTGAGGGCTTCAAATCGCAGCACAATCGGGGAAGTTCGTCCTCTTTCCTGCAATGATACTGGAGAGGTATGATTTTGTGAGCTCCGATTTATCGAATGTTAAACTGTGTTGTTAGTGTTCATGTGATCAAATGTAGGAGATAATCTCATGTGATGTTATATTTGATCGAGTTTTACTTTGAGTTTTCAGCTTAGAAATGTTTATTTGAGTGCTAGAGAGTTAGCCTGACAAGCCAGACCCACATCAAGATGTTGGGTCTGGAAACTCACCATTGACAGGGCTCAATCCGAGGGGCGGGATAAGCGGTTGTTTCAAATTCCCTCTGCATGTAATTGGATAGCACCATGAGCGCCAAAACCAACCAGAGCGAAGAAGGTGAAGCCAAGCTAACATTAGTTGATAGACTTTTCCTGTATCCGGTCGGCAAAACTCAGAACACATCTTCTTTTCTTAAGAATGACTTCAGTGCCGTTCTTTTCTCAAAGAAAAGTTTTACTCCAAGTCTTCCAGAGTCGTGGCCAAAGCCGATTCAAAAGACCGCTGTTCGTCAGCTTCTTTGTTTTACGAGTAGCACGCAAACCCCTCCGCAACTCTGCCATGATGTACCGTCATAAATCCGCCCACCGACTCTACACACACTGTGATTGGCCTGACCAGAGTTTGGTTTTTCCAGCTCTCAGGTCTACAGAGAGTTGCTAGACTATACTCGCGGCAAAATAAATTCTGCCGCTAGAGTGCGTCTAGATTTCTAGGCTACTAGTAGGTGGATAGTGCATTTCGTGAAATGGCGTCAAAGTGTGTATGTCGCATGCGAGATGTGTTAGGGGCTAACGTTTTAATTAAGTAATATATATGATAAATACAAATTGATAAATAATAGATCTATGTATAAACGAAAAGACGTAGAATGTGTAAGTAAATCTATTTTGTACTCTAAAGATATTGTGGCAAGGGGGGTGTGGTTTCGCGAGGTCTGCACGGACGGAGGAGGCCAGGAGACGAGCGGTAAGAAAGTAGGTCAAGTGCATGATGATAAACAGCTGTGTCTGATTGCAGTGATTGGCGCGGAGAGACACAGAGGACTCGTGGGAGAGACACTGGGACTGTGGCTGTGACTTGAGAGAAAGCTGTTGTTAAGCAGAGGAGGATACAAGTTTTGAGTGATTGATGAGTGCGCAAGGCACCAGTTTATGTTTATAACTGAGTTGAAAATAAAGTCCCACGAGTTCCAGCATTTCGCCGACCCTGCCTTCTTCCTTCTTCCTAGTGTGTGTGTGTGTGTGTGTGTGCGCGCTAATATTGTTAATGGATCAGTCTGTAAAAAAGATCAATTGCTCTCATTCTGTGCTGTCTCCTGTACTATAATATATATTGAAAGGTATGTTAGACTATGCAGTGATGAACTTTAGAAAAAAAGCAAAAAAAGTAGTGAAATATTCTTACCTCCCCAGCACAGTGTTGGGAACTGTGTCTGCACTGTCGTAGACCTCCACATAGTCAAACTCACAGACATCCTGCGTTTCCAGACTGAAATTCTGAAAGCTTAGTCTAATAACTTTTCCATCTTCCACAGATATTTGCCACATACACAACTATAAGAGAGCAGTAAAACATTAAGTAGTAGGGATAACTTAAATAAATAATTATAAAATAACAACAGTCATGACACTGAAACAATGGCGCCATTTCACAAAACCACAAAAAACACACACAACATGGAAAATGTCACAGAGTGTTTAGGTGTTGGTTCATGTTTTAAGGTTATCATGTTCACAGTCATGTGTTGTCATGCACTTCCTGGTTTGTCATGTGATCCTGCCATGTGCTCCCTGGTCTTGTGTTCTGTTGTGTCACGTTGTCATTGGTTGATTAGTTATCATTGTTCACAGGTGTGTCTTGTCTGTGTCCTCAGTCTGTGTATTTAAGCCCTCATGTTTGCCATGTGTCTTCGTCTGTTATTGAATGTTGTGACCCTCTGTCGGTGAGTTGTATGTCAAGTCTAGTCAAGTCTTTTGTTTATTGATTGTTTTGCCAAGTCTTTGTTTTATGTTTTGGATGTTGAATCTCTTCAATAAACTGCACTTGGGTACTCACAACTTGCTTCCAGTGGATCAGTGTTACACAAAACTTCACACATATCTTGCAAAAGCAAACACTTCATTCAAAACAATTTTAAGGCTTTTAAAAATGCCATTTTTGTGTAGTAACTCTACACAAACCTAAAGATATTAGCCACATACATACTAAACTACACAGATGTGAAAAATGTAAAACTGCTATCTTGTGTATTTTGCTTGTTCGGTGTGTACAGTGTGTCAGTTTATAAGTATTATTATTCTGTAAATATATTTACGAAGACTCGTTAGTTTTTAATTTGAAATGCTTTCAGTTTTTGAAAATATGGCTCCATTTCTCAAGACTCTTCACACAAAACAGGCACACAACATCTCAAACATATCTTGCCAAAGCAAACACTTCATTAAAAACTATTTTAACTTTTTTCCATTTCTTTATTGTGAAGCTGCTTCTTTAGAACACTTAAGAAATAAAGTTGACTTTCTGATGTGTGTGTGTGTGTGTGTGTGTGTGTGTGTGTGTGTGTGTGTGTGTGTGTGTGTGTGTGTACAGAATGTATATATACAGGTGCTGGTCATATAATTAGAATATCATCAAAAAGTTGATTTATTTCACTAATTCCATTCAAAAAGTGAAACTTGTATATGATATTAATTCATTACACACAGACCGATATATTTCAAATGTTTATTTCTTTTAATGTTAATGATTATAACTGACAACTAAGGAAAATCCCCAATTCAGTATCTCAGTAAATTAGAATAGTGTGAAAAGATTCATTATTTAAGACACCTAGTGCCACATTCTAATCAGCTAATGAACTCCAAACACCTGCAAAGGCCTTTAAATGGTCTCTCAGTCTAGTTCTGTAGGCTACACAATCATGGGTAAGACTGCTGACTTTACAGCTGTCCAAAAGACGATCATTGACACCTTGACCAAGCAGGGCAAGACACAAAAGGTCATTGCAAAAGAAGCTGGCTGTTCACAGAGCTCTGTGTCCAAGCACATTAACAGAGAGGAAAAGGGAACGAAAAGATGTGGTAGAAAAAAGTGTACAAGCAATAGGGATAACTACCATGGAGAGGATTGTGAAACAAAACCCATTCAAAAATGAGGGAGAGATTCACAAAGAGTGGACTGCAGCTGGAGTTTTCAAAACCACTACGCACAGACGTATGCAAGACATGGGTTTCAGCTGTCGCATTCTTTGTGTCAAGCAGAACTTGAACAAACTACAGCGTCACAAGCGTCTCTCCTGGTATAAGGACAAAAAGTGGTCCAAAGTTATGTTCTCTGATGAAAGTAAATTTTGCATTTCCTTTGGAAATCAGGGTCCCAGAGTCTGGAGCAAGAGAGGATAGGCACACAATCCATGTTGCTTGAGGTCCAGTGTAAAGTTTCCACAGTCAGTGATGGTTTGGGGTGCCATGTCATCTGCTGGTGTTGGTCCACTGTGTTTTCTGAGGTCCATGGTCAACGCAGCCGTATTCCAGGCAGTTTTAGAGCACTTCATGCTTCCTGCTGCTGACCAACTTTTTGGAGATGCAAATTTAATTTTCCAACAGGACTTGGCACCTGCACACAGTGCCAAAGCAACCAGTACCTGGTTTAACATGGTATCCCTGTTCTTAACTGGCCAGCAAACTTGACTGAGTTTGAAAATCTACACGGCAAAAAATGCTCTTCTTACTTAGTAATTTTTTATTGTTTCAAGTCCAAATATCTATACATTCTTAAATCAAGATGCATTTATTAGATAAGTAAATTGACATGAGATATTTGTTCTTGTTTTCTGGGGGAAAATATAAAAATGTTTTTTCTTAAAACAAGCAAAATTATCTGCCAATGGGGTGAGAAAAACAATCTTATTTCTATTTGGGACAGGAGCAAGAAACAAAAATTTAATAATAGAAGAAGATTTATGTTTGAGTTCACACAAAAGTCAAACATCTGTTTTTGCCATACAAAAACACCTCTTAGCATGGGGTCACGGGACAACTAGTTTGGAGACTCTCCCGGGCCTTAGGTGTCGCTGATTAAATCACACACACACACACACACACACACACACACACACACACACACACACACACACACACACACACACACACACACACACACACACACACACACACACACACAGAGACACACACACACACACACACACACACACACACACACACACACACACACACACACACTTGTTACAGAAGGGTGGGGGGGGGGAAAGGCATTTGTTTCACCTTCCCTTGGTACGGAAAATCACTGAGACACTGAGGGGTATAAAAGCTTGGGCCTTCTTTGTTTTCTCAGTTCACACTTGTGGTAACCTCCAGTATGGTTGCTCCAACTGTGGATTCATTTCTTGCAAGGAATTAAATCTTTAAAGACACAATTGGCTAAGGTTTGTCTCTTATTCAGAAATGCAACGGAGTTAACGTATTTTTGCCACAACAATTTCAATCAGAAACACAATTATTTTTCTCACCCCATTGGCAGATAATTTTGCTTGTTTTAAGCAAAAACTCACTTCATTTAGATTTTATTTTCAAGAAAACAAGAAAAAATATCGTAATTGTGGTTATGGGTTTTGAATTAATTTCGAATTAGTTAATAGTCATGTTGCCCAACAAGTAAAGTCATAACATAAAGACACATTAGTAAAGCATTAGCTAATTATTAATTAAAGCAGACAACTGGAAGTTGAAATGCATGGCTTTGACCCGTTGTGGTAATTAACACATTAATTTACATTATTAGTTAATATAATATGTTATTAAGGAATTAATACATTATGAGACATTTAACTAATAACAATTTAATGATTACTTAATCTATTAATCATGTAGAATCTTCATTAGTTGCTGATGCAGTAATCATTACAGTTTTTCTCGATTGCTTAAACACTATAACCAGGCTTTTGAACTAAAATTTCAAAACCATAACACCATTTATCAAAAAGAACACCCATTTCACTAAACTATAAACACTATTCCCTGTTTTGACACATGAGTCAGATTTGTTGAACTGTCACTGCAAAACTCTACACAGAAATCCCTTAATTTATCATTGCCTAGACCATGTGGTCATTTAGAAAGCACTAGCAATCAATATTGTTCACTCAAGTCAGCATAGTTTCAGCTCAATTAGCACACAATTACCCAGGTGTAAACACTAAGAGTCAAAATTTAACACACATCAATCAGAACTTTCAAGATACATAAAAGTGCCAGAGTCAGTTAATTTGAGCTTTGGAACAATGGATCCACAAAGAAATTAAGGAAGAGGTCGAGGAGGGAGAGGAAGAAGACGTGGTGAAGGAGGAGGAAGAGGACATGGTGAAGGAGGAGGGAGAGGAAGAGGACGTGGTGAAGGAGGAGGGAGAGGACATGGTGAAGGAGGAGGGAGAGGAAGAGGACGTGGTGAAGGAGGAGGAAGAGGAGTAAGAAGAAGAAGAGGAGGATGTGGTAAAGGACAAGGTAGACGAGGTGGAGGTGGAGGTGGAGGAGGAGGAGGAAGGGCAAGGAGACAAGCAGTCTCAGATGAAATTAGAGCCACTTAATTTGATCATATCCTTGTCCATGGCATGACTATGAGGAGGCTGGGTAATGAGTACAGCCTAATTTAAGTCGCTTCACCGTCGCCTCCATCATCAGAACTTTCAGGGAGGAAAACAGGTAGGTGTACTTACAGTAAGACTGCTCTGTACAGTAACTTGTGCTGTACTCTGTGCTTTGACATCACATCTACTGTTGCACTATGTAATATGTACTACTGTAATAAATAAATGCATCAAATTGCCTCGCATACAGATAGTTTCAGTATGTTTCCATTTTTTTCCTGTAAAAAGGATGTGTGAGAGTTACAGTAATGCTTACAGTAGTGCTTCTATTTTTTTAGGAAACAGAGACGACCACCTGGTGGAGGCAGGCTAAGGCTTTTGTCGGAGGAGCAAGAGAGGGAGCTTGTAAACATGGTCATTGCCAATAATGTAATCCGCCTGCGAGAGATTCAAAAGAGAGTGATTGAGGATAATAATCATTTTTCGAGGAATAAATGCTATCAGCCTCTCCACAATTGACTGCATCCTCCGAAAGCACCAGTTCCGGATGAAACAGGTATAGCGTCCCTTTGAACAAACTCTGACAGAGTGAAAGACCAACGAGTGGAATATGTTCAGGTATGAATTTTGATATTGCATGAAGTATTGTTTACCATCAGAGTATAGCAGTTTATGCTGCCATTTGTGCCCTCTTGAACTGTGCTTCAGCATAGTGATTTACTCTACTGTGTTTCATGTGTTTTGCAGAGAATCGTTGAGATTGAAGTCTGGCCTGTTCCCCATGAAATTATCTTTGTAGATGAGGCTGGTTTCAACCTGACCAAAAGAAGGAGAAGGGGAGGAACATAATTGGCCATCGGGCTATTGTAAATGTTCCTGGTCAGCGCGGAGGGAATGTCACTATGTGCGCAGCCATCAGCCAAAGAGGGTTACTCCACCGCCATGCCATTTTAGGACCTTATAACACTATGCTCCTCCTTGCTTTCCTTGACGGTCTAAGAGAGCATATGTTCCAGTTTGACCACAGGGAACCAGCACAACCAGAGCACCCTCACTACGTTGTTGTTTGGGATAACGTCAGCTTCCATCGCACTGCTCTGGTTCGAGACTGGTTTACCAATAACCCGAGATTTTCAAACATCTTTCTGCCTGCATACTCTCCCTTTCTAAACCCAATAGAGGAGTTTTTTTCAGCATGGCGTGGAAAGTGTATGATCGAGAACCTTATATCCGTGTTCACCTCGTCCAGGCCATGGAAGAAGCTTTGTCAGTAGATGGGTGCCAGGGGTGGATCAGGCATGCAAGAGGATTTTACCCCCGCTGCCTGGCTAGGGCTAATATAGCCTGTGATGTGGATGAGATTCTCTGGCCTGACCCAGACCAAAGACGGGAGGCTGAGGCGGAATAATCTTTTTTTTGTTTTTTTGTTGTTGCTGTTGTTGTTGTTGTTGTTGTTGTTGTTGTTGTACTGTGTAGTACATGAATGAAAAAAAAAGTGCCAATGTATCCATTGTTTGTGTCTTTTGTTCATTATGTGAAAAGGTTTGTGAGGAAGGGAACCACAAGTAACATAACTTACCAGTTTTGTAAATGTTGTTTTGAATTTATTGACTATGACTATGTTAGTGTGACTATGCTAGTTAGACTATGTTGTAGTGTGTGTGATTTTGAGGGCTTGTGTGTCCTGTCTGAGGGCAAAGTTTGGTTTTTCAGCAAGAGTGAATGGTTTTGAGTGTAGAGCTTCATTTTGACCTAGAAATAGGTTGTTTGGGAAACAGTGAGACGTTACCGATTTTTGTTTATAGTTTTGAGAATACGAGGCATAGTTTCAAGAAACTTGTTTAACCAATCGAGAAAAACTGTAATAAATGGGTTAGTTCACCATTATTAATGCATTAACTCATGATTATCTGTGCATTAGTTAAGCATGAATTAATGCATATTAGTGCAACCGTATTGTACAGTCCCTGACAAAAGTCATGTCGCTTATCTATTTTGTAGAAACACCTGCTTTTAACCTGATTTTTAATTCATCAATTGGTGTTAGAAATAGCTCATATGAAAAGCTAAAACCCTCCCAAATGACGTTTAATGCACTGAAATAAATTAGTTTCACTGAAAAAAGATTTATCATTTAATCAAGACAGAAAAGTCAAATTTTGGCAAGACAAAAGTTTTGTCGCCTATACAGAAATTGAACAAATTTACTGCAAATACAAAAATATGTCCGCAAATTAAGTAGTGGTGCTGTGAGATCCAAATTTAATATCTTGTATGACTTCTATGAGCTTGAAGGAATGGATCCATGTGGTTTGGCAAGGACTCATACAATTTATTGATGAAGTCATCAGGAATAGCAAAGAAAGCAGTCTCGCATGCCTCCCAGAGTTCATCAATATTCTTTGGTTTTGTCTTCCATGCTTCCTCTTTCATCCTACCCCACATATGCTCAATGATGTTCATGTCTGGTGACTGGGCTGGCCAGTCCTGGAGCATCTTGATCTTCTTCGCCTTGAGGAACTTTGATGTGGAGATGGAAGAATGCGATGGAGCACCATCCTGCTGCAGAATTTGGCCTCTTTTATGGTTGGGAATATAAGAGGTATAAGATTTCTTGGTATTTTAGACTATTGAAGTTGCCTTCCACCCTGCAGATCTCTCGCACACCCCCATACTGGATGTAACCCCAGATCATGATTTCTCCCCCACCAAACTTCACTGTTTTCTGGGTGAATCTCGGATCCATGCGGGCTCCAGTAGGCCTCCTGCAATATTTGCGGCAACTGTGGTGTAATTCAACAGAAGATTCATCTGAAAATCCACCTTCTGCCACTTTTCCAGCATCCATCCTTTTAGCAGGCTGTGGGCTTTGGCAAATGCCACACGGTTATTCAATTGTCTTTTGTTTAGTGCTGGCTTCTGGGCACTGATTTGACCATGGAGGCCATTTCGAGACATAATCTGACAAACTGTTCTGGTTGACACAGGGACTTCAGGTGACCAGGTCTCTTGGAGCTCTGCTGCAGTGGAAAATGGGCTGGGCTTGGATTTTCGAGCCAACAATCGGTCCTCTCAAGCAGTTGTCTTGCGGGGTCTGCCTGACCTGGGTTTGTCATAAACGTCTCCAGTCTCTTCAAATCTTTTTTTTTTTATCCTCTGTACTTGACGCTGAGACACTTTGAAGGTGTCTGCCACATCAGCAGTGGATCTGGTCTTCAGCCTCTTGATAATCAAAACTTTAGTCTCAGGGTGAATCTTAGGCATGTTTGCAGAGGTCTAGTTGCAGTTGATGTGAAGGTCTAGTGTACTGGGGTTCTTTTTATACACACCTGAGACCTAATTGATCCATTATTAGTCACAGGTGAAGCTCATATGACAAGGCGACAACACTTATGTCTTTGCAAAAATTGACTCAATGGGCTTTACCAAGCTGTGAATATTAAAATATTTTTTGACAGTTTCATTTTGCACTGAAACATTATTACAAAAGCTGTTGGGGTTAAAATTAGCCATTTCTTGTAAAAAAAATCTTGATAAGAAATATATTTCAGCGGCACTTCAGTTCAATTTGTACACAAGCGACAAGACTTTTGTCAGGGACTGTAAAGTGTTACCAAAATATCTTGTCATTTTACTTATCTAGTAAATTAATCTTGATTTAAGAATGTTTAGATATTTGGACTGGAAACAAGAAAAAATTACTAAGTAAGAAGAGCATTTTTTGCAGTGTATGGAGTATTATGAAGCTGCTCTTTGTAAATAATTGGAATCTTTTCTGGGAGCGGCCTAGGCTTTTCTGCGCTGATGGCCTGCACCCCAGTAGAACTGCAGCGGAACTTCTGTCGGACAACATCTCCAAGACGCTTCGCATTGTATGACTAGTAAGTCAAACTACACATGACAGTTATTGTTATGTAGTGCATTGTATAGAAACTGTGTCTATTCCACGAATACTGAAATTTGAGAATTTAATCATTATTAAACCAGATAATCTTAAAATAAATGAACAAAAACATTCATTAAAATTAGGTCTCCTTAACATTAGATCGCTCGCACCTAAAGCAGTTATTGTAAATGAAATTATCACAGATAATGGTAATTGATATACTCTGTCTGAATGAAATCTGGCTTAAACCTAATGATTATTTTGGTCTTAATGAGTCTACTTCACCAGGCTACTGTTATATGCACGAGCCCCGTCTGATTGGTCGTAGTGTTGCAACTATCTATAGAGATATTATTACTGTGACTCAGAAAACAGGACACAGGTTTAATTCGTTTGAAGTGCCTGTGCTAAATGATACACTTTCAGATATAAGAAAAAAATCCCTATTATTTTTTGCTTTAGTTTCCATATATAGACCGCCAGGGCCCTATGCTCATTTCTTAAAAGAATTTGCCAATTTTCTCTCAGACCTATTGGTCACTCTCGATAAAGCACTGATTGTCTGTGATTTTAACATTCACGTAGATAATGCAAACGATGCGCTAGGGGTTGCGTTTACAGACTTATTAAATTCCTTTGGGGTCAAGCAAAACGTGACTGGGCCCACTCATCGTTTTAATCATACACTAGATTTAATTATATCACATGGACCTAATCCTATTGATATAGACATCATACCACAAAGTGATGATTTCGCTGATCACTACCTTGTAATGTGCACACTGCGTACTGCTGATATTTGCCATACTGCGCTGCGTTACCAACCAGGTAGAACGATTCTCTCAAACACTATAGTTAAATTCACAAATAACCAACCAGATTTATCTCGGCTGCTCAGTGTACTAAAACACACTAATGAACTAGAGGAAATTACTAGCAGTATGAGCTCCATTTTCTCTAGTACATTAGAAACGGTTGCAGCGATCAGATTAAAAAAGGTAAGAGCGAAAAGTACCACACCGCGGTACAACAGTATTACTCACGCTATCAAGAGAGAAACTCGTAATCTAGAGCGCAAATGGAAACAAACTCATTTAGAGGTCTTCAGAATCGCGTGGAAAGACAGCACTTCCCGTTAAAAAAGGCTCTAAAAGCAGCCAGGGTTGAGCATATCCGTAAACTAATAGAAAATAACCAAAACAACCCCAGGTTTTTATTTAGTACAGTTTATCCAACAAATAAACAGACATCACCTGAGCAAAATATTCCAGTACAGTTTAGTAGTAATGACTTTATGAATTTCTTTACAAAAAAAAATCGAAAGCATCAGAAATACAATTATAAATGTTCAACCTTTGACAGCGTCTAACAATTCAGCCTCAATTATCACCACTGAAGAACAACTGCAGTGCTTTACAACTATAGGACAGGAAGAGCTAAATAAACATATGTAAAATGTTTATTAGATCCAGTGCCAACTAAACTACTGAAAGAGCTGTTACCTGTAGCAGAAGAGCTTCTGCTCAATATTATTAACAAGATCAAATATCTCGTCATTTTACTAATCTAGTAAATGCATCTTGATTTAAGAATTTTTAGATATTTGGACTGGAAACAAGAAAAATTAGAAAGTAAGAAGAGCATTTTTTGCAGTGTAATGCATTACTAGCAGGGTTCTGGATCCTCAATAAACAAGCTACAATTAGTCCAAAATGCAGCTGCTAGAGTTCTTACAAGGTCACGAAAATATGATCATATAACACCAATTTGATTATCTCTACACTGGTTACCTATTAAGTTCCGTATCAATTATAAAGTATTGCTACTGACCTATAAGGCCCTGAATGGTTTAGCTCCAGTGTATTTAACTGATCTTCTATTTATAACCAATCACGATCTTTACGATCACTAAACTCTGGGCTTCTGGTAGAACCTAGGATATCTAAGTCCACTAAAGGAGGAAGAACATTCTCACATTTGGCACCTAAACTATGGAATAGCCTACCTAATAATGTTCGGAGCTCAGACTCACTCTAGTTTAAATCTAGATTAAAGACGAATCTCTTTAGCCAAGCATTCCCATAATGCTTCTCATAATTTTGTACTCCAGTTATATCAGTGCACATGTCTTTGCTTAATGCTTTGAACAGCAGCTACGCTGATTATTTTTCTGTTCTGTTTTATCTTGGGACGGCCGTCCCGAGGTAAACATAGAGTCCGTCAGCTCCAGCCTCTCATACAGACTGATGACCATCACCTGTGAAGAGATGAATGTAAATCCTGAGAGGACTTCAGATGACGAGCTGCATTAACGCCCTTGCTCTTTCCTTAAACCTAATCATTGCTACATATATTCCTATTTTCACTTCATTGTGACCTAATTTAATTCATTATTATACTGATAAATACATTGTTTGCTGATCTGTTTCCTTTGAACATTTCTGAAATGCATAACGTGGACAAATCACTTTAAATTGTAATGTAGCCATGAGCTTTTTCTGTGAAGCTGCTTTGAAACGATATGTATTGTGAAAGGCGCTATACAAATAAATGTGAATTGAATTGAATTGAATTTAATTGTGAAGAGGAAGATGCGATATGCCAGACCCAACAATGCAGAAAAGCTGAAGGCCACTATCAGAGCAACCTGGGCTCATAACACCTGAGCAGTGCCACAGACTGATCGACTCCATGCCACGCATCATTGCTGCAGTAAATCAGGCAAAAGAAGCCCCAACTAAGTATCGAGTGCTGTACATGCTCATACTCTTCATGTTCATACTTTTCAGTTGGCCAAGATTTCTAAAAATCCTTTCTTTGTATTGGTCTTAAGTTATATTCTAATTTTCTGAGATACTGAATTTGGGATTTTCCTTAGTTGTCAGTTATAATCATCTTTTTGATGATATTCTAATTATATGACTACAACCTGTATATACATATACATATATATGCGCATGTGTGTATATACACACATATACATATAAATATAGACAGATCAGGCATAACATTATGTAATACCAGGCCCTATTTTAATGACCTAAGCTCATGGTCTGAAGCTCATGGCACAAGTGCTCTTAGGGCATGTCCGAATCCACCATTGCTTGTTTAACGACGGGAAAAATGGACGGTGCACCCAGCACATGGTCTAGAAGGGTTGTCCCTATTTTCTTAATGAGTCATGGGTGTGGTTTGGGTATAACATACAATAAACCAATCAGAGTCTCATCTCCCATTCTCTTTAAAAGCCAGTTGTGCTCACGCCATGGCAGATTCGCTATTTATATGGAGGAATATCACTATATGTGTCCACACTACAGAGTGTTACAGTAATTGAAGCATTGTTGAAGTTAATGAGATAATAAAGAGATTGATTAAGTAATAATTGAGAATTAGTGATGAGCACCTGCTGTTAACAAGCAGACCTATTGCATATGCCTTTGTTTGTCTTCACACCTGTCAGAACAGATCTGTTTTTGTTTGTAAAATGTATGCAATATTGTATTTAGATTGAGGAACTGAATCACAGAGTTAGAAGTTAGTAAATATTTTACCTGTTGATGTGGGTAAGGCTTTGGATGGTTTGGACTGGACAATGATCCATATTCTCCTGTTATTTTCCCTCCGCACACTAAGAGTCAAAAGATTGCATCCATTATGGTTTTCACTTTCAAGTGAGATAAGCACTTTGTGTAATGACTTTATTACCCTTGTGCTTCTGGCTACAGTTGACTTCATCCGAGTGGTCCTGACAGTTTGGCTGGCTGTCACAGATGGAAATAGGTAGCAAGCAACGACCACCATCACACATAAACTCTTCTCGGGAGCAGGTTTCTGATTGCATGCAAAGAAAACGTTAGTACATAAAACAGAATATATGTTAAAATATGGCATATGTAAATGAAATTGTAGACTATTCCAATATCGTCACCCACAACACAGACTGCTAAATCCACAATATAGACTACAGAAACATCTCAAAAACATTCCAAGCACTGCATATCTATATCACAGGGCTCAAAATTAACTTTTTTACTTAGTAGCACTGGTGCTCCCAACTTAAAAAAGTTAGGTGCACCAGAAACAATTTAGGAGCACCACAACTAAAACATTTATATATTATATTACATCATGTTTAAATGTGTGCGTGTCATGTTCATTCGATTGTCAGAATAAAAAAAATTCTTGTCTGGAAAAAAATAGAATTTGGAAGTGCATACTGTAGTGTTGTGCATGGGCCTGATGTGTTGCATTTGTTTTGTCTTGTCCAGAGAGTGATGGAACTAGAAGCAGATGCCATGGGACATGAGCTACTTTTTGTAGATGAGGCCGGTTTTAACCTCAGTAAAACCAGGAGACGTGGCAGGAACATTATTGGACACCGTGGCATCATCAATGTCCCAGGACAACGGGTTGGTAACATAACCATGTTTGCAGATATAAGCCAAAATGGTGTTGTTCACCATCATGCAACCATAGGCCCATACAACACTGCACACATTATTGCATTCCTGGACACCTTACATGACATGCTCACTGTTCAGAGACCAGAGCATACCCGATATGTCATCATATGGGACAATGTTAGTTTCCATAGGGCTGCTTTGGTCCGCAAATGATTTACAGACCACCCATTCTTCATGGCACTCAACCTCCCTCCATACTCTCCATTCTTACAGTTTTTTACGATTGTTTACACACTAAAATTAAAATTTCCACACAATTAGCAAAACTTTACTCCAATGAGCAGAACACCTCCACAGATTTGCACAACATTACACACAATGTCTGCTTCACCCTTTTTGCAAAACATTACACACAGTGATTTGTAAAACTCTACACACATTTTCACACCTTAGACACAGATAAGGATTGTGAGGTTACTTCCTTGTAATTATAAAGCACCGGATTGCCAATTACCACACTAATGAATGAATTGGATAAACACATCTACCAGGTGTGGAAGCACACATGTGCTAATTTGCACTCAGGTGTGCTATAAAAGGCAGCAGGTGAGTTCACCTGTCTTCAACAAAAATGGAAGGAGTTAAAAGAAGAAGAAGAGTGAGAATGAGAGGGGGAGCTCAAAGAGGAGATGGAGGAGGTAGAGGTAGAGGAAGAGGAGAAGGAGGTAGAGGAAGAGGCATAGGTAGAGGAGAAGAAGGTAGAGGAAGAGGAGATGGAGGAAGAGGAGAAGGAGGTAGAGGAGGACACCAAGGTAGAGGAAGAGGTAGAGAAGGACTTGAAGAGGTGATAGAACCTGAACAAAGAAGACGAGGACCAAATTTGACTCGAGAAATCCGTGCAACACTTATTGACCATTGTGGCGGAGGGGGCGTGGTTCTGCGAAAGCTGCAGCGGGAGAAAGAGAGCGGAGCAGAGCGGTCGGTAAGTAGGTCAAGCAGATGATAACACCTGTCTCTGATTACAGTAATTGGCGTGGAGAGAGCGCTTATAAGCCGCTGCCGGGAGAGAGTGAGAGAGAGAGAATTGGACTGGGACTACACGCACGCTGCTGGGAGCGAACAAGAGAAACTGCTATTGCTGAGAACTGAACGGGGCGACCCATATCGTGGAACTTGAGTGTACGAGCCACTACGGTGTGCCAGTGTGAAACGGGCGACCCATATCGTGGATTTTGAGTGTATACGCCAGAGAGCGTCTGTGTGTGCGTGAGAAAATAAAAGTGTGTAAGTCCCAGTCAAGCCGACCCTGTCTTCTTCCTTCCACCCACAATGAACCTCATTACAACCATGTTATCAACCATGGACTGACACTGATGGAAGCTGGACAAAGAGTTCAACCAAATCTCAGCAGAAATACTGTTGCGTCAGTAATTCGGACATTTCATCGACAAAACAGGTAAGCTAACCACACAGTATACATTGAAACTGAAGCTTGTATAATCAATATTGTTTACTGTGACATTTGACAGTATATTTGATTATATATCTCTCTCTCTCTCTCTCTATATATATATATATATATATATAATCTCTTTTTTTTTTTTTTACATAGGATTGAGGGTCGAGGACACCAAGGTGGAAGGGGCCCTATGTTTAGTCGTGCACAAGAGGCCGCCATTGTGAACATGGTTTTGGGCAATAATTGTATCAGGCTACAAGAAATCCAAGCCAATATCATCAATGATGACAATATTTTCAATAACATCCAACGAGTCTCTCTGTCAACATTAGGTTGAATCCTAAAGAAAAATCAAATAAACATGAAGCAACTGTATCGGGTACCATTTGACAGAAATTCAGAGAGAGTGAAACATCTGCGCAATGAGTATTTGGAGGTATGCATTGTTCATCTGACTATGGTGTGGTATCATGCACTGCTCATAATGTTCTGTCACAAAAAAAATACTGTGCTATAGATATTGAATAGCATCCTATTTTCTTTAATGTGTTTCAGAGAGTCTTGCAAATGGATGCTGCTGAAATTCAACATGAATTTTTATATGTGGATGAGGCTGGATTTAACCTTGCAAAAACAAGAAGAAGAGGGAGAAATGTAATTGGGCACAGGGCAATCACCAATGTGCCAGGGCAGCGAGGGGGTAACATCACCCTTTGCGCTGCTATCACACAAAATCGGGCTGCTCTGGTCCAGAACTGGTTCCATGATCACCCTGATTTTGAAGTTTTATACCTTCCCCCATACTCCCCCTTCCTGAATCCTATAGAATAATTTTTTTCAGCGTGGCGGTGAAAGGTATATGACCTACGGCCTTATGACCGTTTGCCCCTCATTCAGGCCATGGAACAGGCATGTGATCTTATTGAAGCAGCTTCAGTGCAGGGGTGGATTCGTCACACAAGGCGATTCTTCCAACGGTGCCTTGCCAATGAAGACATAGCCTGTGATGTCGATGAAATCTTATGGCCTGATCCAGCCAGACGGAGAGATGGATAGTTGCAGTATTCTTGTTGCTTTGAGTTTTCTTTCATTTCTGTTTACTTTTACTTTACTTTTCTTCAGAGTCAAAGTGTATGTACTGTAATTCATGCAGTAATTTTTATTTGTCTATAGATTTTATGGTAACACTTTACAATAAGGTTGTATTAGTTAATGCATTAGTTAACATTAACTAATGATGAACTGCACTTATAAAGCATTTATTTATCTTTGTTAATGTTAATTTCAACATTTACTAATGCATTATTAAAATTTTGTTAACATTAGTTAATGCACTGTGAACTAACATGAACAGCTGTATTTTTATCAACTAACGTTAACAAAGATTAACTAATGCTGAACAGAGGTGTTGTTCGTGGTTAGTTTATGTTAACTAATGCGTTAACTAATGTTAACTAATACAACCTTATTGTAAAGTGTTACCGATTTTATTTGTTTACAGTAATTGATATCATTGTTGGTTGATTACTGTAACTTACAATACTGTAAGTATTGAAATAAATACTTGAAATATTCAGTCTGCAGCATCAAGTGTTGTGCAGTGCAGTAATGTTATATTAGGCCTACAGTATTTGTCTACATTCTCCTATCTCAAAACAAATCATGAATAATGGTGTGAGTTTCTCACTATTTTTTGTCACCTAAATTATCTCTTACATACAGTAAGAATGTCTGGCTAAAAATCTAATTTTTTTTTTTACAAATTTGTTTTTTATTTATCACAGCAGTGTGAAACTGGCTGCAATAGTGTATGATCATTGATGACTGTGTTGGGTAAATGAAAACAAATAGCATTTTCACAAATATGTGTATATGTTTTGACTGAAGTGTGTATGTTTTGACTGAAGTGTGTCATTTTGCAAACAATCTAGGAATTGTACTAATTGAGTGTGGTGTTTGGATAATTGTGATTATATTTTGACAAAAAGAACTCTGTTTTCAAAATTGCGTGTAAACAATTGAAAAAAACTGTAAATCCCATCGAGGAGTTCTTCTCTGCCTGGCGCTGGAAAGTGTACGACCGTCATCCTCATCAACAGGTAGCCCTTTTACAGGCAATGGAGGAGGCATGTGGAGATATTGACCAGGCATCATGTCAGGCCTGGATACGGCATTCAAGGAGATATTTTCCCCGGTGCCTTGGACTGGAGGATATCGCATGCGATGTGGACGAAATTTTGTGGCCGGACCCAGAAAGATGACATGATGTAGGCTGATTGTGTTTTTTTTGTTTTTGTGAAATTACTATTTTGTGTTCTGACTTTGTCTTGGTTTTGATGAGTGTGAATAAACATCAATACTTAAAGTTTGGATCCTTGTATGTTTACATGACACTATGACAAAAGTAAGACCTCAAATTGACATCTGTACACAGAGAAAGCAAAAGCCAGATGTGTTTTGTATTCATACCATCAGTGTGTAGTTGGCACATTGTGTGCTTAGCAGATGATGGCTTGTGTTTACTGTTTGATACGAAAACACAATTTTTACGAAGGTGTGAAGAGTTAATCTAGCTGTGTTCGCTTTTGCATGAGAACTACAATGTTTTGATAATTAGGTGAAAGGTTTTCTTATTTGTGTGTAGAGTTTTGCAAAAATAGCCAATAGTTACAAATAATGTGCTTAAGCAATCAGAAAAAACTGTAAGCAATCGTAAAAAAAATTAAGACCAAGTGTAAACAGGATCGTAGACATTTTGGTTGGTTACCTCCAGAAAGCAGGGTAATTTTACTGGATATTGCATTGCATTCGGATGCCTGTAAAATTAGATTTTTTTTTTTTTCATATAAAGAGCATGCCAAAGATAGATATGCAGTGCCAGAAGATTGAGTTGATCTTAAGGCTTACGTTTGAATGCTTAAAATTTTCCAATATAAAATGAAAACTGTACAGTTTTAAACTATTAAAACAAACATAATGTTGGGTAACACTTTATAATAACTACACCCTATGAAGCATTATTTAAGCATTAGTAAATAGACAATTCATCATTTATAAAGCATTAGTAGACATTAGTAAGCGGTTTATAACTACAGTTGTAAATGCTTTGTTCTTGATTTAAAAGCATATCTATAATGCGTTTAATAATTGTATTTTCATACTTTATTAATGATCAATTTATCATTTCTAAATTAAGTATTTGATTATTTACAAACCAGTTATTTAGGAGTTGTCAGCGGTTCATAAGATCGTTTAGAAAGTGTAAGTAAATGATTAACAAACTATCGATAGTACATTTGTAAATCTTATTATTTAGACATATAGTAATAGTTACTCAGTGTGTTAATAAATGCTTTATTAACATGTATTCCTATTGTAGTTTATGATTAATTCAGGTAGTTATAAAACATTTAGTAGTTGTTTGTTAACTATTTTTGTGAGCTCATCTAAAGTGAGGACTATGTATGCCTTGTTGTAATGAAGAGTCGGAAGATGGCGGATCCATTTGCAGCTTTTATTAGGAAACGGATAATACAAGAAGGGCAAACCAATATCAAAACCAGGGACAGGCAGTAGGTCAGGGCTGGCAGCAAAAGACAAGATCAGGTCACAGGCAAAGATCGGGTACCGGCGGCAAGATGGTTCAGAGTCGGTACACAGGCAGGGTTCGGGGCAGGCGGCAACAGGTTCCAGAGAGAGATCAATATCTATGTTCTAACCCTCTGCATTGTTCATTTTCATTTTCTGTTTAGAAGAGAACTGAGCCTTTTAATCTCCTTTCTAAATGCTTTACAAGGCATACATAGTCCTCACTTTAGATG
Organism: Gobiocypris rarus; assembly: GCA_023029165.1. Classification (NCBI taxonomy): domain Eukaryota; kingdom Metazoa; phylum Chordata; class Actinopteri; order Cypriniformes; family Gobionidae; genus Gobiocypris; species Gobiocypris rarus. Next base: position 6,773,921 of record CM040911.1, on the reverse strand, counting down.
AGCTCACAAAAATAGTTAACTGACAACTACTAAATGTTTTATAACTACCTGAATTAATCATAAACTACAATAGGAATACATGTTAATAAAGCATTTATTAACACACTGAGTAACTATTACTATATGTCTAAATAATAATTCACTTACACTTTCTAAATGATATTATGAACCCCCGACAACTCCAAATACAACCCCAAATCAGAAAAAGTTGGGACAGTATGGAAAACGCAAATGAAAAAAGAAAGTAGTGATTTCTAAATTTACTTTGACTTGTATTTCAATGCTGAAAATATGAACACAAAATATTTCATGTGTTGTTTGGTCAACTTCATGTCATTTGTAAATATGCATCCTTTCCTGTCATTCAGACCTGCAACATATTTAAAAAGTTGGGACAGGAGCAATTTAGGGCTATTAATGAGGTAAACTGGTTAAATAATGATGTCATTTGAAACAGGTGATGTCCACAGGTGATTGTAATTATGATTTGGTACAAAAGCAGCATCCAAGAAAGGTCTAATCCTTTTGTAGCAAAGATGGGCCGAGGATCACCATTTTGCCAACAAATACGTGAGAAAATTATTGAAATGTTTAAAAACAATTCCTCAAAGAAAGATAGGAAGAGATTTGGGTATTACACATTTAACAGTGCATAACATAATTAAAAGCTTCAAGGAATCTGGAGGAATTTCAGTGCGTAAAGGACAAGGGCGCAAGCCTAAGCTGAACAACCGTGATCTCCGATCCCTCAGGCGGCACTGCACCAAGAATCATCATTCATCTATAAGCGATATCACCACATGGGCTCAGGACTACTTTGGCAAACCTTTGTCAAGTACCACAATACATAGTTACATCCACAAATGCCAGTTAAAACTGTACTGTGCCAAAAGGAAGCCCTATGTTAACAGTGTCCAGAAGATAAAACGTGTACTGTGGTCAGATGAATCAGTATTTCAGGTATTTTTTGGGAGGAATGCGCAAAAGGCAACAACGAAGACCCGTACTGTTGCCCACCTTAAGACTTGTTTGTAGGAAGAATGGGACAAAATTACACCTGAAACACTTCATCACTTGGTGTCTTCAGTCCCTAAACGTCTTTTAAGTGTTGTGAAAAGCAATGGCAACATTACAAAGTGGGAAATGCTTTACTGTCTCAACTTTTTCTTAAATGTGTTGCAGGTCTGAATGACAGGAAAGGATGCATATATATAAATGACATGAAGTTGACCAGACAAAACATGAAATATGTTTTGTTCATATTGTCAGCAATGAAATACAAGTCAAAGTAAATTTAGAAATCACTTTTTTTTTTTTTTTTTCGTTTTCAGTACTGTCCCGACTTTTTCTGATTTGGGGTTGTAACTGGTTTGTAAATAATCAAATACTTAATTTAGAAATGATAAATTGATCATTAATAAAGTATGAAGATACAATTATTAAACGCATTATAGATAAGCTTATAAATCAAGAACAAAGCATGTACAACTGTATTTATAAACTGCTTAAAAATGCTTTATAAATTATGAATTGATTATTTACTAATGCTACATAGATATGCTTATAAATCAAGAACAAAGCATTTACAACTGTAGTTATAAACCGCTTACTAATGTCTACTAATGCTTTATAAATGATGAATTGACTATTTACTAATGCTTAACTAATGCTTCATAGCGTGTAGTTATTATAAAGTGTTACCTAATGGGGATATGTTTAAGTTATACTTACTCTTTCCTGGTAATATAGAATGGTATTGTGCAATGAACCCATTGCTGCCAATATTCCCATCAGTGTGGAATGACACCAACACAGTACTGCTATTTGTATTTAATGTAGGTGGTGCAATATTGCCACAAAATCTAGGAAGAAGTGAATCTTAATTATTAAAAGTGTGTGATTGCCAAGAAAATCCTTAAACACCAAAATGTACTTAATCATTTATTCCAATGCATGCAGCTTATAGTATTTTTGTATAATTGGTTTTGTTAGGAATAACTGACGACGGATGTTTAATTATTAGGAAAATAATGCACATCCAAGATAGTAATGCAGCCATGTGTGCGCTGCAGCTCACAAATGAAATTCCTCTCTTGGGGGGTATTCAGCCTTTCCGCTCGCAAATTTTGCCATGTAAATAGTAAAGGCTGCAAGCACAACCATTTTTTAATGGGAATGGGAGATGAGAATCAGATTGATTTATTGCATGTGATGCCCAAAACACACATATGACCTTTTGGACAATGTGCCGGTTGGACCATGCACCATTTGCTTGAACAGCGACAACAGCAGCACATTGAAAAATGGTTTATCTACCTCAAACACTCTGTGGAACACAATCCTTGCTCTCCGCGTCTCCCCAACCATTTCCTCCTTCATAATCTTTTTTCTTTTTCTCCTTTTCTTCGCAAATCAGTGCTCAGACAATTTGGATCGCAAACTTTCTGCAGTTTATCATTTTTAATAACAATTCCAGTCTCACGCGAGAACTCTGGTCTGATGCACGAGTGATCTTGTTTGTTTGGTTGTGAAACGTAGTTGTGAAACGTAGTTTCCGCACCAAAGAGAGTTGTCTGTGATACTTCCTATTGTAAAGTCATGCAGTGTGAAACCTCCTGTCGCAGATCCATTGGTCAGTGTGAACACAGCAGTGACTGAATGCTACCCCAGAAAGTCATGCAGTGGTGAAAAGAGCAGTGATCTGACCAGTTTGAAAATCGTGCAGTCTGTGCACTTGCGCTATGATCTTCAGAACATGCGCTCAGATTGTTTAAATAGGGCCCAAAATCTGCGTTCACACTGCCAGCGAGTTTGTTGTCACCTGTGGTTAGCGGTTAGATCATTAGTGGGCATTCCCACTACTGGTTGCCTAGTAAACTATATGAATGACATTCACGAATGTTATTCCTAAAACAACAAGTTGTGGAAGGAAAAGATTAAATATAAATGGAATCAGTACATAAAATGCTTAATAATAAAGATCAAAGAGAAACAAATCCATTAAAGTTCGAAGTCAGCACGGCAAGTACCACCACATATACACAGAGTTAGTGTTGCTTATAGGAAAGTTAACCAATGCTAACCAATAAATTACGGTAACACTTTACAATAAGGTTAATTAGTGTGGCGAGGTGGACGAATGAGTGACATGGGAGGAGCGAGTGAAGACCGGCACGTGATTGAGAATGAGCGTCACCTGCAGCGAGCCACACCGGTCTCGAAGTCCTTTCATGAGGGAGCTCGGAGGCATATAAGGACGTGCGACACCAGTAAAGGACGAGAGAGGGCCAGGCCTGGATTTACGTTGTGTTATATTTACGTTTTGTTATGTGTGTGCAGGCAGACGTCCGTGAGGGGCTGCCCGCGATTTACTTTCGTTTTGTTTATTCCTTTTATTAAAGTCTTTGAATGTTCGCCGGTTCCAGCCTCCTTCCTTCCACGAACTGCATTACAATTAGTTAACTACATTAGTTAATATAAATTAATAATAAACTGCATTAATAAAGCATTTATTAATCATTGTTAATGTTAATTTCTACATTTACTAATACAATATTACTATCTTGTTAAACTTTAGTAAATGCACTGTAAACTAACATGAACAAAAAATGAACAGCTGTATTTTTACTAACTAACGTTAACAAAGATGAACAAATACAGTAAGAAATGTACTGCTCATGGTTAGTTCATGTTAGTTAATACATTAACTAACGTTAACTAATGAAACCTTATTGTAAAGTGTTACTAAAATTACTTCTCTGTCTTGCTGCCTGCACGGATCATATCACATACGCTCCACTTAAGTCTTGTGGACTTCATGTACATGCACATGCGCTGGCCATTGTAAGTCCACAAGACAGCAACAATGTAAATTTTAAGAAAAAAGTGGCTTTTCGGTATTGACAAAAACGTACCAGCCTTCACTAGGGTGTGATTGTGTTATTGAAGAATTTTATTAAGTTTAGAATTTGGTGTGGCAGCCAACATGTCAAAATGTATAGTCAAGTCAATATGAAATGCAGATACAATGTAAAATATTTGCTCTGGCTCTTGTTTTAAATCATTTTGTTCCGTTATTATTGTTTGTTGTCATTGTACATGCAGAATGTGGCAGTTGGTCTGGGTTGTAGTTGTCTCCACTGTGATTGGATGGCTGGGTGAAAAGTGACAGTGATGAGCGCTGCGTTTTACAACCGTTAAAAAACAGAGCGCTCTGGCTTGAGCGTGAAATACTCGCTCAGCGCCTTGTTGCACTCATGGCGTTCTAAAAACACGGCCCTCCCACTGAAAACAATTGGATATACCAACCAGCCGAGTAATAAAACGCTTCGGTGGACACACGGCCTTTGTGTGAGCAAACCTTGTGACAGCAGATGTCTTCTCTGTCTCCTCTCTGACTTCTAGCCAATCAAACAAGCAAGGAGAGGGTCCCTCAATAGCAAGAAATGAAATTTGGATCTGCACTAGGAAAGGAGGAGACACCCTGATCACCCATAAACAGTGAGAATCAGGAGGATACAAGCCTGGGTGATTTGGAGAACTGAAAGTCCCACCAGAATCCAACATGCCACCACATCCTGTAAAAGCAGATAAAAGCTAATTCATATTGAAAAATTTTTTTTGGAAAAAGGTATTCACATAAAATGAATGCATTTGATTGAATGTGATTTGGATGCGCTATATGTTGACATACAGTCACATTTAAAATGTGTGCTACAAAATAGCAATCCAAAGGGCATCTGCAAAATGCTGCAAGAGCTTTTCTTTAATTTAACTTTACTTATCTTAGCTTTATTATTATTATTATTATTATTATTATTATTATTATTATTATTATTATTATTATTTTCCATTTGTTTTAACTAATGAAATTTGAGATCTTTGAAAACGTCCAATGGCAGTGTCAATGACATGGGCATGCAGAATTTGCATGCGTAACTCCACCCCACCATGTGGATATATAAGGAAGTACACTGGCAACATAACATTATGTTTCTGCTTCAGAGCCGAGATCATCTCTTCACTCCTGCAAATCTGATTTCTGAAGTCCTCTCTTCCGTCTTCGAGACGAGCGGTTCTCCAGGGTGTTGGTGTGACGGCGTGTTCCAGCGATCTCACATTGCCTGATGATCAGTGCAGTGAGTGTTTACAGCTATCAGCTGTGTGTGTAAACACACACAGTCTACAGCTGTGTGTGTTTACCCTGGGCACTTCGGCACTCTGCAGAGCTTTCCTCTCACAAAAAGAGCTTGCGCGTGGCACGTCTTTTTCAAAACGGTTCGCCCGCGCACTTCCGGGTGTGATCGATCTCCGTTGTTGTCTATGGGCACATTCACTGCTTGACGTGTTTGGGCTTCAGCATGTTCGGGCTGTGTTTGTGTATGTGTCATCTCTGTGAGGAGAGAGAGTCCCCTCTGCCACACCCCAATCTACCGTCTCCGAGACAGGTGGTACTTTGGCTGGTGGCCAGGGTGACTTGAGGGCGGTGCCGTGGTATTAAGAACCCCAACGATCATTCCTCGGGCCACGCTCCACCTGGTGTGCCAGCGCTGCCGGATCTGACTTAGAGTTGACAGTCATGTTATCTTGGACAGCCGCGAGTCACGGGCTGGTGTGTAACTCCGCCCTGTCACGAGTGCTCGTGGTTGGGCGATTGGTTTTTGGGGACGGCACTTCAATACCTTTCGCCTCGAGGTGCATGAGGAGTTCACATGGTCCCGGAAGTCCCCGTGCTTCCCGTGACCGCTTGGCCTCCTCCACCTTCTCTGCTCTCGATGGGGCCGGGGCCTAGGGTACACTGGGGTCCCCCCCACTGTTGCACTCTCCCCCCTCCCGCCAGGCCCCAGCAGTAGCCTTCACCTGGGCAGCGCCGTGGAGGTGGTTGCAGGATGATGCCCAGTCCGCTCCACAGCCTGACTAAATGCCCGGCTGGAGGTGGACAACTGAGAGATGGGTTCCAGTTCTTTCCAGGGGATGGTAGCAGGTCCTCAAAATCCCTCCACTGCTGGCCTCTGGCTAGCGGCGCTTGGAAAGAACTCATGTTCCCATCTCTGGATGGGTGATCGACATAGACTGGTGATGACAGTGTGCACCGCCCCGGGCCACGCCGCTCTCGTCCCTCTCTCTCGCCAGCCTCCTCTCAGAGCAGACCCCAGTGGAACGTGCCTCCTTCCCTGGTCTCTTCTGTCAGGACACAGCTGCTGGCTGTGCCTCGAGTTTCTGGCAGTACGGTTTGCCCTGCACCGCTTCATTGCTGAAGGGTCAACATGTACTAGTCCGGTCAGACTATACGGTCAGTGGCGTACATCAGCCACCAGGCTGGTCTATGCTCCCACCGTATGTCTCTACTTGCCCGCCATCTCGTTCTATGGAGTCAGAAGCATCTGAGGTCCTTCGTGCTGGCCATATCCGGGGAGAACTGGACCGTGCAGTCTACGAGCTCTCACAATTCAGCCACTTCCAGAAGAATGGAGACTCCACCCCCAGTCGGTCCAGCTTATTTGGAAACAGTTCGGCAACGTGCATGAGATCTGTTTGCCTCCCACGACTCTTCCCACTGCAGCCTGTTTTATTCTTTACCAAGGGCATGCTCGGCACGGAGGCACTGGCGCACAGCTGGCCGCGGGGACTAGGCAAATATGCGTTCCCCCAGTGAGCCTACTCGTACAGCTATTGTGCAGGAGCAGGGAGGACAAGGAGCAGGTCCTTCCGGTTGCCCTGTATTGGCACAGCCGGACCTAGTTCCCCCGAAATCTTACTTCTTGCGAAAGCCCCTCCCTGACCTATTCCTCTGAGGCACTCAGAGATGGGCACCCTATGGCACCCTATGGCACCTGCGTCCCGGTCTTGGAGCCCCCACGTGTGGCTTCTGGATGGGACGTGGCAAGTTTGAGTACCCTACCACCTCTGGTGGTGGCTACCATCATTTCTGCTTGGGCAGAGTCTACACACCATGCCTATGTGTTGAAGTGGAAGCTCTTTGTCACCTGGTGTTCTTCTCGCCAAGAAGACCCCTGGAAATGCCCGATTGGGTCTGTGCTCTCGTTTTGCCAAGTAGGGATGGAACGAAGGCTGTCTCCTACCACCCTTCAGCACGACCTGGTCTAGATCCTAGTCTAGAGACTAAATCCTTCTTGCTCTCCCCTCGTACCCTCTTGGGACCTCTCAGTAGTCTTAAATGCTCTACAGAGGCCTCCCCTTGAGCCTTTACGGTCAGTCGATCTTAAGTTTTTGTCTATGAAGACAGCGCTCCTGACCGCTTCAGCCTCCATCAAGAGGATTTCGGACCTGTAAGCATTTTTGGTTGACTAAGCATGCCTGGAGTTCGGGCCGGCCTGCTCTCACGTGATCCTGAGACCGGATATGTGACCAAGGTTCCTACCTCTCCGTTTAGGGACCAGGTAGTGAACCTACAAGCGCTGCCCTTGGCAGAACCAGCCTTGGCACTGCTCTGTCCAGTACGCGCTCTCTGCGCTTACGTACGACAGGACGCAGTGTTCAGGACCTCAGACTAGCTCTTGTCTGTTATGGTGGGGAGCTGATGGGAAAGGCTCTATCAAAGCAAAGAATAGTAGATAGTGGAGACCATTGTTTTGGCTTACCAGCAACAGGGTCGGCCATTCCCTTGGGGTCAGGGCACACTGACCTCCCAGACACACCGCACTCCACACTCCAATCCCCATTCGTCAGTCACTGACGTTATGTCTTCGTTACATACGTAACCGAGACGTTTTAACATATCTGCATGGCACATTAATTCTGGTTATAATTGTAAATTATACTTATACTTTATGATTTATGTTTATTTGATCAGTTTTTTATTATCATACAATGCTATTTTACAAAAATATTGCTTACTTTTGGAAAGGGCAAATACATGCATTGTATACCCTTATTTCATAACAGTAACAGTATTTCATGAAAAATACTCACCTACCAAATAACATCATTCAGTAATTAATTATTCTGTTAAATTTATATTCAATCAGTATAGTTCTGACGGCATAACTTAGGTTTTACGCCATTAATTTACTTCTTTATTATCATCCAATAATAATGCTGTTACTTATTTAAAGCTTTTCTAAAATCTAAATAATGAATAATGTCAGCTCACCTCAAGTTCACATGGGTGTCATTGCAGAGTAACAACATGTGTAGTGCATATAAACCCAAACTTAAATGCCATTTGGGTTGATATTTTATATAAATAATAAAATGGCATTCAAACAATTGTCCAAACACATTTTTTGGGACACTATATGAAATGGTATATGTATATAGAAGACCATTAACTGACTTGTAAAGAATGCAGGCTCTTTCCCAGGCAGGGGGAGTGTGGAGCTATGTGTGGGATGGGGTACAGTCGGACTCAAAGAAAGATTCGGTGAAATTCTGTCTCCAAATCGGGAGTCTAAAGGAGAAATCTCTCCTTTATTACTCGTAACTTCTGTGAAAAGCAAGAAAGAGAAGAAAAATGAGAAAGCAAATTTGTTATTTTCTACTGTTAAAGAATTTACATATTTGGTACATAACTTATTATGAATTATGAGGTATATGTCAAAATTCCTTTCAGGTTCCTCAAACAAGCTGATGGATGTAACGCTTTTTAAAGGGCTTTTTGAATGCTCGTTCTGAATTGTCAAAATAAGAAATGTGAAGCATTGAAGAATCTTTTACTCCTGCCAATACTATTAATTTTGCTGTGCTCCAACACAGCACGTATGCGTGTGAGCAAGAGCCCAGATAGCTCAGTCAGTAGAGCATCAGACTCTTAATCTGAGGATCCAGATTTCTAGTCATTGTTCAGGTGACCAAGCTTGTTTTTGTGGAGCGGTTTGTTTCGCTGTTGAGTTCTTGCCGATCTACCACTCCATGGGCAGGCAGTTAGCTCGCCATGGTCATATAGTGGTTAGTATTCTGCATTGCGCCTGCAGCAACCCCGGTTCGAATCCGGGACATGGCAGGTTTTTTCTGGGTGCCATTGAAATTGAGCTCCATGCTACCACCTCTCCTCACCCCTTCCTTCAGCCCCCTTTTTTGTGCATGGATCGACCTTGACGTGCTCTGGACGTTTAAGTGAACTGCCACTGGGACCTTCTTTGAGAGCCATAGCTCTCAGGTTTAAACCCTGAGAGAAAGACTGAAAACGAAACGCTCCTATTTAGTTTCTTCTGTTTGTGTGTGATCTGTAACCCTGTTGCTACAGAGAGAATACGTTTCTGGTATATTTTCTAATCGCTAGGTCAGTACCCTCGCTGGCTTTTACCTAGAGTGCAGTGGTCTCTCTATTTGCTCCAAAAAACTGCGCCTTTTTGACCCAAGTTTACAATAATTATAAGCTCGCTGCAAGTCAACACCATTGAAGCATGTAAAGATGCTTTCCAGACAAGAAGCAGTGAGTTTTTGTTCTTTTTCCTAACATCATTGTCTTTTGATCATAACAATTAGTCTAATACGCAGCATTCCTACAAATTCGCAAATATGCTTGGACAATTCAGAGGTTTCGACGGTCGTTCTGAATCGTCGATGAAAGAAACGCAAAGCATGGGAGAATCTTTTTTTCTCCCGCCAATACTATTCATTTTGCTTTTTTTTCACACGCAGCACGTACACGTATCTCACTAGAGCCTGGATAGCTCAGTCGGTAGAGCATCAGACTTTTAATCTGAGGGTCCAGGGTTCAAGTCCCTGTTCAGGCGAATGGGCCTATTGTTGTGGAGCGGTACATATTGCTGTTGATTTCTTGATGGGCTACCGTGTCCTCGGCCAGCGACTCTCCGAGGCAACAAGTGAAATGACATGCCCCTTGCTCCCAGCTTGTAGTCGTGGCCGATTGGTTAAGGCGATGGACTAGAAATCCATTGGGGTCTCCCCGCGCAGGTTCAAATCCTGCCGACTACGTTGACAGCAATCGCCTGCTTTAGGTTGATTCCTTGCTTTAACTTTATAAAAAAACACTGTTACAATATTACCCTTGAAAAGAGTTATGTTGGTAAGAAACCGTTATGTCTGCAAGCTAAAGATGACAAGGCCCCTTTGTATTCGGGGACATTTTGGGGAAACGCTTCCGATGGCAGACCGGTAGCTTGCTTTGATCGTATAGTGGTTAGTACTCTGCGTTGTGGCTGCAGCAACCCCGGTTCGAATCCGGGTCACGGCAGGTTTTTCTGGGTGCCATTGAAATTGAGCGCCATGCTACCGCCTCTCCTCACCCCTTCCTTCAGCCCCCTTTTTTGTGCTCTAGACTTTTGAGTGAACTGCCACTGGGACCTTCTTTGAGAGCCCAAGCTCTCAGGTTTAAACCCTTAGAGAAAGACTGAAAACGAAACGCTCCTATTTAGTTTCTTCTGTTTGTGTGTGATCTGTAGCCCTGTTGCTACTGGAAGAATATGTTTCTGGTATATTTTCGAATCGCTAGGTGTCAGTACCCTCGCTGGCTTTTACCTAGAGTGCAGTGGTCTTGCTATTTGCGCCAAACAACTGCGCCTTTTTGACTCAAGTTTACAATGATTATAAGCTCGATGCAAGTCAACACTATTGAAGCATGTAAAGATGCTTTGCAGACAAGAAGCAGTGAGTTTTTGTTCTTTTTCCTAACATCATT